>JAVKLA010000081.1:25002241-25017754 GCA_034782735.1 Sagittarius serpentarius
GGTTCGGCAGGCGTTGAGCCGCTCTCAGCCGGGCCGGCTCGGCCGCGGCTACGCGCGCCACCGTCCCGCAAAACCTCCCCACGGCCCCTTCACTTCTGCCCCTTCCTCACCTGGCGGGCAGAACTCCCAGCGGCCCCGCTCCCTTATGGCAGCTCGGCGGCCATTTCCCGTCTCGCCGGAGGAAGAGACGCGGGGCCCAAAGGGAAAAAGAAAAAACCACCATAGAGAGCGGGGGGGGCGGCTGCCGCCGCCGCGGGTGCGTCACTTCCGCCCTGGGCGGGGAAACACCAGCAACCCTCACCGCCCGAGCGCCATCTTGGTTTTGGGTAGCCATCCGCAAGGAAGATGGCGGCTCGCGGCGCTGATGGCCGGCCGCAGGCCGCTCCCGGGCCTGTGTCCCGGGGGAGCGGCGTGGCTCTGCCCTACGTCCCCCCCACCCTGTCCCACGACCGGGGACGGGGGAGCGGGCTCCGTGGCCCGCCGGCTGCAGCTCTCGCCTACCTCCCGCACCGCCGCGACCAAAACCTGTCGCCTTTTATTCTCTCCTTCCCCGAAGAGTGATCCGAGGGGTCGGGGCCCCCCGGCCGCAGCCTGGTTACCTGTCGGGCGGGGCGCGCATCCATCCACAGGAGTTGCTGGGAAGGGCTTGTCTGTAAAGCGGAGCCCAGGCAGCGGATCACCGTCCAGCCGCATTTGCATCTGATGCTCCCCTGCACCAGGAAGGAGATCGCGTAGCAGCGGTACTTTACTGCAGCAGCTTTTGCAGCAGATGTGTGTCCGTCGCTTGGTTGCAATACAGCAGCGCAACGTTTGGTGCCCGAAGGGTTTCTGTACCACCAAAAAAGTGCAGCAAAGGGCTGCGGGTGAACGGTATTGACTGGTGCACAAAGATGTGTGTCAGCTGAGTAATTCCTGAAATTTACGCTACTCACATCTTACCCAGCTGATTTATTTTTGTAAAAGGCTATTGCATATTATATCTGAGGCAACAAAAAAAACCTTATAAATAAAAATAAAAGAGCAGGAAATGATGCATAGGCACAATTTCAACTGAGTTTTTAAATTCAGGGGACAGTGACTGGGGAGGTAGCCAAAACCAACAGATGGAGGAAAAAAAGCACAGAAGCAGGTGTAATCTCCAAATGCTGGTTTGCTGTTTCCTGTGTAGGGAAAGTAATGCACTGCTTAGATGTATTTCTTTTGGCTACTAAGTTCTTTAAGCATGGCCTTCTATGGAGGCAGCAACCAATGAGTTGATGGCTGGTGATGAAACAAACACACTGAAAGTTTTTAGTTCTGAGCAGTTGTGGTTAACTGATGAACAGCCAGGCCTACAGAGACACACAATTCCCTCTCTCCTTTTAAGCTTTTTCCCTTAGGCAGGGGTAGGGGTAACCTGTACACCTCAAGTGCAGTGCATATGCTACAGCTTCTGCTGTAACCAACAATAAGGCACTATTAACGTGGAGGCTGATAACAGACTTGTGGGAGGAAGCCAGCTTGCTAGGGCCGGTAAGGTTTCTAGAACTGTTGAGGGATTAGCTGCACACAGCCCCCACCCCTACCCCCCCATATTTCTTGATGGTTCTGAAGACCTGTGGGATGCTCACATCATTTCCCTTCAGTGATGGAGAGACCTCCTCTATTTTCTGAGATATGCAAGCTATATCTTATTGGGACAGAAAGGGTGGTCACTTACTTCTACTCCTTCAGTTCTCCATTGTATATAAGACAACATACTATGGGCCCAGAAGAAAAAGCAAAACAAAACAAACTATAATGTGAAACTTTTTGAAAATACATTTTAATTATTTCAAATATATTTGCCTAATGACAAATAGTGCAAGTTGTTTCAAGTTTCAAGTTCTTATTTTATCAAAAATTTGACATTTGAGCTACGGGCTGTGTGATTATTCAGTACAGCCCCTTGCTAGCAAAAACATCAGGACATGCACCCGTGTTTTGAAACATCAAACCAGTGGTTTTCTAAGGGTATTGATATTAAACACAACCTGACAGGTCTCCCTTCACCTCTGTCCTGTAGTCTGCTATACTTCTTCAGATACTTAATGCCCTGCCTTTGGGTGGTAATTTACCTCGTAAAATTTCAGATTTTTATTTTTATACAGTTTGTTCAAACTTCTAAGGTATGTAGGCACCCCTGTCCTACCTTTGATGTTTTAGAGGCACTATCTTTTGCTACAAAGCAAAAAAATTCTCAAAAAATTTTTTTATTTATGTGTTTATTATTATCATAGGAGATAGTAGCTCTGGGCACGACACAAAGTGCCACCTTATTTGAATACAGAACAGTCCAGAAAATTTGCAATAAAGTGCGAAGTTTAAGGCAACGGGAAGATATGGGAAGACAAAGCAGCACGGTAATACTGTGTCATCACTGGCCCAAGCCAAGCTTTTGCTGACTGTTAGCAGATGTCCTCACTATTCAGTGAGTCTGCTGAGCACTAACGTAGAAAGGGGAAATGAGTAGGAAAGTCCATGGTTAATAGTCAGCAGTGAAATCGGATTGTCCCATCAGGGAATGCTGCTCGTAAGTGTTACAAAATAATAATGTAACCTCAATTCCAAAGATTTGTTAAGAATGAAGGAACCCAGAGTGAGTTAATCTCTTCATAAAACTGGAGCATAGGCTTGCACAAGCCAGTGGTGTTACTTACCATCTTTGGCCTGGTCCTTTACCTGCAGCTGTTACTTTACAACAGAGATTCCCACCTAAAGCAGCTTCTCTTCCTGTTAAAACCTTGTACCGTTTTACAACCCCCTTGGGCAGATTTTGTCAATCCAAGAGACAAGGCTCAAGGGAGCTGTGTGAAGGGGATGCTTCAGTAGATGGCACTCTCCCTCTGAGTGAAGATGAGCAAATATCTCAGCCTGCGTTTGATGCAGTGAGAGCTTCCTTTATACTCTCCAGAAATTGCAATGAATGCAAACAAAGCTCTGCCTAGCTATGCAATGAAGTAACCCGTGGCAGTTTTTCACAAATCTGGATCAATCAAGTCCTCGCATCTGGCTTCCTCCCTGCTTAAGTGACTATAGTCTGTTTCTGTTCAGCCTGAATTCCTTCTGAAATCTTAATGGTGAATATATACATACATACACACACATATATATAAAAATATCTATTTAACTTTTATATATATTTAAAAGAGCTCAGTAGTAATGTAAGTTACACACATCAGACTTGAGGTTTAGAACTGTTGTGCTTGCTCAACCATTTTTTTTCCAAGTCATTATTTTATTTTACTGTTCTGCCAATGGTAGATCCAGTTTAAGAACTTAAGACCTTTGGTTTGTTGATTGGTTTTTGTTGTTATTTTGAAGCCACAAAATTTCATAGATCCAGTTTAAAGAGCAGTTGCACTGAATTAGTATGAGTGAGGAGGACTTAATTACAGGTATGGGGACAATAAAGACCTGCTAGGCATTAGGGGAGCTATCACCTTTTAAATCAAATCAGTTGCTAACCAAGCAGTAATGTACAGCCATCATCTTACAGCTTTCTAAACTGTACTGTGTTTTCCTCACCCCTGAACAGAAGGGTGAGAGAAGAGAGTGAAAGAGACGTGTAAGACAAAAATTGCAATAAAAAAATTACATGGGACAAATTAATAAAATGCAAAATTAATTAGTTCATTTTTTTAAAGTTTTTGATTCTTGAGTAATATAAGTATATTCTTTCAATTTACTGCTTTTTAAGCATTCCTTTAAGTATCTCTTTTCTTATTTGACTGGCACACAATTCAAATAAGACTCCATACGTTCTTAGTCCCTGCTTCTCTCCTACACTCCCCAAAACCCCTTTTTCCACTAACTAAAATCACAGCAATAACACTATTTCTAAAATCTGGAACCTGGAGCTATCATTTTCTTCCACTAAGAGGGAAGCATTTGCTACCATAGCTCAAATAAAGCTGTTGACCTGTTTTTTCCAATATTCATGTCAGAGCCTGAGGGTTTTGGGGCCTGTTAGAATGAAGAGGCCCTAGGTAATGTATGAAAGAGAAGTATAAAGAGTATTTGTGCACATCTCTCCAGTAGCAGTCAAGTTTTGAGCAATGAGAAGTTATGTACCATTGCAAACTAGATAAGGAATTTATATTACAAGAAGTGGTTCAAGCAGCGGCATGCTGCATGACTGAAATGGCACATTAATTTAGTGGTAATAAATACATTTTTAGATTTTCTGTTCTTAATTCAAAACAAAACAAACCTACTGCAAGTGTCAGATGCTTAAGGGACTGTGCCCAAAGGCACTATTTTCTGTCTTTTGCAGAGGACCTACACAGCATATAAAATGCTGGACCAGTGAAAGCTCTCTGTTGAAAGTGCCACTTAGCTACATCACATCTATTATTTGGCAAATAGATTTAAACTTCCAAATGCATTTTATGCAGAATTCCAAATAGTCTTCATACAGTAAGGTTACTACCCTAAAGTCTCTTTTGCATGCAACTGAATGGAAATGGTTTGGAGAGCCTTTTTTAACACTTTACAAAGTAAGTGGGTTTTTTTGAAAAAAATCAGGATGTGGGGCTTCTACGATTTGGAACATGTTCTTTAGAAGAATAAAAGCAAAATGGTTTAACACTATTACAGTACTGTTAGTGTAAAAGCCGGTCATAAAGAACCCCCTAAGACTTGTCTTTAAGTTTTAGAAGGGAGGCATTCTTTCTTGCAGCGCTGGATGCACGGGGGATAATTCCTCCTGTCATGCATACCAAAACTTAAAACAGTATGTGATCATATAGATTGGTTATTTACATGTTCATCATAATTCCCAGAATAATCATGCATATTCATTCTGTTTCCTGGAACTAATTATAATATATGCATCTTCATTACGCATGCTTAATAAAATGAGTCTGGGGCCTTTCGAGGGTCTCTAGTGGCAGTCCGTAGTCTTCCTCACAGTGTCTTCTAGATGAACTCCAACTTTGTGCATGCTCAGTCCTTATGGAAACCCCTTTATCAACCATTAATTAGTTTTGACCAACTCAAGGCTACAAGTCCTCGTTATTTAGGCAATAACTTCACGCTTATCTGTCGCTAGTCCACCTGTTTTCTTCGGCTTCGCCTTCAAGCAATAACTCCCATCTCCATAAATACATCAGACGGTGACTCCTGTCTTTTGCTTATCTTGCTTGAGGAATACAAGGTCAAAGAATACAGGCTGCAAATTCCTTTTTGTATTTACAATTTCACTTACAATTCCCCCCTTTGAGACTTACAAGATAACCTAATATCTTGGAAGTCTCATTCTATATTAATTTCCCATATTTGATTTTGAAACACAACTGAGTACAACTACAGCATTGTATCATAATGCAAGCTAGAATGCAAACACAGACTACCATTATTATTATTATAAACAGATTTTTCAACCATGTCCAATTCAGTAGCCATGAGATAAGTTTGTGCCATAATTCTTCAAAACCCCAGGACATATCGTCCTTGGTAACTCAGTGTAAGTTTTTGATCTGTTTCCAAATTTCTGCCATATCTGTAGAAGTCCTGCCGCTTTGATCTATATATACACAAAAGCTCGTATTAATCACAGTGCAGACACCTCCTTGTGAAGCCAATAGTAAATCCAGAGCCATTCGATTTTGCAATACTACGTGGGACAAGCTTGTTACGTCAATTTGTAAAGCTTGTATAGCATCTGCAGTTCGGTTCTCTATATTTTCAATTATGGCTGATATGTTAACAATGGTCTTTTCTAATTCACTTACTCCCAGCCAAGGGAGGAACCATCTAGCAAAACTTTGGAATGCAGTAGGTAGATCAGCTATAGCACTGTGAGTTCTCCTAGTTCATTTTAGGAAAGTCGTTACCCACCCACTTTGCTCATCCAACTTGTTAATTATTATGATGTTAGGAACTAGAACTCCCTGTGTGTGTTCCCATCCATCCTGGAGGTAAGGCTTTTCGTGCTACATTTCCACACAACCAGTACCACCCTTTGCCTTTTGGGACATTCCAGTATCCATTCTGTTTCTCCCTAGTTTGAAGCTGCATTGCCCACTCACAATTTGGATAATGTCCCACTATAACATTACCAAGGGTGGTAGTTTTGTTAGTAGTTACACATTTAACACCAGAGATGTTCGGGTTCACTATGTCTAGAACTCTCAGATTAGTATTCTCTGAACTTGTGTATCTTGGGTTTATCCACAGATTATTCCAATTTGTTCCAAAAGGAATTGGGACTCCTATCAAAGACCACCCTTTAGCAGTTTACTCTGGGAGCTGGGTGCAAATCCAGCAATCGGTTTTGTTAAGCACTCGTATAAGATTTTGGACCAACATCAAATGTGGATTTTGGTCCCAATGAGCTTGCCCAACTTGACCCATGGCTATCTTAATTGTCATAGTCAAAGCATAAAACTCAGTCATGTTACAATCCTAATTTAAGAGCCTTTAGTAAATTTTAAAGTAAGCGGCAATCTTTGTTCTACAGCCCACGGAGCTGTAGCTCTTTTAACTCTAGAGTAATGTACCCAAGGTCCTTTCTCTGCCACCTTTAGGGCAGCGTAAGTGGTTAATAAGACTTGAAAGGGTCCTTGCCACCTAGCTGTTAGTGGCTCGTCTTTCCACATCCCGACATAAACCCAGTCTCCTAGTTGAAATGGATGGGCCAAGACATCTAATCCACTTGGATGATGCAGAACCACTTGGTTATGAAGTTTCTGGAGGGTCTTGCCCAAAGCCAGCAGATGTTGTCTGAGATCTTGGCTTCCCTGTAAGGATAAATCTCCAGGAACAGAGGGCAACTGGTAAGGTCACCCATACAGACTCATATGGTTTTTCCCTGGTTGTATCCTTATTCTTAGTAAGTCCATTGGCAAAGCCTGTAACCAAGTGAAAGAAGTTTCTTGACATATTTTACTTAACTGTAATTTAAGGGTCTGATTCATATGCTTCACTTTTCCACTCGCTTGAGGTCTGTAAGGGGTATGTAGGTCCCATTTAAATCTAAATATTTTCCCACTTTTTGTACCACTTCTGCAATAAAGTGGGGACCTCTATCTGAAGACATACCTGTTGGTATACCAAATCTGGGTATTATTTGATTCAACATTTGTTTTATTACTTCACGAGTCACATTGGTGCAACAGGGGTAGGCCTCCGGCCATCCACTGAGTATATCTACCAAGAGTAGGAGATATTTATAACCTCCTGTTCTTGGTAATTCAGTAAAGTTTATTTGCCAATATTCCCCTGGGGTTATTCCTGCTTTTGTTTTTCCTCATATTACTTTCACATGTATTAGGATTATTTGTTCTACAAATTTCACATTTTTCAACTTGATTTTACGATTTCCATCATATGTCTACTAACTAAAGTCTTCCATAAATATTTGACTAGACTTCGTGTTCCCCAGTGAGGGGCTTCATGTTCTTTTAGAGCTACCTCTCTCATTAAACTAGGAGTAAGGATTATTTGCCTCCGAGGGGTTACTGCCCAGCCATCTTCTTGTTCCTTTGCTCCAGTGCTTCCTTGAGATGTTAAAAGTCCTCTTTCTTTCCAAATAGCTCCGTGGGCATGTATCACACTAAAAGCATATTTTGAGTCTGTCCGTATATTTACTTTCTTTCCTTGGCTCAATTCCAACGCTCTGGTCAAGGCTGTAAGTTCAGTCTTTTGTGCAGATACATTTGAGGGCAATGACTTTGCCTCTGTAATAGAATCTGTTGTGACAAGGGCATATCCTGTTTTCCTGACTCCATTCTGCACAAAACTGCTTCTGTTGGTATATAAATCCCAATCTGCATTTGGTAATGGTTGATCCCTCAAATTCTTTCTGCTGGAACAGACTTCGTCGATGGTTTGCAGGCAATTGCGTTCAGCAATACCTTCTTGGTTTGAGGAGGATAAAAATATTGCTGGGTTAACAATGGCAGTTGTCTTCATGTTTACATCATCATGTTCACATCATCATGTTCTAATAAAGCAACCTGGTACTTCAGCATTCAGCTCGGAGATAACCAGTGTCCCCCCTTTTGTTCCAGTACTGCCAGTACTGAGTGGGGAGCATATACAATTAATCAATATCACAGTTGTGGCTTCATCAAAGAGATTTTTGAGTCTCTTGAATGTCACTTTAAGTCCTGCAGGAGCACTGTCCAACTCAACTGTGTTTTGTGGCCAGCTTTGGGGCTTTCCCATTCAAAGGCAAATAGTTCCTGACTCCCTTGACTCAAGGGGATACAGAAGAAGGCATCTTTTAAATCAGTCACTGTAAACCACTGCAATTTTTCATGTAATGTTGTTAAAGTATACTATAGGATGTATATTTTCTCTTAAGTCTTGTACTAATTGGTAATTTTTCCCATGAGTCTTTCTCACTGGCAATATAGGGGTATTATATTTTGACTCACTCTATTAGCAATCCAGACTTGAGGAATTAATTCACCAGAGGTTCAAGTCCTTTTTTCACCTCTATTTTAATAGGGTATTGTTTCAATCTTACCGGTCTTGCTCCTGGTTTTAGGTGAACTTTTACTGCTTCTGCTGCTTTTGATCATTCTGGTATTCCACTTGCCCATACGATAGGGATCACAGCATCTTCTGCTTCAGCTGAAATACTAGACACTATGTTATCAATAAAGTAGACTGCAGTTTCTTCTTATTTCAATAGGGTCACACTAATAGACATTTCTTCTTTATTAAGCTTTATTTCTGCTTCTAATTTTTCTAATAAATTTCTTCCTAACAATGCCCTAGGCGAATTGGGCAAATATAAGAATTGGTGTGTTACCCAGTGTTTTCCTAATTTAAATTTGATTGGTCTGGAAAATGGACAAGTTTCTCCAGCCTCTGTTGCACCAACAACTGTTACAGTCTTTTGACTGAGCAGTCCTTCTAACGTATTTAACACAGAATAACTTGCTCTAGTATTGACTAAAAATTCCACCTCCTTTTTCCCCAGCTGGGCTGTAACCAGAGGCTCTGCTGGGGAAGAGGTCTCCGGTCCCCCTCATGCTGTTTCTATGTTCATTAGCAGGGTTTGGGAGGAGGCTTTTGCCCTCAATTGGGGCAGTCCTTTTTCCAGTGTCCCATCTGTCTGCAATACGCACAATGCTCCAGGTTCAGTCCCACTCTCCCAGTTCCTCCTCTAATACGTCCTCTTTCCTTATTACCTCCACATAATCCATTTTGGGGAGTTTGTACTAAAGCAACGGTGGTCTGATTACGGTAAGCTTCCCAAGCCACATCTAATATCCTTCCTAAATCATATTGATCAACCCCTTTAAATTTTTGCACCTTTTTCCCTTATACCTTCGGTAGATTGCCCTTTTATTAAGTGTCATTTACATCTTGTTTAATTTCATAAAGCTTAGACTAATTCACTGCCTTAGGAATGACGTTTTTAATACCAAATAAAATCTTTAAAGCTTGCCAGTCCTGATCTTTATTGGAATCCCAGCCAGGATCAGACAAGGGCACATGTAAATCTACAGTGCCTTGCAAGCCTCCTGCTGTTGTATGTTGTCTGGCAGTGTGAATAATCATATCTCTATCAACACTTTTAAATATGTGATGCATCATAGCCTGTATATCTTGCCAGTCAGGGTCCTGAGTGTGAATCATGGTTTCAAATGCACTCACAACCTGATCAGGGTTTTCTCTATAATTTTCCGCAGTATTTTTCCAAGTATTCAAATCAGTAAGAGTAAAGGGAACTTTTATCGTTACCGGACCATCATTTCTCACAGCCTGCTGGAGGGGTGCAATTATGATCTTTTCCTGTATTCCCCTTGTTTGTCCAGCTATCGAACTAAATCCCTCTGCTCCCTTAAACTCGGTTTCTTCCCCCATTATTTGTTCCCGATCTTGATTCTCAGTGCCACCTGCAGTTCCAGCTGCACCTCCCCTTCGTGCGCGGGCTATCATTAATTCCAAGTCCTCCTCCTCCGGATTATCCAAATGTTTAGCACATAGCTGCCCAATACTACACAAAGAGCAGCAGCATCTGAGCGGCTTTTTATGATCCTTTTCTAAAGATAGCACCAAAGGATCTTGAGGTGCAGTATTAAATCCACAATCTTTCTGCCACTCTGGATGGTTTCTCAGAGTAAAGAAGATATCTGCATAAGTTACTTCATCCCATTTTCCTTGCCATCTCAAAAATAACATTAATTGTAACAGCGTATTATAATTAATTATTAAATAATTAATTATAAACAAATAACAACAATTAAATAATTAATATTACTTAATATTAATAATTAAACAATAATTAATGCCATTCAGTGGCAACTTTTCTCCAGAATCCAACTTATACAAGTGTCACCATTGATTACAATATTTTATCAAAGTCTCCTGAGTAACCGAGCCACCTGGGGGTCCACCAATTTTTTTCCAATGTTGCATTGGAAGTCCCCGGTGGGGACTTTTTCAAGATCCCCCCTTCGGAGGCAGTGGTACCTATGATCCTGACCTCCGTTCAAATACAAAGTCCGGACAACAAAACAAACTTCTATCCACAGCACAGCATGTCTCCTGCAACTAATGTGGATAGGCCAAAGTTCTTGAGAATGCCTTTGCATAAACAAAAAAATCAGGGGCCTTACCGGTGTCCCAAGTCGGTCTGCGGATCTGCAGTTCCTCCTCAGGAAAAATTCCTGACACCAGCATGAAGGTCCCAGAGACTCCCTAGATCTGTGGGAAACATGGCAGAGGGTCCCTGTTTGGGCACCAAAATGTTACCATAAAAGCCAGTCATAAAGAACCCCCTAAGACTAGTCTTTAAGTTTTAGAAGGGAGGCATTCTTTATTGCAGCGCTGGATGCACGGGGGATAATTCCTCCTATCATGCATACCAAAACTTAAAACAGTATGTGATCATATAGATTGGTTATTTACATGTTCATCATAATTCCCAGAATAATCATGCATATTCATTCTGTTTCCTGGAACTAATTATAATATATGCATCTTCATTACGCATGCTTAATAAAATGAGTCTGGGGCCTTTCGAGGGTCTCTAGTGGCAGTCCGTAGTCTTCCTCACAGTGTCTTCTAGATGAACTCCAACTTTGTGCATGCTCAGTCCTTATGGAAACCCCTTTATCAACCATTAATTAGTTTTGACCAACTCAAGGCTACAAGTCCTCGTTATTTAGGCAATAACTTCACGCTTATCTGTCGCTAGTCCACCTGTTTTCTTCGGCTTCGCCTTCAAGCAATAACTCCCATCTCCATAAATACAGCAGACGGTGACTCCTGTCTTTTGCTTATCTTGCTTGAGGAATACAAGGTCAAAGAATACAGACCACAAATCCCTTTTTTGTATCTACAATTTTGCTTACATTACTACTGATTTTTTCCTCCTCTACTTCTGCAGTCCTGAGTTGACATTTAGTTCAATCAGATAAGAAAACACATCTAGGTCATGAAACTAATTGAAAACACTGGGTTTATGTTTGCAACCTTTACCTTTACAACAGCTATTGTGAATTCAGAGGAGGTCTGAAGATCCACAAACCAGCCTTCTATACTGGCTTTCAAGTAGTGGTTTCAAATCAAAGAAGAACAATTTCCTGACTGAATCATCAAACTAGGTATTGGGACACCTGAGTTTTATGCCTTCAGGCAAATTACAGCCTAATTTTCAGGTGTGGTGCATTTCTTTAACTCCCATTTATTTCAAATGGAGTTACAAGAGCTCAGCACCTCTGAGACTTGTTTTTAAACCATTTTGGGAATATCTTCCTTACAGATACATTGGAAAGCTGTTTTAATGTTTGTAATACATTTTGAAATGCTTAGTAATGTTGCAGGAATGCAGTCGTTACTAACAAGTGTCTCATTGAAACAGTCTTGTTTTTTTCTTATCTCAGTGCAGCACAGTTCAAATTACCTTAAAAAAAAAAATCTCACAACAATTAAACCTTACAGTTCTGTAGACAGGAGAGAGCAAGAGACAGAAGGCACGTGCGATGGATTCCCAGGGATCTGCCACCTCACTGCTTTTGGGATGGAAACTGGAGGGTGGAAGATCATGAGCAAGAGGTGAAGAGCAAGCGGTGGCAGAAGCAGGACCTGACAATCACATGGGTTCCCTATACTTTAGAAGATTCCTACTGAAAGGATCCAAAAGACATGGTGAGGGAATAGGAATATTAGCCTTACTTTTGATAATATTAAGAAGCCAGACAGAGATCAGAACTCTGCAGTGGGCTTGTAGAGCTGGTCAAGGAAGTAGCTGGAAAAATCAAACTCTTGATTCTCTGTAAGGGATTGCATTCTGTAATAGAGGTCTCATACATTTTGGTTTACGGGTGTAGGTGGGTTTATTTGTGCTCAGAAAAATTACATCATGTGTAAGTAAGAGTGGAAACAGCAGTAGCTGGACAGACCAGAGAGATTTGGGTGACTGTACATCAGTGTTTGGAGATGGGTGCAGAACAAAGGCTTGATTTTCAACATGATTTATTTAGAAACTTAAGATCTATTAAAGGACAGTGAGGCTAAAACTTATCAATAAATGTATCAAATGCAATAGTTAGAATAAATCCATCAGATCCATGGATAAAGAGAAGTTAATAAAAGCGATCAGCACTCAGCAGACAGTACCTACTGGTTCCCTATGAAGGTGATCTTGAATCAAACCAGATTTTACTGGAAACCTCAAGAATACTACAAACGTCACTTCATGCTATGTTAATTAGACCAAGGTAATTTGTAAAACTGGTCAGCCAAGGGTGGGCACATGCACCAGACTGGTGAGCTGAGCAAAAGGACTGAGCAAAAGGGGAACTGCTCTTTTTCCTTTTGCTACCTTTTTCTGCATGAAAACTGCAGATGATTTCTGCATCCTACCATTGCTAGCTTATCCAGCCCACTCCACAGGATTTGCTTGACAGAGGAAAACAGTTCTAAATTCATTTGGCCACTGTATTTTTTTTTTTTCAGTTTTATACTCTTCCTGATTTGCAGTCTCGGCTGACTGAGCGAGGAGCTGTTTGCCCAACAGGGCCTTTGTTCTGGTCTGGGCTTCAACAAAAACTGGAAACACCTGTTCGTCTGCTCCTGTTGGGTTTTTTTTGATCTTCCTCTCTCATTGGCAGCTGCAGCTCGTACACATGCAGACAAGGCGGTGCCCGCCTTTCGTGTGGAAAGCTGCCTTACAAAAACTGAGGTTGCTTTTTCCATTATCCCAAAGCTTTTCTAGCCTCATGAAGGCTTTGGTGGATGCTCCAGAAGTTAAACTCTGTTTATCCTTCATGAAATGCGTTTAGGTCATCATTTTATTTTTCTTCAAGCAAAGGGAGGGTGTTTGAGTGTGGCTTCAGTCCAGGCTTTTAAATAATATTTTGTAGACTCTGGGAGACCTGCAGAAACCGGCCTTGGTGCGCAATGTAGCTTTTTGAATGCAGAAGCTTGTCTGCTTTAGAGCAGCTGCACATGGTGCAGTGTTAACATCTGCAAGATAGGACAAACACCGAGGCAGCAAGTTAGTGTGAAAAGTGAACAAGTTGAGAAGAAACCTTGTTTTCTGTCCTCTTCCTTTTCCTCTTGTTTTGTGCTGCTGTTGGAACAAGAATGGGTCAACTGTGTGGACGATGCGTACAGCTGCTGTGGGACTTCGTGGCCTTTGTTCAGAGGATGTCCTCCAGTTTGGTGCACGGCATCAAGGAATGCTTAACTCTGATACGCAAATGCTCCTGCTTAAAACAAAACAGCTCGAAAGCCAGACAGCTCTACAAGCCTATCCTGCAGCCTCATGAGAGGGTGACAGCACAGGAGTTTCTGCAGCACATTGAAACAGGTAAGAGGGCTTGGTTTTTTTTTCTAAAGGTTGTGAAAGAAGAAGGAGATTTATTTTGTGGGTTGAAAACAGATTGCCGGATGAACTGCTGTGGCATGGCATGGAGCAGCTTTTTGATGATGCAGAAAAGGACAGAGCTACAGCATTTTCTTTGTGTATGGGACACCAAGGGCTCAAGTGGCGTAACAGTTGGATCTGGGTAGAAATGGTCAGTCACTTTCTTGCTCTGTCGCCACTGTTAATGCATAATCCATGTAAATATGTTTCATAAAGTGAGTCCTTCTAGTAACTGCACTTAATCTTTTGAAGTTAGTCGCTGAAGTCACAAAGCCAGAAACGGGCAGTACCAACACTGGATGCTGCGTGGGTGCTGAGCGGTGAGCCGGCGGCGGATCACGGTGTGGGCCTGGCTCAGTTGGGCACACGCCTGTTGGCTGGCTGCAGAACACCTGCGCTTGCACTGGGGGCGTCTGCGCTACAGATGGGGAAGGTCAAAGTCAGCTCACGACAAGCACTGTTGGGCACCCAGGATTCCAAGCAACTGGTCTGCCTAGGTGCTTTTGTGCAAACATTTTAGAGACAAGGCTTGAACACAAACATGGGATTCTGCTTGAATCAAAGTAGAGCCATAACTCTTCATGTATCTCCTTTGCTTTACAGGCTGCCTGCCTAATTCCCCTGTTTATCTACTTGTGATGTCCTCTCTATCCTGTCCTAGGATACAATAATATCAATAGGAAAACTTTTTTTATTTCACTTCTGCAGTTACAGAGTATCATCTTGGACGAGTGTGTTTTGTCAGTTGTACAACCTAAAAGCATTCCTTGTCTCAAGCTTAGGCAGGGGTCATTGCTTGTTTGGTTTTGCTTTGTCTCACAGCTAGTTTGGGTATATGGCTTTAAGTTTAACAACTTTGGGCTAAAGTTGCTACACAAAATTGCATGGCCTTCTACTTTCATCTGTGTGAAACACAACTATTTCTTTACTTGCCTTTCTGGGGACATAAAACCATCTTGTGAGGGGGACCAGGGGAGACATTTTTCCTTGGTGTGACACAGTTAATGCTGTTTGAAATGATCTGTCACGGACCAACCTCTGGAATAATTGCTGTGACGCTGGTTGTTTGGAACATGCGTGAATTAGCCTCAGCTGGTGTTAGCTGGTGTCATTACCCTATGAATGTGGGGGGTCCTGTGCTGCTGATACAGTTCACTAATTGTTGCACATTAAGCAGTGGCTAAATCCTCAAGTCCATATCCAGAATAGGACCAGATCTTTCAGCTTGATGTACAGTGGGGACCTTCCAGGGCTAAACTTTTTCTTCCAAAGGCTAGCATGCTCCTGACTGTATAAGAGACAGTCTTGGCAGTATCCCAGCTCAGCTGATGGATCGGGTGCAATGAAAGGGTGGTCTAGAAAAAATGGTGAGGCCAGAGTGGCCCTTTGCAGCACCCGCTGATGCTTCCTGAAAAGATTAAGTGTATGTTTTCTTGAGAAGTCCTTTCCGCTCTGAGATGGGTTTTCAAAAGGCTGGTCTGTCTTGGATGCTCAGGAGCTGGGGTACAGCAGCAGGGAGCCTAGAGCTTATCATAGAATGGCTTGGGTTGGAAGGGACCTTAAAAATAATTTGGTCCAACCCCCCTGCTGTGGGCCACCCACTAGATCAGGCTGCCCAGGGCCTCATCCAACCTGGCCTTGAACACCTCCAGGGATGG
>JAVKLA010000081.1:25017854-25038786 GCA_034782735.1 Sagittarius serpentarius
TTTATAGGCTCCCTTTAAGTACTGGAAGGCCGCAATGAGGTCTCCCTGGAGCCTTCTCTTCTCCAAACTGAACAAACTCAGTTGCCTCAACCTTTCTTCATCGGAGAGGTGCTCCAGTCCCCTGAGCACCTTCGTGGCCCTCCTCTGGACCCACTCCAGCAGCAACACGTCTTTCTTGTGCTGGGGACCCCAGGCCTGCACAGGCTTCTGTGACAGCAGTACACAGATGGCAATGTGTGCTCTCGCGGAGGTCCCGATGTCCGTGATAGGTCATACACAGCACCCAGGAAGAAGAACCAAGCTTAATTCTCTGAGTGGCCAAATCCTGCTGCCAAGACAGATGGAGGCAAGGAGGCCTCGCAAAGAGAACCAAGACACATCCCCCTTACTTTAGCACTTGCCTGTGTATTTTATTCCAAGATGGAGCAAGCCCATCCTCAGTTCTGGACAAATTATGATAAGCAGGGAGCCCATATTTAGACAACTTAGGTGCAAGGAGAGGCTTCATGGTTGATTATTGTACTCAGCTGTTAGCTAGGGCAGCAAATGCTTGATATTATAAGCAAGTGAAGATTTTGAGTGGCTTCTGCTTTATCACTGTCCCAAACAAAAACGCACAGATATGTGGGAGATTCAGATAGCGTGTAAGCAACAGAATTAAAAAACATGAAGAGATTTTTGGTTTTTCTCTAAAACCTTGTGCACACTGGCTAGTCCTTCCCTTTGTGTGTATTGTTAATTATTAAACAAAATTGATCTTTATATGAAGCCATTCTTCTGTGAAGCCCACTTACCTAATCTTGAAGGTAGGAGGTTGCGACTCTTGACATGTCGGCAGCTTCTAATGCCTTGAATACTAGCTGAGTTTTACACTGAGGCATGAAAGCTTACATCCCTCACATCTTTTTATCCCATGGGAGGTAAAGTAGCTAGATCTTGTTCATAGAGATATTGCAATCTTTAATGCACTGCTTTAATCTACTATCTGAAAATATTATAATTGTGTGCTCTACCAGTCAATTTATACTACATTACCTTTTCAACGGTTTATATTATTGAGCATGGTTCACTAGGCCTTCCCCCCCCCCCCGCTCCATTACACACATTAAAAGTACATTATAAAGTGACTTACAGAAGTCATGCATGACTGCTATTGCTTGTTGGCTATTGGTGAACATCTGGTTTATTCGTAGGGGAACTATCATACTCGAGAACAGGTAGACTCATGTGAGAAATTTGAGCCCGAGGCAAGCCCATTTGCAATCCGTGTTGTTATTCCATGAAATCCTGCATTGTAATACCCAGGACAGGAAACACGGCGAACATAAAATGTAGTAAATTAAAAATATATACTCTTTCTATAGCTCATAACTAAGAACACCATGTTCAGTAGATATATTTTAACAAAGATCTTCTATGATTCAGGGGAAAAAAAAGATTTTTATGGAAAACAAGAACACCTGCATTTATATTGGATAGCATAAAAGTGTCTAAAGGTTATAATCTGTCTTGCTTCCAATCACTAGCTTTGTGAGCTTCCCAAGAGGCATTGCCAAGGACAGGTTATTCCAGATTCATTTATTGCTTCTGCTCATAGAAACGTGAATAAGGATAGACGGGCTCTATGGAGTTGTTGCAGTACAAAAATCCTTATGTGTATGGCTGGCTGTAAATTTTAGTTTCTTTTTGTAAACTAACCCTCTTCAGGTATAATTGAGTCTGTGCTGTCATTGTACATCTTCAGGTTTTGAAATGTCACCACTTGGGAAGGACCCTCTGGAAGCCTTGAGGACCTTAGCCTTTTCAGAAAACCCGGGTTTACAGCAGTCTGCTGCCCTCTATTACTTGCATATGAGTCAGCACAGTAAGTTATTTCAGTGCTTTAGAAAGTTTTCACATAATTATAAATAAGTATTTTTTCCAACTGTGAAACTCCCTTTGATTCGTTAATCAAAGTTGGTTTTTTTTTTTTCTTTCATGCTGCGTTGTTTGCTAAGAAAAATGGAAATGCTGTCATTGCCATGTGGGCAGAGTTATTCTGGGTTTTGCTATGAGGAGATGTCTCTCGTGAGACTGTCATGAGTGTAATTGTAATACTTCTGGAAAAACTCAGCAGAACCCAAAGTAGTTGCAGTCAATGTATACTGAAGCTCCTGAGAGCAACACAGCCAAAACTGTGGTGGAAGGAAATGGACATGGTGATCGTTTCAGGTTTCGTATTATATAATACAGTTTTTGGAAAAGGACAAAGCCCTAGAGGCCAGACTGTAGTGGCAACTTAAGCAGGAAGCATTCTTCTTTGCCCCAGCTATTCCGTGAGAGCACAAGGCTCCTGGGGTAACTTGTAAACAGTTAGAAGTCAGCCTCGATATGCCAAATAAGATTCCAGCAAGAGTTTGGGTCCTACAAAAAAGGTAGAAATACCAGCAACAAGCAGGCTGTGATTTGTTTGTTTGTTTGTTTGTTTTACCTTTTCTTCAGGGAGAAAATTCTGCCACTTGGCTTAATAGCTTTATCCCCTGTATTTTTTGTGGCTAAAAAGGGCAGACAGCCACAATTTGAGGACCTGCTATGAGGTGGAATGACTTGTTTGGTAGCAAGGCATATTGCTTCCCTTCCCATGATGTTTTTCAAGTACTTGATTATTCAAAACCTTTTCAGGCACTTTCCCTGTTTTGCTAGTACCAATGGAATTTAAATGAAGGGGAATACCATGCAGCCTACATATGATGGTACTTGAGGCCCAAGACCAACAAGAGAAAAATGTGAGCAGCTGCGGTGAATGATGAGACTCCTGAACGTTTCCTCTCATTCCTGCAGTGAACGTCCCCCTGCCTGTGGAGCATCTGGAACCCTTCTATGCCTTACTGCGATCTGCTGACCTGGAGGTGCAACAGGTGTCTTCCTTGTCCCTTGTCAACTTCTTGCTGGAAGGAAATGGTGAGTAATTAACAACACATGTCTCTTCAGTTGAAAAAGTATCTCTTCAGCCAGATGGTACAGAAGGAGGGCACATCTACATAGCCAGGGCTACGCAAATCCAATTCCATTTTTTGTGTTCCAGATAGGACAGGTTCTGTTTCTGTCGGCAAGCCACATAGATTCTGGTGCCACCAGGGTATATCAGATCCCTCCAGCTACATTATATCATGTGGCAAGAGACCTGTGGGAACAGCTGTACTATTCTCACTCTTGGATTGAAAGCCTGCCACTTACCCTTTCGAGCAACAGATACAGCTCTCGGAAACAAACTCTGCCTATGAGACACTGCTTATTTTCCTGTTGTTTATTAACTGGACCTTGGTCTTAAATTGCTTGCAGATTGGGGAAAAAAACAAAAAAGATGTTTGAAAGATGTAACTAATAGGGGAAATTTAATTGAGATAGGGAGCTGTAGATGACAGTTTATGTTGATAGACAGGGCATGAACACCCCACGTCTCCACAATGGAGTACTTGTTGCATCTACTACTGCACTCCCTGGCGCCTGGGCCACAACAGGTATTCCATCACGCTGTCCCATAACAGCAGGAGACAGGTTCAGGCTACAGTGATGCTATCCATTTTATTTTCTTTTTTTAAGGATCTTGCTGCAAATACTATCATGTAACTATTTACAAGTAAAAAATAATATTTAAAAGGTAGAATTGAGAATAAAAAGGTGGGAGGCTGAGTAAATTGTGAACCTGTTGGAAAATTGCAGTTGCACTTTCCAAAATGAACCTCATGTTTAAAAACAGAATTGCTATCAGAAATATTTGGGAGCTTCTGAACTAGAACCTCTGAACATCTCTTACACTCTTTCATGAGTCTGAAGAGGAATCAAGCAAACCAAGCACTCACTCATCAAGTGAGTGCCTTTCAGGCTGTTTCCATCTTAGGTCTATTTTGCGTAATCATAATACAGACCCCCAAGCAGTCAAAGGAAGATATATTCTTTTCACAAAGGCATTGACTGTTTATTTTTATGTTTGTCCATTTTTTCCTTGAATTTATGAATAGTTGACAAGGAATTAGTTGTCCAAATGGGTTTACTTGAGCCAATTCTGGATCTGCTTGAGTCAGAGGATCCCACTGTCCAGTGTAATTCCTGTGCCTGCACCATGACTTTGGCTGTTTCAGGTGAGTGTGCTGTTCTTTCCCTTTATCCTCTGCAGTGAATTCATTCAACTCTTGCCTCACATTTCAAGGTGAACCAACCTATTTGCAATTGGCTTTAGTCATAAGATGCAGCATCAAGTTTTGGTATTCCCACATCATAAATTCAACCTCTTGAGATTCCAGTTAAGATCTTTTTCTCAGTGTTTCTGACCTTCATTCTCTTATGATGATAAACCTTTTTCTGATTTCCAACCTAAATACATTTATAACCAGCTTATCTTAGTTAGTGTCTACACTGGCTTTAGCTTCAGTAGTTCTGCCTCTGTGATGTCTAAGCTGATGAGGCTCCTTCATTTTACTAGACTAAAAAAGCCAAGCTCATTTAAGACTCCTCTTGCAAGCGAGGCTCTCCATTCATCTTCATAGCCCTTCTGAGTGTAAATTATATGTTCCAAACATGAAACATCGCAATTGCATCTGCTGTTTTGTGATACCACAGACCTCAGGCATTGTTACAGTCCCAAGATGTACATAAATGCTGCAGGAGTTTCATTTTGAATCCATCTCTTCTGAAAGAGACGTCACCAGAAGTGTGCAGTATTTCAGCTGGGGTCTCACTTGTGTCTGTTATTGTGGCATCCAGGGAAATACGTTTTGTGGTACATCTCATGATAACACTTGGGTTTTTTGTGATCGCATTATGGTGATGTTGTCATCCTGCAGCTGACTTAATCGCTTAGTTTTTCTCCTCCTCTGCTGCTATTTCCAGCAGACACCGATTAATTAAGGGTCTGCAACAAATGATTCCGCGTGCATGTCCCTGCATTTTTGTAGTATAAGGTTTCATTCTGTTTCTGTTGCTTCAGTCTTCTAACTTGTCTGTTATTTGTAGAATATTCCAGTCTTCCACTGCATTGACAGTACTGCACTCATACCTTTGTATTAACTTTGTGGTTCAAAACCAACTACAGACCAGTCCTTGTGCAATTCCACTTGTAGCCTCCTTCCAGGGGGTCATTCCCATTCAGCAAAACTTGCTGCCATCTTGCTTTAAGTCAGTTCCTTATCCATCGTGTACTGCTTGCATTTGTCACCAACTTCTCTTGCTTAACTATCTATATTTCATATCACGATATAGCCATTTTCCCAGCATCCAGACAGATTAGCTCAACCACAGTTACCAAAAGAAAGGTTATCAGGTTCGTCTGGCTTATTCTGCCTTTTCCAAACTGCGTAATTCTACTGTACAAATTGTGTAAAGGCCTGTATAAAAGCCATAAGTAACACTTATTTCCCCTCCTGTAGTGTTTATTCTATCAGCTTCCCTCTCCAGTGTGGGAAGTTGCAATCAGATCTCCCAGAAGGCTGAGAGAAGCATGGAGAAAGTGTTATTTTCTCATTTAAGTATTTATGTTACAAAGGGGGAGTGGATAAGCAGGCTCCAACTACATGAAAGTGCGTTTTATCCCATCTTTTTTTTTTTTTTTTTTGCAGGTTTTTAAACACTTTTCCCTTTGAAACTTACTTTTAAGTGTTGCATATTATTACAGTCAGGTTAAGAGCTCTGTATACATCATTACTTTGTGTGGAATGCAAATTGCCCCATTTAAATATCTAAATTAGGAATGGCATTGCTAAAATTTTAGGTACCTGGTGCTAGAATGACTTCATTTATGTATACGGTCAGTGAAGTTATGCCCCTGAAGATCTATAGAGAGATATCCATTCACCTGTTTTAAGCAGCCCACAGAGAAAGCGACTTGTTTGGGGACTTAAGGATGTTCCTTGGTCCTGAAGACACTCTGGCCCTTCTAGGTATCTCTGTCTTTAACCTGGAGTACAGGGAAGCCTCAGCCACTCCAGATCCAATCCACCTTCATTCTCTGTTGAGGGTGATCACCTAGTGCCTTTCCACACTCCCTTAAGTGAGAACGTACTCCTGAGCACAAGTAGTTCAAATTAAGCACTGAAGGAGCTTTCAAACTAGATAGGGAGGCATCTGCTGAACACAGAGGTAGGCAGTCCTGCAAGTGCATAGGCTGTGTTGCTGCCTGGGTTTTGATCAGTGTTGAGGATCTCTGTCCCAGTTTAACGAGGATTTGGATGGACTGGATCTATTTATTTCTTTTTCAGACTGTAGTTAGCTATCACAGCAATGAGACTAAAACAAGAGGCAATTCTCTCGAGTTTCTCTTAATTTTAACTCACAGGCTCTGATATCTTAAAGGGTCTGCTTGAGAAAAGTATTTTGTTCAGTTATGTCCTTCAAGTAAGCCATTCAGGCTTCAGAGTGGTTTAAAAAAGATAAGTATGGAAGCACAACCAAATTAGGAAGATCCTTATATAGCTTTAAGGTGACTAAAATTCTAAATCTAAGAGTGGTAATGTGCCTTAATTCTGCTGCAATGAGCATACAAGACTGTGTACAGCCTGAAGCTGTTTAGCAATGTGACTGCAAGTTATGTGTAAGCTGGGTTGTCTGGTACTTACCTGCTGCAATAGGTAGCCAAAATAAAAACAGCAAACCAACCCATTCAGACGAAAAGGATTTGAAGGTCAGTTTGTTCCCACACCTGCATTTGTCCACATAGCAAAAGGACATACGTACATTTGCAGTAATCTGCAGTTTTTCAATCTGTGAGTGAAAGTAATCAGTTCTGGGATAAGAACTCTTCTCAGAGTACATAGGAACAGAACTAAACATTCACAGCAGAGGTTTAGGGAGGCCTGAACGTCTGCATTAAGCTAAACAAAGAGGATGCACTGAGTGTAGAGCACATTCAAAGTTATACTGACAGGAGAATTTTCAAGCACACAATGGCAGAGAGTGGAAGGAAAGAATTTATAAATGCAGGTTTCAAGGTCAGTTATTCAAACCCAGCTTGAGTAGATGTTATTGATTTCCCCACTTTAAAGTAGCATCTGAATACGTGGTTCCCTTCTAAAAGCACTCTAAGGGGCATCAGTGGTTGCAGTGGCATCAGTGGAGGGACTGCATTACTTAGATAAACCGGTGGTCCAGGAGAGAAACATAATCTAGCCTGCCACACCTCTTACGGAGATGATAGTACAATTGCACATCTTGGTGAGACTGATATCTCCGTTCATTCCGTCATAAGTTGACAAAACAGATAGTGTTCAGCCACATTAGCTGACCAAAACTAGAACGAGAATGGAGAGGAGAATAAGGGAAAATTACATAGGTAAAAATAAATCCAGCAAACTCACAATAATGGGCACTAACAAAGACTGCAGAGGAGAACTTGTCAGCTAGTGAATGACCTGGAAAAAGAAAAAAAAAAAAAATTATTTTGGTCACAGAGGTTTCCATCATGTGGGTACCTGTTGCAGTCTCTCCACTCTCCCATGATGAGAGTGGGCACTCCAGCCCTTCCCAGGCAGGAATGGGGTGCCAGGGTCTCCGCGTGCCACCTCCCCCCAAAGCAGGCTGTAAAAGCTCATCCTGCCATTGTGGGCTTCCAGTGTCAGCCACCACCTCTGACCCCTCAGGCAGCAAAATTGTTTGAGCTGTCATGGATGTGAAGCCTTTCCAAATCAAGCCAGTTATGTTTCTTTAAGGAAGAAAAACCTTTGAAGCACCCAATGGCTCATTTTCTGTCATGGCCAGTGCTTCGTTCAGAAGGTCTTCAGACTGGAAACATGCTCCTGAGAAGCTCTCTCACAAAAGGATATGCGATTCCCCTGCCCTGCCCTAGAAGGGAAAGCAGAAGAAAGAATTTGCCCAAATTTTGTCCAAGCGTTTGTAATCCTTTTGCCCAAATGTGAGGTTCTTTTCACATTCACGAACATTCATGGAGTGTATTGTGAGAAAGAATGAAGGAAGCAGCAATATCTGAATTCTCAGTCTTTTTACCTCTCTTCTTTACTCAACTGATCAGACTTTACCTCACACCAGACTGGTTTCTATCAGTTGGAGCCGCACAAAAGAGTTTCTGCTTCCGCTGAGGGAAACAAAAGAACAATATGCAAGCAGATTAGATTGGAGAAAGGCTTGTCTACAAAATTGACCAGAATATTTCACCAGAATAAGAGCTTCCCACATGGAAAGGCTATTTTTAAATACATTACTCTTCCCAGAACAATTATTTTGCTCAAAAATTAGAGTATTTTTTTCCAGAAAAAAAAGTATTTCATTGAGTATAAAATATTCATATGAAGGAAGAAAAAGACTTGTCCTGGAATACTAAACGGATACTGGCTGAACTATACTTGAATAAATATCCTGGATAATCTGTGTGTGTCGTTCCCCAGTATAGATAGGCTCCAGGTATAGAAATAATGGCTCTGTTCTCTTAACTCTCTAAGTTAGTTGGCACCGGAATAGCTGATCTCATCCAAATACCTTCACATTCCTTGCTTTCTTCTGCTTCATGTTTTTCTCAGCAAAATGCCAGAGACTGGCCATTGTTTAAACTGTCTAGAAATGTATGTAAATGTAGCAATACTCAACTAAAACTGCTGTGGTCTTCAGTGGTAGTTTGGCTCATATAAACAGTGGAAGATGTAGACTATGGACTTTGCTTTTTCCTTTTATAAAATAATCTGCAGAATACTATGATATTAAGAGAATTCTTCATTAATCTAATTCCCATTTAAGTATCTTATCAGCTTCAAAGAACACCACTGCCAACACCTTATTTTTTCAAAATTATGCCATTAGAATGCTTAGAAGGTACTGTCACGGTTTAACCCCAGGCAGCAACTCAGCACCACGCAGTCGCTCACTCAGTTCCCCCTCCCTCCCCCGCCCCACCGTGGGACGGGAGAGAACTGGAAAAAGATAAAACTCGTGGGTTGAGATAAGAACAGTTCAATAGAACAAAAAGGAAGAAACTAATGATGACACTAATGACAACAATAAAGTGACAATAATAACAAAAGGATTGGAATACACAAAGAAGTGATGCACAGTGCAATTGCTCACCACTTGCCAACTGATGCCCAGTTAGTTCCCGAGCAGCGATCTGACCTGCCCCCACCCCCCCCCGCCCCGCCCCAGTTTATATGCTGGGCATGACGTCCCATGGTATGGAATACCCCTTTGGCCAGTTTGGGTCAGCTGTCCTGGCCGTGTCCCCTCCCAACTGTCTTGTGCCCCTCCGGCCTTCTGGCTGGCTGGGCAGGAGAAGCTGAAAAGTCCTTGACTGAGTCTAAACAGGACTTAGTCTAAACACGGCTTAGCAACAACTGAAAACATCAGGGTGTTACCAACATTCTTCTCATACTAAACGCAAAACAGAGCGCTGTACCAGCTACTAGGGAGACAATTAACTCTATCCTGGGCGAAACCAGGACAGGTACAAATACAGATAATGTATAGATTTAAATAAGACAGGAAAAGGGAGAGGACCATAGCTGTCTCAGTGTGGCAGCAGGTTATTTGTTGAAAACATTTTGAGGGCCTCATGGTAGAGGGATAGGGAAGAGCATAATGGAAGGATTCTCTTCTATACAGTGCCGCTGAGGCTACCTTCAGTAAGTCCAAAACAAAAGAAGTTGAACTAAAAGCAGATTTTTTTTCTAAATTATATTATATTTCATAGCATAGTATAACTTTGTTATATGTAGTATATTTATATACACAGTATATAAATGTTAGATACTATTTTATAGTATATACTTAATTTTATAGAATTATTTAAGTATTATAGGGTTTTTTTCCCCCCCAGTTTTTCATCCAAGAGTCTCAAGGGACTCTGCAGATCTTTTTTGAATTCTTCTGCTACTCAAGGATGTTGAATAAAACTGTACAACTTAATACACTACCATGCAAGGAAGCATCACCACTTCAGAGAAGAAGCATCTTTTCAAATTCCAGTGGTTAAGTCAAATCCTGTCTTTAGAAACCTTTGCATTGTTTGTAGCTATCAAAGGAGTGACACAGGCACATTCAAAGAGAGAAATTGGCCCTTAATATACCCTGCTAAATTAATTCAGTCTTACCTGCAGTTAATTATGTAGGTTTTGGTTGGCACGCTGTGAGTAGTTTGAGCAGACATACCAGGGATACAAGGCAACTATGACACCTTGCTAACCTGTTTAAGGGGACTTACAGTCCTTTTATTTTAATCATCCCAGTCACAAAACAAAAGCATTGAACCAGCTGTGATCTACGGCTAATTCAGAAGTCATGAGTTAGTTCTTTCCCACTGAGCTCTTGGAATTTTTAAGTTTCCTTTGAACATGCAGAGAAATTTTGATATATAGAAAAGAACCAGAGAAGCGAACGCCAAAGAAAGCTAGCCCTGCTAGTTGTCCTGCTCCTGGCTCACAGTAAGATGGCAATGTCTTCTTTCTTTCTCCGATTCTTTCTCCAGAGTCTAACCGAGAGGCTATCGGCGCTGCTCGAGGAGTTACACCCCTACTGTCTCTTGCCAATTCCTACGATCCTAGAGTCCAACAAAACGCAGTTGGTGCTATTCTTAACCTCACACAATCAGGTACTTTCTGACTAATGGTTTATCTAAAATTGCTGAAAGAAAATTTGTCACTGATAGAAAAATAATTCAGAAGGGTTAAGCCAAGAATAAAAGTGTATCTGAGCAACAAATTATTTTCTTTGCACGTGGCATTCATGTTGATACCACAGGCTGATGATTTAAGTTTGGCCTCTCTTTAGCTAATACAGACTTTTTTTGCCTACTAATGAAACAGAAGGGCTTGATTTTTCAACCCCAAGGGGCTAATGTACAAGCACTTAAATCATTAGTCAAGGAGATAGAAAAAAAAATACTCATTGGCTGAAGAAATTGCTTGGTCTAAAAAGTTAGAAGCACACTTGGTGGTACTTTGAAGCAATCTCAGAAGCTTATCCAACAAGGTCAAGCTCTAGGAACATTTGACTTGCATCCCGAACTTGATGTTGAAAGATGCAAAATGGAACTATTACGGGCCAGACATTAAAGGCTCCTGGGATATCTGCCAACAGCTTTAGCAAAAGCAGTATCTGGTCCTCTGCAATAATGTCTGCACTACCATACATTAACTCTGGAATGAACCAGCATTAAATCTCATCTATGTAGATGATACCGTTATCCCACACAGCTAAATTATACAGTCGTGAGTAATGTCTCTCATATCTATGTGGTGGAAGGGAATGGTTGGCAAGAACTTCTACAGTTAGCTATTACACTTCTGTCATTATTCAGAATTTTTAAAAGAATTTGTTTTTTAAACACAGAAGACATGGTGAATATCGTACCTGAGGTTTTTCAGCTTCTCCAGCAATTCAGATTCTCGGAACAGTCTTTAGCATAAAACCAGCAAAAGCTTATTTGATCAGACAGCTAGTCATTTTGCTAAAATGTCTGCATACTGCTATATTGAACAAGCTCTAAATTATATACTCTTCAGTCACACTGATTGGCATATATTTAGACAATATTACCGCTTTCTAGAATCCAATGATTATGCATATTCCTTTTGAATGGTGCCTCCAGATGAGAGGGAGGGAAGGGAAAAGACACACCAACAGCAGGTTTTTGGTCTTTTGTTTTGTTTTGTTTTTTTTAAATGGCAGAGAAAATCCAACATGTCCTATGCAAGGAAGGAGCCCTACCAGTTCTTGCCTTGCTGCTGGAATCTCCTGACTCAGAAGTGCAGGTATGGCTCAAACAGGTCAGATTTTTAAACAGTAACAGTGAGACTGTAAGGAGAGCACAAACCACAGTGTGTAGGAATGAAAAAGGTGGAGAGGAGGGAAGGTGGGGAAACGTGAGCATCCTAGTGAAAACTCAGCTCAGTCAGATAACGTATATTCAAAACACTCAATTTGTCTAGCTCCACGGGAGAACGTTTATGACGCAGAAGTGCATCTGCCAGCACACACTAACGCACGCACACAGTTGTTTTGTGGTTACCTTCTTGTGTCTTTCAGATTATCAGACAAGTTGCAGATAGGCCTCTTTCTCTGTTTTGTTTGGCTTTTTTCCCATCCTAACTTTGATCTTCCACTCTAAGCAATTTTACTAAGTGTTTTAAGAAGGCATAACTTGCAAAGATTTTTTTTTCTTATTGTAAATATCTGGGAAATCTTCCTATTTTATGCCTACCACAGACACCTCTTTGTGATTCTGCACACTAAACAGAGAGCTGGTCGTGGTTCAAAAGTATGCTGATGAAAAACTACGAATCAGTTGTAAACCTTAAAAGCTGCTAGTTAATTCGTTCAGTCCTCTGAGTAGTACAGGATTGTTTCTTCCGTCGGTTTTGTTATCTCTATTCAGATTCCTTTTAAATGTCTGAAGGGACGGAGCCTCTGGAATTGCTTTCTGCAAACTGTTTCAGGATTATCAGTCTTTGAGATTGATCTTAAAATCTCCTTCTCTGCAGTTCAACCTGTTTCTTCTAATTACACCTTTTTAGTAATACATACTCTTATATGATTCTCCCTAGCGTTAATGTTTAAATCCTTTGAAAATGATCTCTTGGCATGCTAGGGCAATGATTACATCCAGCTGGAGTAAATCAGTGTAAACATATAATACAGTAGATGCAGAGGACCTAACTTAGGTGCCAGCAGCAGTGTCGTGGCAGCGGCACAGTACATTCCCAAATACCCAGGGTCCTAATGGGTTTGTACAACATGCAGTGCCACAGCATGACTGCTGTTGTAGCTACAGCAGATTGCATCGCTTTTCCTGGAGGAAGCCCACTTAGGCTGTTACCACATCAACCCAATTTAAAAAAACCCTTAAGATGAAAAAGCACTTTATTTTGATCAGCTCTAAATCTGAGCATTTCTCCAATTTATTTTTATTCTCTTCAGCCTGTCACCACTGTGACCTCATCTCTCTCTACTTTTTTCTTGGTTCTCTGCAGTATTACAGCTGTGCTACCCTAAGCAACATGGCAGCCAACATCCAGCACCACGAAGCCATGCTGAGACCCGGCAACAGATTCCTGCTTCGGACACTCATCTCTCTCCTCTCCTCTTCTGTGGACAAGGTAAAGCTGTAGCTTTGTGTAAAGGCTTAGCATCAGAGTAGAGCTAGAAGCTTGGGCTTCCAGTTTCAGTCTTGCACAATTATGCTCATCTACTATGCAGGTGCCTATGCAGCATCTTTCCCATGAGAAAAGACGCATATATTAGAAGATACATAGGTTTTACAAGGTCAATGTATGGAGAAAGAGAAGGGAAATCATTAAAGTTTTTCCACAGCCCTGGATGCTTCCTTTAGACTAGGATGCCCTGTATTCTTTAAACTTGAAACTACATGTGTGAAGTGTTCTGTCCAGGCTCTCGACTACCTTTGATCATTGTGTCTGCGACAAAAGGTATGTGGAGCATCTATTACGCTACTTTTTTTTTTTTTCTTTTCGGTATCTGTAACTTTGACTATATGGCTTCAAAGAATAACATCTTGAAAACTTTGCTTTGTTAGGAGTCACACCGAAGAAACTTCAGTAAGCCACAGTTCAGGGTATAAAGGGTGGAACCTTAAATTCTGTGTAGGAGGGAGGCAAAAAAGAGGCAAAGCAAATGAGACAAATTCACTCCATTTTTCTATAACTAACTTGTCTGACATTCTAAAATAAACCAACATCTGAACCCACTGGCTTTTCCTCATCAACAAAAGGATGACTGATACTAGAGGATGATGAAAAAATTCATCAAAAGTTTGAAGAAAAAAAAAAAAATCACTTCCCAAAATTTGTTCTCTGAAGATAATGTAATAACTTGCTAGTGTTATGTTTATTTTGCATACAATAGGCAAGAAAATGCATTACTATTTTTTTTTTTTTTTTTTTTTCCCCCTCTCATTCTTTTTTTTTTTCCCCTCTTTGGCACAAGCAGGTTTCAAGCCAGGCATGTGTTTGCCTAAGAAATTTGGCTACCAGTGGTAAGCAATATCTTGGAGATAAACCACACTATTTCTTTTTCTTTCTCTCTCTGCCTTTCAGAGGGAGCACAGTGGGCTGGGAACCTTTCATATTAAAAGCACAGAGATACCCTCTTTTCTACCTTTTAGTTGGATGTTAAGGGAAGAGGAAGGTGCAGTGCATACATGAACTAAATCTGCCTCAGAGCTCCCAGGTAGCGAGGGGAAGTATCTGGACAAAGTGAGAGAGACAGCAGAGGTCTTATGCACAGAGCCTTTGCAACTTAGTAAGTTTTTCTCCCGTCCGTGTTTCCTAAGCATTAAACCTGGTTAGGACAGAATGTCTCCTGAAATTGCTGCTTGATCGAGGACCTGCCTTCTCCCAAGGCATGAATCTGTCTATCATTTAATATAATTTTCTCCCAAGTATTTGTCAGCCTCTTAAAAAAAAAAAATCCTATCCTGTTAAATGCCCAAGATCCGTTTCTACGGCAGACTCAGGAGCTGGAAGCAGAGGAGTGGCACGCGCAGCGCCAGAGCCCTCGGGTCCAGGGCAGAGTTGTTCATCTAGAAAACGCAGAGGTGCTTAGTTTTCAAGCGCTCACACTTACAGTGGAGCTGGGAATGAAGGAACTGCTGCGCTGCTCCTTGGCGTGGTTGAAAACCCCTGGTCTGCTTGGCCTTTTAGGACTGCTGCTCTATCTGCTGGCTGCTCTGGCACCGCCTTTTAGTGCCCAAAGGCACTCGCTGAGGCTGCAGGGCCAAGTGGGGTTGTAAGGATTCAGCCAGGATGGCTGATCTCTCCCCTGGCTGACCATCGCTCTGCGAGATAGATGGTGCCTGGGCAGGTCTTTCTGTCCGTGCAGCAGAAGCTGCCACCTTCCTACGGGGCCTTATGCCAACGAAGGACGCTGGAAATTCCCCCCATTTCTTCCTGCTGAGGTGCAGACACAAACTGAAGGGTGCCCAAACCTACGTTCTGCTCTCAAGCCTGTATTAATCCTTTGGCAAGAGGAGCCAGAACAGACGAGGGTCTATTTTTATAACCAAACACCCAGCGTTGTCCCATCCCACGGAGACGGGGAGGTCCCCTCTAATTTCATCACTGAGGCACAGTCAGATGTTTGAGTCGGGGCCTGAATGCCTCCTCATGGTGCTCTGAAGCTCCTTGACCTGGGTCATTTTCCCAAACCAGCAGAGATCCAGGCTGAGATGGTTGCTGAGGACGTCCTGCCCAAGCTGCGCTCTCTCCTGGCGTCTGGCAGCAAGGACGTGCGTCGCGCCTCCATTGCTCTGCTCTGGATACTGTCCCAGCACCCGCGCAACCAGGTAGGGGAGGTCATTTTCCAAGACCAGAGGGGAAAGACTACTTCTGGCCGCCGCCTGGGGTAACGCCCTGTTATGGCAAAACTGCGTACAAAACACATTTTGAGAATGACCAACAGGCTCTGTGAGACTTCCCAACCCTTCTTTCTCCCACCCAAAATAACAAGGTTTTGTCTACTGCACCTGCACTGTCACTAACTACCCAAGGAGCCTATCTGTTGTGGTGAGCGGGATCCAAAGGGTCTCGTAGTTAATCAGATTGACTGTAAGGGGACTAAGGGGAGGGTAGAGGGGGAGATGGGTGGCAGATTCCTTGGATGTTTGGACACTGCCCTGCACTCGCTGTGGTCCCCTCAGTCCCCCCGACCGCAGGTCTCCAGATGGGTGTACAAGGGGCAGGACGCACGCATTAGCACCATGAGAGACTGCAACCAGGGGGGCAGCTGCGGAAGTTATTCCTTGGCCACAAAGCTTCCCCACATGCTGAAAAGCAGAGAAACTAATTTAGAGCATGTATTTAAAGTGCATCGGTGCAAAATAAAGTGCAAAAATACATTACTTCCCTATATGGACAGTTATTCAAAAGTACATTTGCATAAATTTAACATCTTTTGAATTAAGATCGAGACAGCAAGGGGGACTAATACAATTTGAAATCCTATTTATCTTTAGCTACTTCACTAGGACTTTCCTGTGTCTCCTCATGGCCTTAGTTACAGAACGGTTCTTTTGCCCATGTTCAGGGTAAACAGCACCAATAACAGTGCAACACTATGCCAATACATGAAGAAGTCTGGCTAGAAATAAACTACAGCAAATAAACAAAACAGACACTCCTGCTGTACTTTCATCCTCCACATAAAACAGCAAAACCAGTAAGTAGCAACTGACTATTACTATGTTTAAATGTGCTTTTCCATTACAGTAATTGAAGACATCCTTAGGAGCACGGATACGAAAGGTTTTTGATAGGTGTCTTGAGCCAACAATAACCTTCTAAGAGAGTCAGAGTTTGGGTAGATAAAGCAAAAAAAAAAAGCGAGAACCTTTCCTGCCACATTGCTTTAAGCAGTAGTGACAGTCTGAGTAACCACAGCTGGGCTTAGATGCTTCTCGTGGCTGAAAGAAGAGTCTGATTTGAAATTTCCTCTGGCCATTAGAAGCCTGGTGCCTTACACACCTCAGTTGCACGTACGCAGCACAGTACAAACCAAACTGCACCTCCTCTTAACTGTGGCACACGATGGAAAAAAACGGACAAGCTCAACGCGCGGGAAGCAGCAGCTAGAGCAGAGAGCTTTTCACAGGCACTGTGGCTTCGCAGAGTTTGTGCTGGCTGCATTAGCACCAAACATCCTCGTCGCCTGTCAAACTGCCTCATGCAGTCAAAACAATCTGCTCTCAACAAGCTTACAACTGAAATACATTAAGTTAGTTGGAGGCTATTTGCACAGTAAAAACATTACTCAGTATGAGGCATTACGGTGGAACGCTGTCCTCGCTCGCATTTGCTTTTCTTGCCCCCAAACACCATTTGCACTTTTTGTTCTCCCAGCAAAGAGTACCCGCAACTCCTTTCCTCCCTGATCCTGAAACGTGTCCCTACCAGCGCTTCAAACCCCCAGCTACAAAGGGCAGCGTCAGTGGGAACAAAGGCACAGGGAGCTCAGCCTTGTTACACCAGCAGTGTAACAGCCCGTCCTTCGGGGGAAAAGGGTCAGCGGCAGGAGCCTGGAAAGCAAAGCATCACTCTCAAGGGTTTGTTCTCCAGTGAGAAGTATCTACATCTCAAAATTTGTTTTAGTGAGCAAACATGGCTGTCCCTGACTACTGAATGTTGCTGCTTTGTGCGAGCAAGCCCTGGGCACTCTGAGAAGAGGCTGACCTCTCCTTACTCATATCCTGCCTCCCCACCTCCATGCTTTTTCTGGCCTGTTTTTCAAATCTTTTCAAGGTTTCTTTCTCTAACTCAGGCTGAATTCTCTGTCAGTGAAAGAGGGACTTCTCCATGGGAACAGCTGTTGGAAAACAAACCACCAAACAAAGCTAACCTTTACAACCAAGTCAAGTGATGCTTGAATTATTGCAAATACTACCCAGGATACAATAGGGCAGAATTCATCTGCCCTTTCGTTACCATGAAGCAAACCCCCAGGAATGCTTCGCAGGAGCTCCTCTCCCTGCTTAAACCCCCTTTTTTGCAATCCCCTGGCCAGGCTGTTGACAGGGATTCCCAGCAAGCGCTGGAAAACTTCTCTCTTACAGGGGGAATTTAACTCAGTTCTCCAAAGAACAGCTCAACCCTGCAACACTAAAGAAAGAGTAAGGCTTTGTGAGAAAACAGCCTTTTAAATCATATTCCTTTGAGCAAAGACATTGAAGTCAGGGTGGCAGGGGTCTGTCTTCTCCAGATGATGCCACTGACTTTGCACACCATGTACAAATTAACTTTGCCTTCCCATCTTACTACCTGGTAAACAGAGGATAATACTTATCTTGGCAAGAAATCCCTGGATAAGGCGTGCGAGTGCAGCATTGCAACTGGAATGCTTTTGCTTGCCTTTTTTTTTTTTTTTTAAATCTTGGGAGAAGTTAGATCAATATCCATCTGAACCACCCAAATCCATTTTCACTCGGAGTTTTCTCATGATTCTCTTGCTCTGTGCAGGACTGAGCCAAAAACCAAAATCTGGATCCCAGCCATATGCCAGCCAAAAAAGAGGTTCAGCGAAATTTAAAGTACTGTCACTTGCTAATGTAGATCCTAAATAAACAGAAGAGCTTGGCAAGGAAGTCATTATATATTAGAAAGTTCATTTATAGTCCATAGAAAGTTTCCTCCTCTCAGGCTGTAGCAAATCAAATAAGGGTACTGTAGCTGATGGGATTGCATAGAAAAGAGGACACTTAGTCCAAAAGCACAGAAAACACTCATCAATTCTAATTTAATTGGGTTATCTAAAATTATATCATTTCTGCCTTTGAAGAGAAGGAAAAATAAAATCAGAGAAAAATTACAGCCATATCTGCCTATACAATTCTTTAAATGCCCTGAGTTTAGGCATAGCACTGCCCTTTCCATCTATTTTCATGTTTTGTTTTAGGATTGCTGGTTGTGACAGTGCTTAAAATAAACATAAGTGAAGATGTCAGCTGATATTAAAAGCAAGTAAGATACACTTCTGCAATTGAACCTAAGTAAAAGAAAGATGCAAGTTAAACTAATTTTTCAAGACATGCGCCTTTCAATGCTGCTTCAGTCATCCTGCCATTTCACGGGTTTCAGAATGATGCGATTTTTCTCCGCTTTATATAGGACCAATGATTTGTTTTACATTGAACACTCTTGCTAATGTGTCTCAGTTTCTAAGTAGCACAAATAATACAGTTCATTGCTAACAAACATAAGAACTGCATAAAGAACTCAAATTCCTAAGGGAAAGAGACTGAAAGAAAAACACTCCCAAGAGAAAATCTTTTGCTTTTAACTGTAGACCTAACCCAAAGCCTGTTGAGATCAGGTTTCTCTTATAAACAGCAGTGCCCCCTTAATCCATACTGTTATTGAGGAAACTACCTGGGCAGTAATCCAAACTCAGAAGGTCCGATTCAACTACTATTAGTGGCAACTGGAGGAACTACATTCAGAGAGAGAGGTACTCAGTAAAGCCCCTCTAAAATATCCATCAGACACCAGAGAAACTAATGTATAAACTCAGAAGATGCTGTTCAGAACACGTTACTAAAGTGGTGTCTGATCACAAACTGATCTAAACATACAGCCCGTTATTGCAGGCGAGGTAAATCGCTGAGGTGCTCAAGGACACGCTGCTGCTGCTACTTCACCTCCTACTTTTGCCTTTCACACCTACCCTGACCACTTCTCCTTCCAGTCAGGATCACACGTCCTTCCTCTGACTACCAGCAACCTCTGGGAAACGTTTGACGTGAACAAAAATAAACTACCAGACCTGAAAGACTCCAGCTTTCCATAGCAAGTGCTCTGTAGATCAGTGCCAGTCGGTAAATCATATTTTGAGAGAAAAAGCACTGGAACCAGCCACTACATCATTGGTTTAAATGAGCTAAGTAAAGCTCTTCTTTCAGAGCTAAGATCTATCTAGCTATAGTTTGCTGCAAAGTTGCACTGTGTTGTCTGTACTGGATGTACTTGAGATATTGGTTGCTTTTCTCAGGACACTGTGGCGTGTGTCGAGCTACTACAGAGCCTGGGGATGCTTCTGTCAGCGCATAAAACAGACCCTGTGATTGTTGGCCATACTGCTTGTATCATCAAAAACCTGAGCCTTTCCAAAAACAGACAGGTAGGTACTCAGTATTTTTCACTGAACTATACCCTGGGAGGTTGCAGTTATGTTTCTATCAAATCAGCATTACCCACAGAAAGATTTCTTTCTTTAACAAAACATATGCCAAAGATACTCTGCACAGAATGTGTATGAATAAAAGGACCTGATGTGCCATAATGAAAGGGGGTTTTATTCATATTTATCCAATACAATACAAAAATGCTAATGAAAACAAGAAATGTCTAATTTTTCCTATGAGTGATGTGGTTACCTAATTGGAATGACTGCATCCATAGGTATAAAAAGTACTTCTAGCAAAGGCATTTCATACTAATTAAAGGAACCATCCAGGAAAATCTGATGTTTGTTATAAACAGAGTCCTTATTTCCTAACTCTCACTCTTTGGCTGCCCTTAGTTATCCACTTACGATGTTCAACACTGATCTATTTTCACTCCCAGTCTGTTAAATATAACCTCAGCTATTGATGTACGTTTTGCCTGTTTGGCATGGTACTAGCTGTGCTAAGATGCTATAAAGATCTCTGTTGCTGACTTTGCTTCTAGTGAAATCCATATCCACAGATGCACTTCCTTTCTCCTTGCCTTTTAAGACTACCTTGATCAAACAGTGCCACTAGTAACAATCATAATTGGTGAAAAAACCCACCCATATCCTTGTGTCTGCTTTGCCCCACTTTCTAGTCCACACTTTTTGAGACTCTGTTCCTTTTTTTTTCCTTTGTTCATGATCCAATTACCACTAGTTCCAGAGATTTAAACTAGCCAAAAGGAAAACTTTTTCCAGTATTTTTTTTCACTTATACTAAGATAAGAATTCCTGATAGTTGTGAAATCAATTTTTGCAGGGAAATAGATTCCCGCAAACTCAAGGCCCACAGTAAGAGTAAAAATGGACCATCCTTTCAAAGTTTGCTTTAAAAAAAATTGCCGTATTTGTTGCTTAAATTCTGTGACTTTATTCTGCTACCAGCAGGGAGCTGGTTCACCTTCTTAAAGCCGTATAACATATAGAGTATTTAGCTCTCACTGCACAAGTGAATCCACAGACATGAGTGGGAGTGCCAGGTTTCCAGGGTCAGTTCTAAGGAACCATCCCTAAACCACAGAAGAGTCCTTGGCACAAGATGAAAAAAAGCGTTGGTTTTGTGCCAGCAGGACACGAACAGCGTGTGGGAGCTTGAAAGGCAGCAGCCTTGAATCCAGCTTCAGCCTCTACGCAGCAAGTTAAAAAACGGCAACAAAAAAGGAGCACACAAAACAAGATACCCCCTTTTGTTGATAGACACCCGAGCTCCCTTACGGAGGTGTGAGCAGCTTCTGTTATTAGGACC
>JAVKLA010000081.1:25038886-25053060 GCA_034782735.1 Sagittarius serpentarius
AAAACAAGATACCCCCTTTTGTTGATAGACACCCGAGCTCCCTTACGGAGGTGTGAGCAGCTTCTGTTATTAGGACCTCCCAGAGAGCTGACGACTTTGTAGTTCAACTTCACTAGTAACCAGTTACCTCCAGGTGACTCATTCAGGACTCATTCCTTGGTCTCATGAATCCAGGTCAGCACAGGCTAAGTCTCCTATCTGTTTTCAGCTCGGTCTGTAAAATACACATCCCAGCACAGAGACATGCTGTCCAACACCACTTTTGGCACGGCAGATTCCACCTAAAAGATAAGGGATACACAGAAATGTTTAATTCATAACATTTCTCTCCAGAAACAGAACTCCCCTTTGCTAGTGAGAGGTCATCTCATATTTCTGCAGATTAGAGTATTTCAACACCAGAAAGTTTTCAAAGCCCTGGAGGCAAAGAAGAGCAACAGAAAAACTTCCGCATTTCCCAATGCTTTGCCCTGGAGCACTCAGCTTATTCACCTCTGCAGCAAGACTTGAGCAAATAACAGCTTAATACTAACATCCAGCCTGGTACAGCAGCAATAGGTCAGGAAATTCTTTTGAGCTCGGAGTGATCTGTGATCATGAGAATATCCCACAGACAAAGCAAGCCCTGGGAAATACCTAAGATCGGGTGATCTCTGAACAATCCAAGGTCTTTGTCACCGGGTTGTGCTAAATCTGGGAGGAGACATTTCCATTATGGGTGTTTTAGCCCTCAGTATTGCTAAGAGTTATTCAGTACTTCTGAAGTCCCCAGACACCACTAAAACATAATGGAAGTGCTAAACATGACTCTCTCTCTTGTTGCAGAGAATCATCGAGAGCCCATGTGTTGAAGGTCTCCTCCAGACCATGCTTTCTACCAGCACTCAAGAAGACTCTCTTCATTATGTGACATCTTGCCTTGCTGAGCTAGCAAAGCAAGGTAGGGAAGCAACCCCGCCATAAATGGCTTAATCTGAGAAGCGTACATAGCCTTAATTAATCCTAACAGGAGACAAAGCGCAGGTGAATGTACAGCCCAGGTCTTTCCCTTTAAATTCACTGGGAGTCTTGCCATAATCTTCAAGAAGAGCAAGATCTGACTCACTGGCAGGACACATGGGCGCTGCTGTTTGCACTTTTTTCTGTTGAACTGCTTAAAACTTTTTACTCAAAATTATTTACTGCTGTACGTGGCCTGTCTACGTTTATTTGTAATGTTGCCCAGTTTCTCCGGCTGAATTCATTTCATAATAGCAGAAACTAATATAAGAAAAGACTAAAATACAAAGTGTCTCTTTCTCTTTAAATTTTTTTGCACATCCCTTTTATAAGAGATCCCAAATTAGCACCAGTGGAAGGTACAGCACTCCTCATGGCAGAAAGGATCAGCGTAAATTTTCCCAGCCTGCGCCAGCACTGAATATTGTCTGTCACACATTTCATCTCCTGTATCTGGCGTAACTGCCATGCAACTGGCGACATGTCACATTTAATTTTGCAAGAGGTGCCCAGCAGCTGCTGGACAGACTGAGCCCACTAGGCAAGAGTACCTAAAGTGATTCGTTCTTTCAGAACACAAACCCAACAAAATAAAAATCCACCAGCCTTTCTATGAATCAAATCCATGGCCCTGCCTTACTGAGAGCATAACCTCAGGACATGGCCCTTTTTTACAACCTAAGCACAAGTTCAGCACTTACTTTGCTTCTCCAGCTGCATGAAGGATTTCCTGTTGAGGCAGTACGGTTTCTGGCAGACCTCTCACCTTCATTTCTTCCGACGCTGGAGTTTCTGTTTACAGACTACTCTCCTACCTTTCTGTCTTCCAGAAGAAGCCACGTTACGCATGGTCCAGTGGATGGACGAACCCTTGACAAAGTGCTTGGTGAGACTGGCCGGCCAACTGGAACATACTGAGCCATCCTTTCAAGCTGCCTCCATCATCCAGCACATGATAGGTCACGGTAACTGTCACGCAGCATTAACTGTGCCTTCAAAGAGATTTATGGCTGGCTGGAGCAAAATGAGCCCTTTCCCAAAGGAGTTAACTGTCAGGCCCCGAACAACCTTTAACATTCTTATAGCATCCTCCATCTGGTCTCTACAAATTTATTCGCATAAAAGCACCTACAGTCACCCTTGAAATACACATAAAACAGTGCCTGAGTGCATGAGAAAGCCCAGGGATGAAAACGGACCATAGATAAGGATCCGATTCAGGCGTTTGTTGCCTGCTTCAGGCACTACCATTCTGCAGGGCTAGCCTGTAGCCAATTCTGAGGTCCCTAAAAACAGCTTCAGTAGGAAGGTGGGAGAGCATAAAGTACTCCTTACCAAGGGAAAGATGAGAACATGTTTCAGACAAGAGTTATTGCTGCATCTTTCTGCTTGAGCCTCCTTCTCAGAATATACAATGTGACGGCACTCCCCACAGGTAGGAGCAGAGTTGGTAGAGATGACTTCAATAGGATGGTTGTGTTCCAGAATTTTAGATCAACTCTGCTCCCTGACCAGCAAGAAGCAAGCATCTTACTGAACCAAACGCTGCTGTTGTAATTCTAGACTAGATTAGCAGAAGCAGTGAAGTAAAGTGGCTATAGTAGTGGCTATGTAGCCTATATTTTTTTAAGTTTCAGTGAGAGAGAATGAAAATAATGTTATTTTTACTTGCAGAAAACAAAGAAACAACTTTATGCTTAATGTACTTGTCCCACACAGCTGAGAGGCTTTAAGACTTGCAAGAAAAAGGCGTTCAGATGGTTCTTGCCACATTGTCTAGAAAAGCATGGTTCGATTTTAATCCTTAGATGTGAGAGAAACTGAAGTCCATAACGAGTCTCCAATAAGGGAAAATGCAAAGCTGTTTCAATTCTACCATCAAGGATTTGCAACCGAGCAGACTCTCAGGTAGTGAACAGAGTCCAACAGCATAATCGCTTTATGGATCGGCTAGCACGACAGGCCGACCAGTCTGTAACTCAGCATGCCCCTCACACAAGGACCAGCTTCCCAGGACAGCAGCCCACTCGCCTTTTATTTACCTGAAGATTCAGCGATACCGTTAGAGGCTGTCGTACGTGGAAGTCCTTTGCCTTTCTTTGCAGTAATGTTGGTTGTAGGTGAAGCTGGATGAGTCATTAACGATCTTAAATGTTGTTACAAAAATCAGTTTTCAAAGTGTTTTAAAGGCTCCTATTGATCTCCAGTGGTTCTCCCATTTGTGCAGAAAAAATGATGCTTTTGCTGAAGCGCCACATCGGAGAGATTCAGACCTACCTCAAGAATTTTCTTACCCACCAAGAGATCCGCTTTCAGCAGCTGGGCATCTCTACGTTCTGCAGGCTGCGAGAAGGTACGTCCTTGCCGCTGGGCCGAGCCCCCGGGGTGCTGCCAGACCCTGCCTGCTCCTATCGGCAGCAATCGGGCACCGCTTTGTAACAGGAATGACAATGCCGGGCAACTTCCTCTGGGGACTAGCTCCGCTCACTTAAGCAAACAGCATAATCTCAAGGGCAGCTGTTACCTTACGTGTTTTTAAGCAACTAAGAATATCTTACGATAAAGGCAAGGGTTTTCTTTGTTTGTTTGCTTTAAAACTAAAGGCTTTCTGATCAGCAGGGAAACAGGACTTCAGGTACAGATGTTTTTATCCAATGTAAGAATGTTTGGCACTAGATGCAGCCGAAAAGCTTTTCAAATATGAATTTAGTTTATTTTGATAGAGCAAGCAAACAAGCAAATTGCACGATTAGCTGGTATTAAAGCTGGGAAGTCTCACATCTTTTTAATACTTTAAATTCTGTTGATTTTTTTTTCTCTATTTTTTATTAGTTTTTTTTTGGTTTAGGTAGAAGTTGAGTACAGATGAGAGTTATAATATGATAATAAATCTATATGGTGGGTATCTTCACATACGTAAAGCCAGAGCCAAGACCCTGCTACATCTTGATATGCACCCACTGCAGAAGGCTGAATGTGGCAACTGAGCTTCAGACATCCAGGTCAAGAGAATTTAGCAGCAGACGATATTTAGTGGTCGTAGGGATGAAAACTGAATTAGTATCTGCTTTGTGTGGTAGAAGAATATTGTTCTAACTTCTCTATACTTTACACTGCAGTAAGAACCATCAACTGTATCTAACCTGAAACACAAGCTTCCCAAGCATCTACATTAAAATACAGGGAAAAACAGCAGGTTACCTAACACTTGTTTTTCCTCTTCAGATCCAGAGTTTTCATTAGCATTCAGAAAAAGCCAAATGGCCAAACTCCTCGAGCAAGTCCGTCAACAAACAGAAGAAACTCAAGAGCTCCTTAGGGCAGCTATCTGCCACGAAGACAGTATTTAAGCTGCATGGCTTATGAAAACTTACCAGATCCAAGAGCCGGAACTTTCAGTTCCTGTAGTTAAAAGTTTTCCTGCTACTTAGTTTCGTCATACAAAAGAGATGTTCTGATAACAAGACCTGGAGCAGGTCAAAGACAATCCCTTGAACACTTCGGCTGGCTGCTTAAGCGTACTTGAGGACTACAGCTACCTTCCTTCCCACTGTTTGGAAAACACCTGTTATGCTTGGGTAATCTTCCATGGTTTGTTTTTGCTTTCCTCAGCCCTCCCTCCAAAAAACCACCACTGTATTCATGAGGTTTTATTCACGTAACGGGCTGATTCTACTCAAGCACACGGGTTCCCCTGCATTCGTCTTTATTTTATTTCTGTTCCATGTCCCTTATTTCAGAGCACACTCCAGGGACCTGACTTCAGAAAATAACTGAATTAACACATAGTATGAAGGTAGCAAACAACTAACAGGTTACTACAGGAAGTAGTAGGGACAACTCAGAGAAATTGCAATAGATTTGTAAGAAACAAGAATAGCGCAAGCCTTAAGGCTGATCCTTGCATACGCTGAGGGCACTACTTGCCAGCAGAAGAGCAAAGACACATTGAGGCAGGTAAAGGTTGGACAGAGCATGTTCAGAATATAGCAGCTACCACGAAACATTTGGGTGAGATGCGTTTGAATACAGAAATCTGTGTTCTGCAAATGGTAAATTATTTCCAAAGGTACTTGCAACAGAGGAAAAGTGAACAAATCTGGCAAAATTGTGAACTGATTTTATATTTTGATATTGATATTTCATTTTTAAAAAAAGAGTTAAAGAACAAAAAAAATAGTAGCATGTTTAAATTCAACTAATTTTCTTACACGTATACAGGATACTGAACAACCTCCCCTTCCCTCTCCTCCAGAGGGGGAGTCTGTCTCACAGACCTTTTAGCCAATCAAAACAGTATTTTTCAGGAAAAAAATGTAGCACAGAGCCTTGAAAGTATGGGGCACTAGTTTTTTTAATGTAGGTTTTAATTTGTAAGAGAATAGTAATCTAATAATAATATCCATCATCATCTATTAGCAATCCAATTCCACCTTTGATCAATACACTTGTTTTTAAGTACAAGAATCTGGCTGGAGCTTCATGTTGAACTGGCTGGAATACTGAAGTTTTGAGACCCCTCTTCTGGCAGACACCTGGTTCCAGGTAGCACAGTTTCTTATGAAAACATTTCAGAAGAGTTTCCTCTCTTTTGAGGTATTTCTGACCTGGTATAACTCGTACCTGCATGTAGAGCTTTAGAGCTGCTACTGGCTACAAACATGGAAGAAAAGTGAGATAAAAAAAAAAATTAAAAAAAAAAAAATCATTCTGTTATAACTAGGAGTTCAACATTGCATTTTACTGTGGCCCAAATCTCTAAGCTTACTTTTGGTGCTTGGGGGAGGCATTTCTGCTAATGATTCCTTTTAATAACTGCAAGTTCTCTCCAATAGTACTGTTTAAAAAAACCCAGCCAAAAACACAGTCAAAAGCCTCTCTGCAGTGCAGTAAAAAGGCCTGTTGAAGAACAGGGCAGAGAGAGACTTCAGATAAAGCAGTTCTAAAGCGTTTTCAATATTCATGTGTGACAGGCATTTTCTTTTGAAATCTCATGTGAAAGACCCATGTGCTCAGCTGTGGGCAGTTGGGCTTATTAAAACAGAGGACTACAAAGAGCTGAATGACACAGCTAGGAACAAAACAGAAAATCTCAAACTTCAGGCCACCTCCTCTCCTTGGGTGACTTTAGATCATTTTCCAAAAAAGAAAATCAGTGCAATATTAATTCATGGCATTAGAATCTGGTTTTCTTACGTATTTAATTGCAAACAATACTTCAAGGTCCTAGCAAGAAGGAAAATAACAAAGCATTCTTCATCAGGAATGAGGAGATAAGAGACACATGAAACAAGCAAAGCTAATGGTGAACAGCCCAGTAGTTGTGAATGTACTGAGCTAAATTCACTGAACGTCACCCCTGTAAGCATTTATGGTGTGCTCTTAAGACGTAAGCAAGGAGCTGAGTCTTTCCAAAGCACACAGTCTAGCTGCTGTGAAAGGTTACTACTCCGTACCTTCAGAGTAGCCCTCCGTGACTTCTACAATTTCTAGTTCTACCTCACTGAGTAGTTAAGTGTTGCCTCTGATAGTACAAACAACAAAACCAGTTGCAATAGCAGGCAAAGGAGCTGGCCTTCATTTGATACCATATTTTATTATCAAGAACGTTCAACAGAAGAGAGACTATTTTTCCCTGCATTTAAAGGGGCTTAAACCAAAACTTGAAATTTCAATCCCGTTTCTTTCTTTTTTTGATTCATACACCTAATTCTACTCCCAGTTCCCTAGCTTTTAGTTTGTATATGGGGTCCTTGAAATGGAGGAAATATTCTCTCTCATTTGAAGCAAACCTGCAATGAATACAATTATAAATTTTTACTGCAGTCCTGTTAAAAAAAAACCAAAACACCACACAAGAAGTGAAGAAGGCTCTTCATCTCTGTGCTGCAAACAGTGAAGCAAGTGTTCTGAAGTCTCACAAAAACCGATCTGCATAATTTAAACCTGAGCCTAAATGAATCCTCAAACTTAAAACTGAAGCTAAATCTTACTGGCTATTTCTTTGCTCTGTTTCTAGCTGTAAGTGACCCTGTACCGATTTTCTAGTAAAGAGATTAGAGGAAACCTGAAGAAAAACATTTTAAGCAGACGAGGAGTAGCAAGAAGAGTTTTCCATCACAGATTGACTCCTGTTTCAACTGTGCAAGAAAATGAAAATATAAGTAGAAGCAAATATTTCAAACAGGTTTTATTTGGTACTTACATGCTATATATAGGTTTAAAGAAAAACTACATATTTTGGACACTTCAAAATATTGTGCCTGTGTACATGGAAAACTAAAGAAAGCAAGAAAGGAACCCAATTCATTTTACTGTGTCACAAGCTCCTATTGAAAGCATTCTCACTGAATGGCTGTTTTTTCCCTTCTTCCATCTATGTTCTGGCAGATGAAGTCTCTTTTTCATTGTATTTCCATTGCTTTTATCCCATCTCCTGTATGAACACTTGGCAGCAGCAGAAAGTCATTTCTTCAAAAATCCTTCAGCTTTTGTCTCGGTGGATTTCTTCTGCTAGCACAGACTTTCTGCACAGCTTCCTAGAGGCCTAGCTCAGTGCTCACTAAAGGCAAGTGCAGGAACCTGAATGGTACATTCTCTGGTAGCATGAACTGAAACCCCAGCAGCCTCCGTTTCCACTAGCCAAGGGTCTACTCACTGACTGCAGTGAGCAATGCATCAAGCCCTGGTTGGCGCTGCAAACTCGAATACCTAGAGCGAGCCCTGCCTCTAACAGCAGTTTATCAAAGCACAAAAAGGTGCAAGATTTTACAGTTCTGCCCAATAGCAATCAAAAGCGAGGGATAGAACGACGACAGTAGAAACCAGCATCAAACTAGAGACAAAGCAACCTGCATTGCTCCTCTTATCTCTCAACCTGCACTGCTTTATAAAAATCACACACTACATAAAAAGCACAAAGACCATTTTCCATTTGCTCTGAAACGAGCAAAACCAAAAAAATCCCCAAGCCTGCTTTGTCATCCAAATAATCACATATCTCAGCTTTCACACAGTCTTCAATAGTCTGATAAGGCAAAGTCTTCCATCACTGGGAACAGCAGCAATTTACAGGACTCAGAACAAGATATTTCCTTGTGTGTGTGCATACATGTATGCGCGTATGTGTACACGTCTTTTATAGTATTGTGAACATGGATGTAACAAAAAATCCAGTTTGCAGTATAGCTTTACCACATTCTTCTAATTTATTCAATTAAACGATTTATTTCTGTACTGAACAAAATTCATAAATACATCATCTAGGAGAACAATAGGTTTTCCTCTTGTCCATGAAAAAATAACGCTTTCAAATTTTCACATTTTAAAACCTGCCTTGTTTCGTATTTTTAGAGAAAATGCAAGAAGATCATAGCAACATCTCAATTTACAGAATGTCCCTGTAGGAATTACATTTACAAGAACCTGATACAGAAGCCTATACTTTGCCCCCATAATTAGAGTTCTCTGCAATAATATTTAAACCAACAGGTTTAAATAAAACACCCCATTAACTCTACTTGTAGAGCAATGAGGTATTTATTTTTCAAGTATTAGAACCACAAAGTGTAAAAGATTCTTTGCCAATTTTACAATTATGCCTTTTAAACCAACACCCACCTGTTCAGAAAAAGAATCAGTCCCACCACCCAAATCAGTCCATTGCTTTCAGATTCCAGTGTCCTGTGTCTTAAGGAATGCAGAAATATCCATTTACTAACAGAAAAAGCTCGTTGGAAAAAGCCATTGCTTTCAGATTCCAGTGTCTTGTGTCTTAAGGAATGCAGAAATATCCATTTACTAACAGAAAAAGCTTGTTGGAAAAAGCCATATTAAGTAATGCATGTGAAGCATGATTTTTCTAGTGATGAAAGCTATTAGAAAGGTGATCCAAGTCTATTCCCATCATTTCTTCTGCTGGTTTTACTAAAGTCCTTCCAAAAAAGATATTCAAGAAATCTTTAAAAAACTGGAGAGAAAAAATAAAACACTCCTTCATAGCATGGAAGGAACTCCACTGACTGCAGAGATGCTCATATCACCTTTGGTTCTTCAGAAGAAACAATCAGATCACTTCTACAACAGAGGGCATCAAAAATGACAGGTCAGCAACGAGTGACAATGCTTACTTCAAAATGCTATGCATTTATGCAATTATTTTGTTGTAAGATGATTTTCCTTACATTTTCTAGCCACAGAAAAAGAAAATGGTAGTCCAATTTAATTTGCTAAATTAGTATTTGTTTACCTAACATCCTTTAAAAGTTGTGATGTAATTCAGAAAAAGCTAGCGTGCTGCAAACCACTTGATGAGGGAAGTGCATCCAGCATTTTCCACAGAAGTTAGGTACCAGCTCCCCTTCTGCACGTGCGTATCAGATACTACACTTGCAGAACTAGAACATGGTTGCTGATCATAAGCGAGGAACAGCAGTTGTCACTTATTTCTGTTTGAAAGCACAGGGCAAACATTTTCAAGCAACTTCAACTGGCAGAAAGTGCAGTGTAACTGAGAAGCCCCCCTCAAAGAAAAGATAAAGCCTCACCATCATTTGCTCAGCATCTGTATGTACTTGGCATGCATAGCTTTACAAAGAGGAGGTATGCTCCTTTCCCCAAATAATGTGGGGTTTAAAAATGCTTAAATTAATCAACTTCTATCAATTAAGAGTTCTAGGTCCTCTGTTGGTTACAACACATCACAAGTATTAATGAACCAAGGCAAACCTACCTGCTGTTTGATGTGTTTGCACACTATCTACCTGAGGCAAAAGAGTCCCCTTATCTTCAAAGGCTAGAATTGGATTCAAAGGAATTTCAGGACTATTGCTTCCATCGTTGTTCATGGCATCCAGCCGGGATGGCTTAGAACCAATAGGCAGGTCTATGATCTCTTCAAAGTTATCATTCTGCATAGACGTTCCATTTCCATTCACGTTTTTCTCTGGATTGAGATTGCTGAAAAAGAAACATAGGTATTTCCTCATATACTTCATCTAGAGCAGAAATTCAGTCCTCCTCAAAGCAGTACGGCAAATGGAAGAAGAGTCTGCATTAATCCCAAGCATTCTTCTATCCAGTAAAAACAGAACTATGCTTCTACCATAGTAGAAAAACTGTTTTTGCAGCCAAGTACTAGATATGTCTTCCCTGTTTTTACAGCCAAGTACTAGGTATGTCTTCCCTCAAACACACAGGATAGCTGTTACATTTGGCTACGCGATACCCAGAACTAGAGAGAACTTTAGGGACACGGCAGTTCTGAGAAGCGACTGCAATAGGAAGCAGTGAGAAAAGCCCTGCAGCACCACCACTGTCTTGAGCCACCCCCTAATGCAATTTACAGCCTCTAATTAATCTTTTTCAGCTCTCATAACCTTTGCGGTACCCTTCCTCTTACTGCAAATCAATGTAGTCGCCCTTAGATAAGATAATTGTCTTTTTTGTTATTTCTCGGATCGCCTCCTGCCCCCAGTTTTGGAGCAGCCTCTTCTACCTGCCACTGATCCAGAGAAAAAACTCCCTTACCAGTGCAGTTCCCCTTTCAGTCCCTCCTTCCCTACAGGTTCTTGGGGCTTATTTCCAAGGCACACCCCAACTCTGCACTCCTCCTGTTGCTCATCCCCAAAGCCAAAGGAAACACCTCCCAGCATCCCTCATGGCAAGCGGCACTTTCTTTTTCCATCTCCCTCGTGACAGAGATGCCTTATCAGCAAGCTCTTGTACATCTCCCCCAGTCAGGAGCAGTACAAGGACAGACACACTCCAGTTACACATACTCGCCCGAGAAGACACACGATCATGTCTCACAATCCTGCCCCGCCCCTCCCAACCCTTTTATTAGGCACCGTATTGTCAAATCCCGCTGTCTTTGCAGATGGCATGCGCTGTCTTGCCAGAGGGGAGAAACCAAGGTGCTACTTTTGTGAACAGGATAACAGTACTGGGACCATAAGCTCCTTGAGAAAGAGCAAGTACTCAACTGACACACTCAAAAACCATGTGGTCTTTCACAGGTGCTTCTTAAGGCCCTCAACAGTTAGATCCCGGCGATCTTGGGTACCTATTCCCTATTCAGACCACATCATGGCTGTTCAGCTTGTTTGGAAATGCTTCAGCCACAAAGGCTCAGATGCAATTTTCCTGGATTAAAACTAGGCTATCGATTTCCTCAGGCCATTTCTGAGCAGGTGGCTTGGTTTCACAGGCTAATTTTCTCCTGACAGTAGATCTACTAGTCTTAAAAAAACTGCTTGTAATTGGCATATGGTTTATTTTCATTTGCTGACTTCTTTGGTTGTCCAGCTCTTCACAAACAATTACAGAATTGTTTCGCAGTACTTCCCAAGAGACAGAAAATAATTATTGCTCTTTTGAAAGTGGCAACGCTTTATCCAAAGCCCAGATTTCCTGTGAGAAAGACATGCTGGTTTCTATACTGAGCCTTTCCCAGTTTTTCAAACTATCACCAGTTCCTTTTCAGAAAGGCACTCCCTTTTTTTCATCTGTGGATATGCTGAGCAAATTTCAAAGCGAAAAATATGTTTCACTGCCCTCAGTTTGAGAGCAGACGCAGAAACCTTGCTGGCTGCCTGGGAGGGGTCACAAGTCGCATCACCCTTCTGTGCCAGAGATCCACATGTGTAAGATGAGGAGCAGAATCTGTAAGATGCTTTGGGACTAATAAAACCTGCTCTATAATGTATAGTTATTAGCTTCTTATTCACTGTAAGGTATCCTATTACTTATTTCATCCCCATCTACTGCCAATGACCTTACCCAAGCTAGGATAAGATGGCAAGTTTGATGGATGAGAGAAGAAAGAGGCAGGAAGAGAGCAACTGCTCATTCATATAAATTAGCATAGTACTTCAACAAGTATTGGTACAAGAAGAAGCCTCTTGCTTCTGCAAACACAGTAATTTTTCTATCCAACTGATCAGCTGACTTCATAGATAAATAATTTTCATCTTTATTTGTCATGGGACTGCCAGTATTATACACTGAGTTAGACCAGGATTCACAGACTTGAACGACATCTTTTGAGACAGAGGAGTCTATACAATCACAAAGGGGGTACAGAAGAGGAAACCATGACTATGAATCTTCTAAATTTTATGCTATAAAATCTTCTGTATTTCCTGCTATCTGCTCCACCAAATTACTAGGGGAGCAAATTTAGAAGAAACAAAGGGAAAAATGGAACTGTGGAATTAATTTCCACTGGACACTTGGAGGCCATAAGCTCAGGAGGAGATTAGGCAGATTCCTAGGAGACTGGTATACCCTCCAGCTTCTGGCAATTAGCAGCTTCGGGACTACTTGAGCCTATGGTTGCATTTGGACCCCAATGCTTCATTGACGAGAGGATCTCCTGGTACTTACCTTTTCTCCCTTTACACTCCCTCCCCAAGTGACTGCTACAGGCCATTAAAGCGAAGAACACAAAAAAGTAATGGATTTTTGACCTGCTACAGCTGTTCTAACTGTCTTATGTTACATTCTTAGTGATGTTTCAGTGTCCAATGCAACACTGGAGATATCCTTTTCAGACATACAGTATTGCAGAAAGAACCGGAGAATTTCAGCATTCTAACATACTCCGTAAGTGTGCTTGTAGCAAGACGCTTATGTAATGAAGAAAAAAAAAAAAGTTGCCCGAGCTGTTCAGAGTGCATTTAAAAACATAACAGTCTTGCAAGCATCTGAAGGACAGCTTCATAGCAGCTAAAAAGCATCTGTGCAGCATCACATTTTGATCTGGATACATCAATATTAACATCATAGATTGGACAAAGTTGAGAGAAGAGGAGCTAATTTAATTAAAGGAACTGGAACACCCAAAAAGTTAAAAACTACTGAAAATTACATCTGATTTAGAAAATTTTAGCCAAAGCTCTGTGTAGACATAATCTGTATTCAAAGAGAGTAAAGAAGAAAGAAAGAAGGCCAGAATTTATTATGTCTGCTTCTGATTACCCATCGGAAATCAACACCAAGTAAGAAAAAAACAAACAAACAAACCCCCAAAAAACCTGATTTGCAGGCCTTTGGAAAGTGCCAAAATATTTCCACAGCTGCTATTCCTGATCTGAAAGACGGTGTCAGTTGCCTCATTTATTGACGTGATTTTAGCAGAGGAATCACAGGGAGGCATTGACAGCAAAACGGACCCCAGGCTTCTGGATGATTTAAATAAAGCAGTGTTTATTTTTAATCCACTGAGACAACAGCACTGAAATCAGCCAGCAGCGAGGAACTGGATGCCTAAAGAAGGGAAGGTAGTGCTAAAGCAAATTTCAAGTGGGCTATCCCACAGACTGAGCAATGACCACTACGTAAGAATTTGAACCCAGTAACATTCTTTTCCAGGACAAGATGTTGAGGCAATCGCCTTGTCTGACTGTATATTTCTAATCTACCCAGACCCAGCTCCCTTTATACAGGACGGAGACACACAGATGAGGTGAACCGCCCTCACCGAGGCCCACTGCAGGCATTTATAGAAAGCAGCATAGAAAAAAAAAAATGGAATTACAAGATAAGAATAAGTATCATAAGGTAAATATTGTCAACATAAACCACTGTACTGAAGTAACTTTCTGAGAGGTAGCAGACAGGATCTAATTCGGGCAAAGAATTAGAAAGTGGAGAACAAACAAAAATCTACAAGTGGGAGATGGATTAGGCAGCTGCACTGGTCATCCAACTCCAACTTCTATCATTGTGCTTCTTCCAGGATTCTCTACTGCTCAGTAAAGGAAGAAAAGATTAAAATCTGCAAAAAACCTTGTTGGAATCTTTTATAATTTACAAAAAGTTTGAAAATACTTTAACATTGTCTCTTATTTCCAAACAACTGTTTCAAATTCATTTTTCCATTTGTTGGACCCCCCCCCCCCCAACTCCAGAATCTAGTCAGAAGTTAACATGCCATTAATAATATTGTAGTTATCCATGAACTACCAGTTTTCTTGGTAATTCTAGATACTTCACTATCTAACTGGAAAATTTCCGTGGTATGCTCCATTTTAAAATATATTTAGTGTTGCCCTTTCTATTGTACTATACCTGGATGAGAAATGCCTTCATTTAAGTTCAATTGTGAGTCTTCTCACCACAGACTTACAGGTCAGATCAGGTCATTCTGTGGGGGGGGGGGGGGGGGGGGGGGG
>JAVKLA010000081.1:25053070-25068910 GCA_034782735.1 Sagittarius serpentarius
GGATTTCTGTCCCCCCCCCCCCCCCCCCAATAATAATTCACTATTCTTCATTAACATTCAAGCACTAAGTTGTTTAACCACATTTACTTGGGAGAAGACACTCTGAGCAAGAAAATCAGAACCCTTGTGGCACCACTTAGAACTACATACTACAAAAATCAGGTTCATACACATCATTTTAACTCAGACAACTATGAAAAAAGAAATTGTTTCTATGAATTCATGTAAGATCTACTTGAAAAACTTGAGTGCTGATTTGGTAAACCAGCTCAATTCACAAGCAAATATATATATTTTTTTCTTTCACGATGCAAAGTGAAGAAGCTTTGAGCCTAAGGAAAACTGATTAATGTTCATTGGTTTAAAACACAGGAGCAGGAATAACAATAACAATTTTGACAAACTATTAGGTGGGATAGATAATTGTGCCAATCTATCACCTGCAATAAATATTTATCGATAAAACTAATAATTGTTGACAATAGATATATGGTAAACAATGCAGCAGATCACAGCATTTTCATTAGGGTTTATGAAGATCAGTCGTCTTGGAAAGCTAATAAAGTTCCAGTACAAGATCTGCACTGCTGATCAAAAGCAGCAACAGCGAATGGTGACGTATTGAAATCAATTGCCTTCACTCTGCCAGAATTCTTTTAATTTTTTCTCAGTTGCATTGTCCTCATGACTGTGGAAGCAAGCATGCTATTTCCAACTGAATCCCAGCCACAGAGCTGACACAGGATGGATGACATGATGGGGAGGAATAGGGATGAAGGTTCAGCACAGTAAGCAGTCGGGCAACTTTCTGTTATGCCCCAGAGTAGAACTCCCTATCTTCACACAAACCTCTAGTAGCTTTCCAGCTCACCCTCCTTCAACACTACTGGTGCAAGGGACAGAGCACCTGCATTGCCTGGGAAGTGACCCCAACTACAGGTATTCTGACCCCAAATACAGGCATTCTGGGTTTGGTCACTGACCACCAACCACCAGTCCTGTTCAAAGACACACATTCTGGCTAGACCCCAGTGCTGTACAAAATAGACCCCCAACACTTAAACTTCTTCTGTCCTAGACCCAGTGAACCTTCCCACACCTCCCATACTGTAGGAGGAGAAGAGACTGACTGTTGCTCTAGGCCTCAGGAAGATTCCTCTCCTTCACTCCTTTCTCTTGCCCATACAAGCACATGCCACAATTCCCCCAGGCAAAGCCTTTTTAGGTTCTGGTCAGAAATCTGAGCTTTCTTGCCCTTAAAACATGCTCCAGTCTTTTCCAGACAAAAGCCAAATCTTTCTTGGGGCTGGAGTGAGGTGCTCAGACAAGACACCATCTCTGTCTGTTGCTTTTGGTGTGTGCTACAATACCAGATGTATCTAAACGCCAGACAACCGCAGCGCATGAGATGCAGTAGCAGTAGTGTTGGCACCTGTGGCTTTCACCATGTGATAAAAATCTATGCTGCTATGTATTCCTTACAACAGTTTTTCAGGCTGCCTGGGCTAAGCTTACACCGGGATGCTACCAAGCACTTTAGCCTTTGCCTTCCCAGTCAGTGTGGATGCACCTCTAAAGCAGAGAGTCACTCCACATCCCAACCTGGCGTACCAGTTTCCCTTTCCACAGCCTTACACACACTTCCTACTTTTGTCACTGTTCTTCAATCTCGTTTATTCGTTCTTCACTTCGGCCATTCGGAGTTTCCTTCCACACGGATTATAATGCTACAGGACAGCATTCATTAGCATGGCACATTTTATATTACAAACGTCAAGGTGCACATAAGGCTGGGAATGATTAACATTTAATAGCTGCCTGAGCCAATTATGAGGCAGCTCTGTGCAGCCCATCCAATGCAGTGCAGTGCTCAGTGTCGCTGACAGAACTTCTCTCAGCGGGAGCATCCTTGTCAGCATGACAGCGGGCTAAGATCCCCCAGGCATACGGAGGGACCAAGAGAGGGCAAATTCCTCCTTCAATTAGTGCCAATCACTCCCTGAAGCATACTGCCCATTACAGGCTGCGCGATGGCTTCCCACATTCAAGTTTTTCTATGCATATTCTGGCACTACCTGCATAAAATATGAAAGGACTAAGGGATTATTTGGCTTTCTGCATTACTAGAATTGAAATAACTGACAGCTCATGCTTATGTAACAGATTTCACTCGGCTCAACACCGAGGTTTCACACATTTCAAAAATTTCTCAAAGTCTGAGTGACTTGCTTCATGGCTACAGAGAGCTCCCAACGTTAAATGTCTGCCTCCTCAAATTCTCCTTATAGATAACAAAGGGTTTTTTTTTAAAATGCAAAGCCAAAATGAGTAGTTCTGTATCTCACATGAGGGACTTTTGCTTAGTAAGCAAAACTTGCTAATATTTTGAGCAGTTCAGAAAACAAAACATCTAGGCTGAAAGCACAGTGTTCATTATTCTAATCACAAAACTAGCACTACAAATCCTGAGTGGTTTTTATGAAACTTAATTCATGGAAAGGAACAGAAAAAATTTGCCCTTTCCATTAACTTTCAATTTATGTAATAATTGCTGGCAAACAACACATTGTTCGAAACACTGCAAAGAATGTGCTGTGTTTTTACAAAATTCTTCCCTATCAGTTGGCAAAAATGGGTTACTGCTTAGTGAAAGATGATAAAGTTCTTTTCTGAACACAAGATAAAAATAAACAGGACACATGGCAGATTGAACAACTGTCTCTTATTTAGTTAATGACTACATGGATCAAAATAATTTATTACTCTAGTAACCCTCATCCTCTAAACACCCTCCAACACTTAGCAGTGTTGTTACCTGTCCATATTGACGGGGGGTTGATGTGAAACAATCACGCGCGTGCAGGCGACGGGTTTCCCGTTGTGCGGAGATTGTGTTGCATGCTGAAGCTGAGGTCCTCCTGCAGGTTCCAAGGGAGATGCAGGACTGGTTATGACTAGAGAGACAAAACAGGTTTTCATAAAACCAAGCAACACCATCTACCTGCAGATTAGGATGAAACATTTCCTACAAAAGACATCACAGTCAAGGCAAGCTACAGTTTTAAAAAACAGAGTTCCCCCACCCCTCCTTCGTTAAGTTTTTGGGCAGACAAGCCCTGGTTCAGACCCAAAGTAAATGCCACAGATTTCAAAGCTATAGCTTTACGGACAAGAAGAAACATTTTACAATGCTACACACAATTCCAACACATAAACCAGTGGTCAAAATAGGCTGGTATCTGACAGAATATTATGCTGGCACTTTACAAGAAGCAATAGAGAATGGAATAGGAGAACACTGGGACATCATCAATACCATACACTGGTATTTCTTGGTTCCTGTCTTGATCACCAACTGTAACCCAAAAGGAAATCGAGAGGAAAAGATCTCCATAGGAAGGATACTTCTTTCAAGAAGTACCAAATCACTACTGTAGAGAGCAACATAAAATTCGAGTATCCTTGTGCCTCATCCAAAGACCATATGATAGCTGCTACTGGCCTGCCTCAAGAGTTCTTTTAAAGTACAGCTACAGCCTTCCGCATTGTATCTGCAGTCACACTAATTCACATACAGCTCAGTAAAAGGAAGCAGTTGCACCCCACCCATACTAGCATCTGTTACGATAATCACAAGGACAATTTAGTGTTCATAGGCTTGGACACATTTATCTCTGCTACCCAAAACCTTGTCTGAGGAGACACTCCTTCAGCTGCTCTTGTTTTGCTATGCTCTAAATCCTTGGGCTGAAGTCTTTTATACCACATGTCTTAGTCTGATCTTTGGCAAGTTTTTACACAAAAGATATTAGCAATACAGGTTTCAGTGCTTCTACAAGTGGAACAAGAGGAAAATACCTTTAAAAAAGAAAAGCAGAAGAAAGTTCTTCTGCTTTGGAAAGGCAGAGTTATCTCCTATTTTGAAGCAGTGGCCAAAGAAATGACAAAAAGGTGATGGATTTTGTTTCACTGTGTGATTTGGACATTCCCACAACAGTCTGCTCATATTTTGCCAAACAGTAAGACTGGGGGGGAAAAAAAAAAAACCAAAACAAAAAAACCGCACCATTTGGGTATAGCCAGAAGTCTGTAAGAGCATTATATGTAAAGTTAGAGTTGGCTGAAATACCTCCATTAATTCATACCCTTAACTCAACAGCCTATCTAGATAAAGCAAAGCTAAACGGTAAAAAAGCCTTGAGGGTGAGGGCCGTTTTCTCTTTATCCAGTCACTCCAGCCTTCCCTTGGGCCTGGGGAAATGGAGGTCCAAATTCTCATATGCCTTAAGAAACCGACTAATTGTCTTCTACCTCAGGCAGAAAAGTGCTAGCCACAGGTTATAGAGCCATTTATAGTTTCGAGAGTTATTTAAGTGGTTTATAGCACCTTCAACAGTGCCTGCAGCAAAAGATAGCATCCTAGATGCATTCTGTATTAGCAGTTCCCAAACTTTTTTCCCCCCTAAGATGATATGTAAACAAATAACTTCCAAACACAATGAAATCTATGTCAAAAGGTTTCCTGGCAGTGCCAATTATAGCTTTCACTTTAAACATTTAAAAACAAAACCAAAACAAACAACCAAACAGTACACACAGCCAGTGCTGTTACTTGTCCTCCCTATTACTCAACTCAAACGCAAAAAAGAAAGGAAGTTTAATGTCACATAATGTGTTATGCTACAATAGGATAAGCCATTTTATAGCTTGACTTCAGTATCTTTAAGTACTGCTAATTCATACTTGGTGATCGTTGAACATGAGCTACATTTGATTTTGCTTCCTTCATTGTAAGTATTAGAATCTTACATAAAACTTTACCTAAAATGACCAAGAAAAAAAAAAAGATAAAGGGAACAGAATAGAAGGGAAGACTGAAAGTGTGGGTGCGACAGGGAGACTCTAAGCTTTTGTAGGAGCTGAATTTTGAAAGAAAGTAAGACCAAGAGAATAAGGCAGCAGGTGTGGAAGAGAGAAATCACAGGGAGGTGTTTGGATAATGAAAAATTTGTTTTGATGACTGAGATGAAATAACCCTTTAAGAAAATGGAATAAGTCTGCAACAATCACATATGTAATACTACGCAAAAGAAACTACAGAACCCATTTCTTTTGTGAGCAGAATCAGAAAATAATTTGTTTCTTTTCACTTTATAAATAATTAAACTTGGTAAGCAGCTCCTCTCTCATTAAACACCAATGTGACTAAGTTGCTAGAACAGCTGACTTGCTTAGTAATGGCTAACTACCTATATGGAAAGGCTAAATAAATAATGTTTGCTAAGACTTCAGTTATACTCCTCTTACGGTTTTCTTGACTGCAATTAGTGTGCCAAGTTTCAGAACTTTATCTCATTGTGCTTAGTAGGCATTTATTCACCTGTTTTGCTCAGGGCACAGTTAAACACAATACCTGCTTCTCCAGTAATATTTGCTTTTGATATATGTCCATTTTGCTGGTCACTGGATTTCTACAAAGGAAGCACAGTTTTGTAAATTAAAAATGGCACTAAAGAAGTAAAACATGCCCAATATTTACACAGTAAGTAGCAGCACTGACCTTATCTACAGCTTCTACACGCCTAGTTCTCTTCATGATCTCCTCAAGCCTCTACAATGAAATGTAAAGGGATAAAACAGTGTTTGCTGGCATTAATTTAAAAATCTCTCCCAAACCACAACTGCTTGACATTTATCAGTTGCATCTGTTTATTGTAAAAAGATGAATTATTTATTACTGTTGGCAATATTCCTTTCACTTTCACATCAGGCTACGCAGATAAGGACTGCAGCTTTTCTGAGGGTACATTTATATCATAGATAACTTTCTACAGCTGAGGTGGAAGCAAACTGCTAAGGTAAAACAAATTACAGTTTCTCTGCATGTACTGAGTTACCTTCTTTCTTTCCAAGCGCTCTTGCTCTTCTCTTTGGAAATGCTTTTCACGTTCTAATCGAATCCGCTCTGCCTCTTCCCGTAGGCGAGCTTCCTCCTCTTTCTGAGTTGACGGTAAAAGAAAAAGAAACAAGGAATAATTTACTATTTAAGAACAGATTTACACTGATATCTGCTTAACTATACATATCTACAACACCCTGAAAAGACACTTTTGGGGGTTTACAAGTCAAACAAAGCAGCAGAATGTTTTATTTGGCCAACAGAGTCATCACTTAACGAGACGAAGGACAAAGAGCCACAGGTATATTTGCACAAGCTTTCCATTCCTGCTTTTTTTAATTAAATGTAAAACTTCTCTGGAACATACTGTAGGGAGGCCTTGCTCCCCGACAGTGACAGTGTTGTATCATAGAACTACTACAACAGTTCATTTGTTACAGCTGTAACATCCCCAAAAAACTTGGCCATGTGCTATCGCTGAGTGCTAAACTGGGGATGTACCTCAGTTTAGCATTTCAAAGAAAGCAGCATACACCTTCTGAAAAAGAAAACTGCAGTTTCTAAGCTATATTCACTAACACAATTCTTTAAACATTTATTTCGGAAGCATACATTTAATTATATACCGGAAGAAAAAACTAATGTCTATGAGGCAGACTGAAGTGCTGTATTTTGGGAGCAAGAAAGCACATGCAAAAGGTAAGATAACATGCGAGAAGAATCCTATCCAGAATGCTTACAACAGCCTCTCCTGAAGTTGGTAAAGCAACATTATGCCCATCAAAAATGAAAGCACTTGAAAACCGTATTTCCATTTATTTACTGTTACGTCTTTTGAGTAGCTGCTCTGATTTCAGGAGGACTGCACCAGGTAAAGGTTCTCCTTGACTTGATTAAAGTGATCAAAACCTACCCCTTCCCACTAGCCCCACACAAAAGCAGTATTGGGCATAGGATTAGAACTCAGCAGTGCCGTCTCCAACGCTCTAAATAGTTATCTTGGCACCTAGACTTTCTCTGAGTGTGGGGACAAAGAGCTCTCTGGTGTAATACCATTCATTAAAATCCCCCAATACAACTCTATTGATTTTTTTCATCACCATTTATCAGGAATAGGAAAGGATTTGTTCTAAATAAATAAATTCTACAGGGAAAAAAACAAACCAAATCTCAACTCCCTACCAAATGTTTTTGTCAAGAAGAAATATCCTTACTCTTTGAACCACTCTATGGAATGAACTCTGCCCCAACCCTATTCACTTTATATATAGCATTTAAATTTTAGGTATCCCTTTCTAATCTAGGTGCTGCTTAAGAGGTGTTGCTTCATCCACTTCACTGCCAACTAGACTGGCACAGAAATTCCAGGCAGGGAGCATACTTGTTTCTGAATGCGCTCCATCTCTTCTTTCTCTTTCTGTTCTCTCTCTTCTGCCTGTCGGCGCAGCCGTTCTTCCTTTTCCTGCTCCTGTTCTGCATCCTTTCGTTTTTTTTCCGCTTCCTGTCTGCGAGCTTCTTCCTCTTCTCGACGAGCTCGCTCTTCAGCTATCCTCTGTGACAGCTCCTCCTTCTTTTGCCTGCAATCATGAAAGAAGCATAAGAAAAGCAAGTGAAAAAAAAAGGAGGGAAAAACCCCAAACCACCAGCACTGCAGAACAGCTGGATAAAGGTTCACTGCTGTCTCATTCACAAGTTGTCTGTTCTGCTTCCAGCAGGGGCCAAAGGTGAAGTTTTATGGAACAAACTTTGCAAGGTAATACCAGTACTTCTCCAGCATATGCCTGGCTTTCACCGATCTATGTATGACTCGCCTAGTTTCTGAATCGGAAACAGTACCATTGACTTTAATACATCTTGCAAAACATTTCTTTCTGTAATTTCATTTAATCATATTTTGAAACAGTATACGTTTTTGGCACCCATCTTATCTTGCAGCAATGACTCCTGAATTGAAAAAGAGATCGAATTCTGCTGATTTTTGAACGTTACCTCCTAACCTCACTTAATGGCCCCTCATCCTTGTATTAGGGGAGTGAATTTCTTTTCCCCTTCACCCAAATTATTTAGGACTTTGTAGCTTACCATATCCCCACTCAGACGGAGAGGGTAGATGATCTTCCCAGCTGAAGAATCGTCACCTGTTTAGTAGATTTTCATATGGGAGCTGTTCTATACTCGTGATCATCCTTGATGTCTATCTGCACTTATTTTCCTAGTTTTACTGATTTTGCTATCTCAAAAATGTAAAACTCAACACTCAAGACACGGGTTCACCTTGGATAGTTCAGAATGACATTTTCATTTTGTTCTGCTTTTCTAGTAACTTGAAATGGTTCATTTATTTTGTTGACCATGACTCGCCTGACACTTTCATATACTCAACTCCAAACAAGATCTCTTCCCTCAGAAATAAATAGCCCAGAGACCACCACCACCACATGAGTTAAGTTAGGCTTATTTCCTTATACGCAGTCCTTTAGGCTTAGCAGTATTGCAATTCAGCTTCCATTTTTTATCTCAGCAATACAAGATATGTCTGAAACTCTTCACAACTGCTTTATCTCACTGGAGACCAGCATTATCTCACTGGCCACAACTCCTTTCAAGTTCATTTATGAAGGCACTGCACAGACTGAAAACTCCTTTCATTGTGAAAGCTGATTATTCTTTACCTTTTGTTTTTGATCTCTCAGTCTTAGTATTTATTCACTGTATTACTCTTAAGCCACAGCAGCAGCTTTTCTTTAAAACCCTTTTTGAGAGGCACCATGTTGTGAGCCTTTTGGAAAGCCAGGCTGTTTTAACTGGCTCTGCCACCTTCTTATGTTCAGCACTGTTGTTAAAGAACTCCAACAAATTCCAGAGGCATGGCATCCCTCTAAAAAGGCACTCAACTTGTGTTACAGCCACAGTTGCACATATCCAGATGGGCTACTCATTTGCTAGTAGAAAATGAGACGCAACATTAATTGCCCTCCAAAACTGCTGGGGGTCTTGATTTTAAATGAGAAAACAAAGAGGTTTAAGTTACAGCTGTCGAACGCCTAAACACCACCCATGGTAGAGATCTTACAATTCAAAGTAAGACATTGTGCCAATCACAAAGTTGAGAGCTGCGCAGAGTTCTGTAGCTGGAATAAACAAGTATAGCTTTGTAAATCTCTAAGGAAACAATGAACCACTACAGCAAGGACCTGCTTTCTCCTCCTGTCCTATTTTAAAGCACTGTTTGGGATAAGATTTAACCTTACAGGTCTGCTTAGGTATATATTGCGCCTACGAAAAACCCCAACAGGAAAATTCATTTTCAGAGAGGAATTCATGCCTCCTGCACTTCAGTGCTGTGCTTCATATATCACAATATAACAACAGAATATACACAAGAAGCTGCTAAAAACACATCTTCTCCCCTGCAGAGCTCTAGAATCACCTTTCAAGCTCTTCTCTCTCCCTCCTTTCTTGCTCCTCCCGTTCCCGCTGCTCACGGGCAAGGCGCCTCTTCTCAGTCAGCAGCCTTGTTGCTTCTCCAGGGTCAGTGGTACCTGCAGAGGTCTTTGTGGGGGCTGAGAGCGGAGAAAGAGCTGGCGGAGCCGCAGGTAGGGATGGGCTGGCTGCTGAAACAGATGGGAAGGACAAACTGTCATCAATTTTGCAGTTACTCTAGACCTGAGGCAACTTGTGGGACCAGAACACAGCTTCTTAACAAGCTTTGCCACTACTGGTGAACTATGGCTTGTGTTCAGATCTTAATAGTGTCTTCATATAAATTTTTTATCCAGGACCATCTTTGGCCACCTGATAGAGAAGGTGTTACAGGTTTTTCTCAAGTGAAACACTACTTCACATTTCTGTAAGTTTGCCTGGCATTCTCTAGCACAGGTACAGGGCACCTCAACTGCACTTTTTCTCTAGAGGCCAGGGACCACGACCAACACACAAGCTAACTGAAGGAAGTATTCCCAGGGTAATTACATCTGGTAACGCAGACAAACATGGATAGGGAAGACTTTGAACTGTCAATGGAATCAGATTCTCATCCTGGGAAGATGCATGTAAAATAAGTCATCAGGAACAGCCAGGAGATGATTTTAAATCTACACTTCCAACCACCCTTTGGGATGTTACAGCATTTTCCTCACCTCACTAACAACTTCCAAGAGGGGTTCCCCCCCGCAATTGCCCCTTCCTACACCTCGTCATCTATACAAACACAAATTCAGCTGCTTTCTCTGTGCTAAATGCTCACATCTGCTGACCTCTCTGCTCTCTTCTTCTATCAAGTAAAAACTATGCAAGTGTTTCTATAAGTACTTCAGGGCTTTCACCTTGAATTCAAATGATACATGCACACCAGTAATTTAAAGAGTGCCAGGGCCTGTTCCCTAGCCCTGAGGTGAGCTGGCACAGTTTAGCCTCAGCCAGAGCACTATTCTCTCACATTACCAAACCAGGTATTCATTCCACCCGTAGGGAACAGTCCAGGCCTGGGCTAACCTCCAAGATGTAGCTGTGAACTCAGAAAATTCTGAGATGGTCAAATATAAAAAGCTAAGTAATTTGATCACTCTGAAGCTTGGGAGCCCTTCAGAGCTATGCTCTTAGAAGCCTTGGGGACAGAAGGTAAGAAAATGCGGGGCTGCAATTACAACCTAGATCAAAAACATACCAGGGAACCTTTGTAATAGCTAAACAGTATAACTGAGAGAGTTCCTGCACCTCAGCCCTTTCTAATTTACTAACACAGACCAAGGCAGGGCTGTCATTCCTGAAGGGAGCACAGCTTTGTGCTGCTTGGGGCTCACTTCTTGCCTCAGGTGCTGAAGCTGGCAGCATAACAAGCAGCCTGTTTGATGCACACCTGCCCTGCTGTCAGAAAAGATGACAACAGCTTGCGCAGGCACACTCAAAATACCTTTAAAACTTTGTTGGTATTAGTAAAGTCATGTGAGATTTGCCCGCAAAAGCTTGAATAGCTCCATCAGTAATCATTACCTGCTGACCTCCTGGCTCCTGCGACTACACAGCCAGCAGGTAGATGAGCCAGACGGGTTAAAGGCCAGTGCAGTTAACTAGCAGAAATCAGCTATGTTTGCCTGCAACACAGACCTTGGAGAATCAGCAATGTCCCTCTAGCCCCAAATGCTGCACTTGCCCCTCTCTAGACTCTTGCAGTCAACCAGTGGCTAAGCTTTGGCAGTTTGGGTCTCCATCCGCAGTACAAAGCCTGTGCTCTAACCTCACGTGTAAGATGCTTAGCCTGAGGTCTCAGTCTTTGGTCTCAACCACCACTTCCTCTGGTTTTGGCAAAAAACATCCCATTTGAAGTGCTGCTCACCACTTTGACCATAGTATCCTTCTCTTTTGCCCCTCTCCTCTACCTGTTTCTTTGCTGTGAATACAAACTGCTTCACTTTTGAATATCTTTATTACACATAACCTGTTTCCATGCTAAGTGACCTTGTCACAAACTCAAATATTGACTGATTGTGCAAAGAAGTCGAGCCTCTCTTCCTCCTGAGCTAAACTGCCAAACAAGCATGACGATGTTCCTCTGGTCTGCACCTTGTACTTCAGAACTACAGCTTGTAAACATATGCAAAGTCATCTCAGTGGTGTTCCCGAAATCCTTTTAAAAGGAAGCTTTCTCCTTAAAATGAATCAGGCAAAAGGTTCTCAGTAGAGCAGTGAAAACCCAACCTAACATGGCAATTATATCTTCTTTACATGCCCATGGCCAACAGATGCATCCATTTATCATTGTAAATAGCTAGCTTTTTGTGGGGTTGCATCTTGTATGGTAGGATCTGGGTATCAGACTGGGTTTACTGTAAGAAAACTTAATAGAAAAAAAGAAATCAATTCACATCGGGTCTTCTCGCAGAACAACCCCCAACTACCCATCTTGCAGTTAAATGCAGGATTATTAATACTTCAAACTGTTTTCTGAAGGACAATCAGAAGGGAATCTATGAATTTTAAATTCAGATCCTAAGTAACCCATCCTGGTAATCCCAGTGGTCACAATGGCCATTCTGTCCCATCTGCCAAACAGACAGTTTATGCGGTATTTACAATGGACTAAAGTATCTGCTGGAACAAACCTACAATTTTCATATTCAGGTTTACCTTTTGCCCTTCCTACACTTTACAATCATTATTTTATTTTGCATGTACATCCTTTTCTGTCTTGCTGCTTTTCAGGGTTGGTGTGGTTTGGTGCGTGGTTTTTCTGTTTGTTTGCGGGATAAATTTTTTTTTTTTTTTTTTTAAATAACTCATTTTCCCTGAAAAATTCTGCCTATTCCTCTTTACTCTTCTCCTTGGTTTTCCTTGGCATTCTGCTTTATCCTGCTAAGCTCTCCCATGATGTGGTACTCTTGTAGTATTATAGGTAAACTGGTAGTGTTACCAGCGCAACTGTACTGAGTATCTAGCAGAGCTGGACATTCATACTGCTCACACTACCTTATGTGATGGCTTACTGTACCATTAGTCTTGAGATTATTATTATTCTACTTCAACAGTTTGAAAAGCAGCTGTGTCGTGATGAGAGGGACAAAATCCTGGTCCAAAAGGGTGGAGAAGAGGTCTGTGAAGCCACACTGTGCGAGGCAGGTCTGCATGTTGATTTGACTGTTACAAGCAGGAGGGCTTCAAGCTGTTCACACTTTCCCCATAATGACTAGACATCTGCAGGAACGTTCTGAAGCATTTAGATTAACATTTGACAGAAAACTGCTGAAAGGTATGTTGTTTCAGAGAAAGGGAAGGACGAACATAAGAGACCCTCCGACATTCCTTAACCTAAAGGAGGATCTCTCCTTACCTTGAGTGAGCTCTGCCTGGACAGCGAGCTCTTCCTGACTTGCAGATTCTCCAGCACCTACGGAAGTTCCTTTACTCTCTTCTGTCCTCTCCTCATTGGCCTTTTCAGCCTCCTTTTCTGGTCTTCTCTTCTCACTCTCTGGTTTGACCTCTTTTTTGACTGGCCGGATATTGCCAGGAGAAGGAGGACGTACCTGAGTAGAGGAAACTTTGGAGGAACCAGGTGGGGAAGTTATCTGCTTGGGTGTGCCAGGCAAAAAAGGCAAAGACTTGGATGCATGCCTGCGTAACCAAAGAGTGACAATCACTATCAGACATGCTCTGCTGGACACCACTTACATATCACTTCAAGTACAATAGCTAAAATTAAACCAACTTCTCTATTTCTCTGCTATCAAGCAGGACTGCTGGAGCAACCAATTAGCTTTCATGCAAAATGCTTTTCTTTGCAGCTCCCCAGATGTGTAAGCACTGAGCCCAGCCAAGAGGGAAGAAACCAGGCATCTTCCTCCTCCTTCCTCTTCCTCAAAGCAGTAGTAATATTTTTCTAAAAGCAGGACTGTCTTTCCTTTGTTGCAGAGAGAAAACATCTACATCACAAAGTAAGTTTGCACTGTTTCACCCTTAATTAATAGAACAGAGCTGCCTATAGCTCAACCGCCAGCTAAGCATGTACTTGGCTTACCAAACTGGAGAGGGAGCTGGTGATCTAGCTTTAGGGTTGGAAGAAAAATGACCTCCTTTAAAGCTGGCTGAGAAGCTGGATGACAAATGGTCTCTCTCCTTTTCTTTTTTGTCAGTCTATAGTTCAGCAAACAAAAAGACAAAGTCAAGCCAGAGTTCACACGGCTAAAGAAAGGAAAGCAAGCTCAGTTAAGGATGAGGGGTTGGGGGGCTGAGAAAAAGCAGTGCTGAGTCAGTAGTTTCTACAGCCTGTTTAACAAGTTCATTAATATAGCCCCTGTAATCTGACACTATCTTTGTCAGTAAATATGCATTTGACAACAAGAATTCTTAATCGTGTTCTCTACTGTCCTAAGAGGTAGTGGGCTAATTTGCAGAGGCTTATTTTTACACAGGCAAAAAAATTAACCTTTTAAGGTTTGATGTTTGCTGATTGCCAGAGCACCTTCCACTATTCCCCATAAACCCAGAATTTCATTTGAAGAAAGAGCCTCCCCCGCTACTCCTCTAGGCTCACATTTAGTCACAGTCCCTGTATAGCACAAGCTTTTTGCTTTCATACTTATATATGAACACCACAGATGCTCTCAAAGCCCTCAACATGGTACAACAGTTGTCCTTTTTTTTCTTGGATGCTTTCACAGCACATACTTTTTTTTTTTTGCCATTGATTCCTATACATGGCAGTGATTTCCTCTTTTTCCTTCTTTATTTCTCATACTAGGATTTTATTTTTTTGAATATTTCTGTTATAGCTCTGGTTTGAATAGAACTATTGGTTTAAAGGAGTATATCAGAATTTAGGCATTTATATACTTCCTCCATTTAACTACAGATGAAAAACTTAAGGTTTTTGGAATAATGAGCTCAGACTCTGGGAGTCTGAAGAATGGGAATACTGGAGAGTACACTGAACTGCCACTCAGCAAACATGATGCAGAGGGGCTGCTACTCACCACCTTGGCGGGGGCTTAAGCACAACCCCTGCAGCATGTGTACCACCCTGCTTTAGAACCTCACTAGCTGAAAGCTCTGCAATGCTCATCTCCTGAACGGAAAACCAGGTTAATAACTGGATAAGAAGGACTAGAAACAACTTCATGAGCGCATAAACCCTTGATTTATCTTCATAAATCCAAGAGGGGTTTTTTGGTCATTATGGTTAAAATTAGTTATTTTAAATTGCCAAAAATGTAACTTAATATTAGCAATAGATGGTCTCGACCCTGCAGTCATTACTCAAGCCAGCTCTTTGGCAGTATAATTTACCAGATATCTACTGATTAATATGATAATCACCTGAGTTATCAGTTACCTGAGAGCCAGAATAAATGCATTACAATGAACAAGAATTATGGCTCGCTAAGCAACAACTATCTATATTGGATCTACTTTATTAGTCTCAAAAACAGAGCATCAGAGAATTTTTCCTAATAAAGTAAAAAAAATTAATTCCTACAAAAGCTTACAGAAGAATGAAAGATTCTCCACACTATACAGGCTACTGAAAACAGCTCATTTTTACATTGTCTCCTCCACCAAAAGGTACCAATCTTTTTTCTTTTTAATTAAAAAAAAAAAAACAAAACAAAAAAAATCAAAACGTAAGCCACTTGCAATGAGAAAGACCCAAGAGGTGTTAAACTGATAGCCCTGGAGCTTGCAATGTACTATGCGCATACTATGAGATTTCTCTACAGATACATCCCAGTGCCGTGCCTTAACTTAAACTCCAATATACTACCATCTGCCTGGAAGATTAAGTACCAGCTATGATTTACGTGATTTTCATTAACACTGCTTCCAACAAGGATGTCAATAGCAGCACTGCCTTTTGACATTTTGCCCATCAAGCCAAATGAAAATGCAAGCACCTTTTGCATAACCATTTGCAGACATGACTTCACTCTTCTCACACTCTAAGACTCAGGCTGTAGAGTGCAGGAGAAAATAAAACTGCTCAGGTTCAGCAAACAATACCTGAAGTGGAGCTGACTCTATCCCGTTGGCTGGGAGCACAGTCAACATGAATCCAGTCTGCCTGTATCACACTGCTCTGATTTTCCCTGAAAGCTCAGATCAGTCACAGTGCTGCTACCAAGTCATTCAGAGTGAACAGCGGATCTGTGGGAAGCCTCCCTTACAAACCACGCTCCTAAACCAACCTCTTCCTTCTCAACAAAGGAAAATTTACTAGCCTGGCCTCCTAAGAAAGTAAAGCTGAAGTAAACAGCGCTCTACGTGCTTATGTATATAGACAGGTGTGAGTGCATGTCTTCCCCCTCCGCCCTCTTTATCCCAGAGGCCCAGCTGAATTTACTAAGCGGCCTCAGGAGATACGAAATCCTACAGGCTTTGCGAAAACAGGTTGCTGGGAAAAACAGATTCCCCACCAAGGGAGAAGCTGCAACACCAGCTTGGGCCTTAAAAGG
>JAVKLA010000081.1:25076864-25092152 GCA_034782735.1 Sagittarius serpentarius
CCCATCCCACTGGGTAGGGGGGGAGCGAGTGAGCGGCTGCGTGGTGCTGTGTTGCTGGCTGGGGTTAAACCACGACAAGGCCTATATAGCAATACTATACTTGAAAAGGAATTAACCAGTCTTTTAGGCAATTAGTTAGTGAAAACTTTTGTCTTTTGCTGGGCCAAAACCAATCAAACAGAAAAAGTCCTGTCCTTCAAATGGTAAAAAAGTGCTGCTTAACAGAAGACATGTTCTTGATGACAGCTATAAGCCACTTAGGGTAAGCTTATCATCCTCATCTCCAGCTCCCTGTTTTGCAGGTAGGAGTATGCATTACAGACAAAGTGTGATTGGGTGCCTTATGGAAGGTGAAATGGGGAGCAGACAGTTACAGCCTTCCTTTAAGCATTTGCCTTAAGATTTTGAGGCCACTGGGGAGACCAGTGGCAGCACTTCTCCAGATAGATGCTCAACTAGATTTAGGTGTATGACTTTGCACAAGAAAGACAGCATTTATAGCATTTGGATTTGCTTTCTCTCTTGGAGTCTGTGAAAGACAGTAAGAGACTCCTGAAGAGTGCTGTGCTGTTTTAATCAAAATGGCAAGCAAAGAATGCCTCAATATCTAAAGTTTTTGACATATGGCCATCACCTCCGTATTCCTTCTCTTTCCCCACTGCTAGACCACCTATTATTCAGTCTAACTTCTCCTGAATTTGAAATGACTGGCAGAAACTGTAACACAATGAGTTACAGTCCGTAAAAGACTATCCTTCATATTTAATGCCTGCTGCTGTTACCTAAAACCAAAACCGACTGGATTTCAACATTTAGAGCAAAAATATTATTGGAGTTTTGGAATAAATTATTTTGTAATATAACGCTGTATTTCTTGCAAGTTACCAGACTTACAGCTAGGTTAACCCACTAGGATTAACATGGCTTATGAAATCAACCAGATACACACGCACAGGCATGCACATAAAACATGGCACTTAGTTAAGACACACAAATGACAACATCTACCAATCAGTTTTGCAACACAACCAAAATTCCATTCTAAAAATTGTTTTTGAAAACATGCATTTATCTGGATTGAAATGGGATAGAACTTCTCATTCTCAGTAGAGGACAAAAAATCCCTACCAAGTACTTTTCTGTAAAGCTCTTTGCACAAGTTATACAAGAGGCATTCTTTTATAAAACTGCTTTAAGCTCAATGCTTCAATCTCATAAATCCTCAGAACAGAGGCAATTCAGCTATGTTAATTTTTAAAAGCTTGATGGTTTATCATTTGTGCAGAGTTGTACACATCAGAAACATACACTGAAATAAAGCAATCTTTGAAAAGTAACTGTACACAAAAAGTCAATAAACAGACCATATGAAAGACATCCATACCTCTTCAATAAAAATAATCAGAAATGGTAATAAAGTAACTGCTTGAAAGCTTCATGCAACATGTTCTTAGATATTCAAGAACTACTACCAAAGAAGAAAGGAAAACAAAATAATGACAAAATGGCCTAATGCAAATAAAAGGTCATATATGATTGCATGCACTATGGAGTGATGTATTCTTTCAATAGTTGTACCTCATTTACTAAAAACCTGACAGAAGCACTGCTTTTATCATTTGCTAAAGTAAGATTGTTTAGGTAAGTTCTCTTGCTTTTAAAAAACCAAGAAATAAATATTTCTTCTCACAGGAGAAAATGTTCAACCATTTACTTTTCACATTTGAAGTCTTTTCACTCCCACTTAGATGAAGTACAGAAAATGACTTCAGAAGCTTGTTTTATGTGCAAAGTAATACATCAATATAGAACATTTTTTCTTGCTCTTCCTTTTTTTTTTTTCTTTGAAACTGTACCTCTGTCTGGAGAATTTAGTAATGTTGCAGATGAGGAGGAGAGCCGCTTGTTAATGACTGGATCAACATGTTTCGAAAGGTTCATTGTTGAAACAGACCGCCTGTCTGGATCTAAAACAAATGGAGATAATGCTAATTGACAGCCCACATGCTGTAGTGCAAGTTCCTAGCTCGCTAGTGGGAGGAGGAAAACATGACTAGGTCACTCCTGCTCTACCACAAGAACTTTCAAAATAGAATGGACTTCTCAGCAGATGTTGTACAGGTGACTCAAAGACTGGGCACAAAACATTTAAGTTTCAAATGTCTAAAATATTCTGTTCATTTATTACCATTCAATCAGGTTGCAATCCAAGGACTTAATGGAGGATCTAAAGCGGATACTAGTAGACAAGATGATGTTATCTCATTCCTTTCAATATTCTCAGAAAAACCTTGCTCATGACTTGCAATAGAAAGCTTCAGGGAAGGACCAACATGCTTGGAAATGTGAGGTTCTTCATAAAAAAACCCTTAGCACATGAATAAAAGGTGACATTTGACAGGGCACTTACTAGGCAGAAGGTCAATACCATAACAGTACAATGCTGAAAGATTAAGGGAAGACTAGTGCACAAGGGAAGCAAGGGTAAGCACAAAAGGAATTAAAAGATTTTAGTTAAAAATCCCGTAGTTATGTGTAAGTGCTAAACTTCCCACCAGAGAGTCATCTTCTACCTGCTGTGGATGAAGCTGTAGTTAGCCAATCCAAACCAGCACACAGTGTAGCAGATAAAGAAAACGAGTCTCCATGGGAGACTACAGACTACTTGTAATGCACATGCTTGGTATATAATACTAAAGGGTTTTATTTTGCTTTTAGGTTCTGTACATTTCAGAGCAGTATTACATCATTTGCCTGCACAAGTGCTGCAGAGTCAGCATCTGCACCCTACCGAGGGGGTGATGGTTATTTCAAGAATACAGATTGCACACGCTTTGTGCACGTGTGTGTGTGTGTGTCGTGAAGATTGTTAGCAATGGCAGAAAGGGAGGAATGAGCTGAACAGGCCAGCTATATGCTTGTTTTCTCTCAAAAAAGAGCTACATGCATCAACTACATGCCCTCCATTGCAAATTTCCATTTGGAAATGTGATATTCGGAAGATGCTGGGAGAGCCAATTCTGCTTTTGTTTACATTTTAGCATGTACTGAACCTCAGCACTACTCAGCAAAGCACTCCACCATGCTGAAACGCAATGAGGCTTAAGAATATGCCCAAATGCTCTGCTAATTCATATTCTTGGGTGTGCAAAAATACGTCCGCATACTGTTTTGGAAGCGGATACAAACTCAGGATACTGACAACATTAAGGAGGATGTTGCTGAAATATTATCTGCAATTGTTTATTTATGACATCAACATTGTATTTGCCTGTTCTGACCTAGCGGATGAAAGTATACTCACTGTGTACAAAAAAATTTCATAGAAATAACAGTGCATGAAAAATACCTTTGCTTTCCCCAGGTCTATGAACTATACAGGGTTCACTATAACTGGCTGGGGAGAAGAAAGATTCTTCCCTACCCCATGTGATTATTTGCTCACTTTGTCTAATGTTAGAATGACTCAGTGAGGGTATAGAACCACCACATCAGGTACCGGAAGGGGGATAAAACTCAGAAATGGGTTTTAAAAGGAGAAATCTAAATGTTATAGCTAAGAACAAGACCTCTGGAGGCTGGCAAGATTATCCCACATTGATCTATGGGGTATATTGAAGAGTGCTGTGTGCGAGTCAGTACTAAAGACAGGATACTTGAGCTTCACGTGTCACAGGTCTTTGTCAGAACAGTATTTGTGGGAATGGGATGGGGATTTTGACCTATAGCTGAGAAAATGTATAGTATTATCAGTACAGCCAAAAAGTTTCTACATTGGGCATAAAGGATGTACCGCATAAAACAGCTTTCTGAAGATGACAAATGACAATATGAAAAATCACCTTGTATTTGGCATGTCAACATTTCTCTTGTGTCTATGAACACTATTTAAATGAATGAAATTCAGCATGAGGATTTGCGTGTAATTGTTGGTGATACAAATCCTATAAATGTAGAATAGGCCAAATGCCATCCATTGCCCAGAAAATTGCTGGTTTCTTTGTTCTAAAAAAAGAATTAAAATATCCATGAGCAACACATAAGCTAGTGCAGCTGGTTATACACCTGTGTTCATGTGCAAAAGAACTGTAAATCCTGTGTATATGTAGTATGCCAAAAGGGTTTTAGAAAAAACCAAAATATTCAAATTGGGTCTCCCTGAATTCCGGTAGATAGAATATTATGCTTCATTTCAGTGAATTGTGCCAAATCTTTAGAGTCAGCCAGTAGTAACTCTCCACAGTAAAAATAAATAATAATGAAAAAAATCTGGTACTAACAACAGTTCTAATCTATCAGCATGATGTTAAGCATGCATTGCAACTACATGAGGGTGGTTTAGTTACTGATGATCTCATTTCCTGAGAACTAGCTATGGGTAAAGGAATGGACAAACCACAGCAATTATGTACCAGGTTTTCTAGCACCACCCAGAGATCTGAAGTGGTGCTCCAGGCCTGCTAAATCGAGAAAGGTGAATGATGGTTCAAAAAAATAACCTAGGGACAGAATGCAAGACAATGATTTTTCACAGTAAAGAAAATAAAAATCAAATAAGTTATACAGAGTTAAGCAAAAAAGTAACCTTGTATGAAAAATAACTGTTTATTGAACTTATATATGACAAAGATTTCAGAGCATTCTTTTGTCAACTTTTTTTTCCTCCTTGATGAAAGGTCGGAACATGGAAATGTATACACTAGAGTAGGAAGAGAAGAATTTAAAGTACCACTTTCTGGTGAAAGAAATAAAGGACAAGTTCTCTTTTTTGGGCTTAAGTCATATTTAACAGGGCATATACACATTAATGAGTGGCAGATGAAGTTAGAGAGAATAAGTGGGGAAAAAAGCGTATAGCTAAAATTCACTTAATTTGCCCATCTAAGTTTTTCTAGTGGGGGAAAAAAGGGACTTCTATCTCCCAAAATATCTGTACAAGGTACAAACACCTTATTAGAAGGAACAATTTTTCTTCCTTGTGTCTGTTTTAATCTCAGTATTCGGTCGTTTCCACCAGACCTATTTTTTGAGCCGTGATATTTAGCATTTGCACACAGTAGCTTGTATCACAAGATTGACACAGCACAAGCACACCGACACTTACACACACAACAACAGCAAAGCAACAGAAGCGAGAAGCTGTAGCAATATAAGAGTTACAGAATTCGTCAACTCCTGAAACAAGTTTTAACTTTTGTTCAGTTTTCTCCTTGTTATCTTTTTGCTACGCAAGAATGTCACAAACATGCCATTGCTAGCAATAATAAGATCAAGAGCAAAGAATTTAAACCAGCATACACTGAATCATCCTTTACTTTTTAACAGAAGCAAAGTAAATTCCAGTTAACTGGCAGGGCAGGGAAACTGGCTGACAAACCAAGCCTCCCTCTTTACCTGTGTTATTAATGCGGTTATGTAGTGCTCCTCCCCAGGACCACCTGTTTTGCTTTTGTTTTGGCTTCTGGCTTCTTTCAATTGTGCGACGTACAACAGCTTCATGTCGTTCCTTAAGTACAACAGGATAATACATTTGATACTATTGGGTTTTTAACCTAAATCTTCTCATCAAACCCTGCTACCCTCCACACGGACAAAAACTAACAGGCATGTTGGAATTGTGTTCAAGCTTATGTACTACCTACTAAGACACATACTAGAACAGGATTAATTGGCAATTAAGCCATAAATAAGTTAATATTTTAACTGTACTTTTGAAAAGGTAAGATCTGTTTGAGACCTGCAGAGAAAAAACAGTGGCCCTGTTATGGCAGCCTCTACAACAAACACCCTAGGGCTACTTCCCACCTTGTATCTCCCACCTAATAAATACCAGAACAGTGGGAGAGAGAGGGAAAAAAACCCACAAGGATGAGCTGACTTACATAGGATCACACTGCACATAGTTCCCAGCTTAACCGAGACAAATCAGCCAAGAGCATATTTCATTGTACACTCACTTTCTTAAAGGTTTTGTTATGGCAACTAATATTTAGCTACCCTTACACTGAATGGCTAAGAATTAACAGATAACCGTATGAAACCAACCAAATTTGTGTTTTTCTGCATGAGTTTGTGCAGTGCCGAGCACTGTAACCCAGACATGCTCAACTTGGCTGCATTTGATTCATAAAGGACACTAAGAAGCAGGATCTGTGCAAGTAAGGCTTAAAAAAATCCTCTCTCATGCTCTTTTATACTGACCGTGACTTATTGTTGCATTCTTTCCATCACCTCTTAAAGAAAAAGTTTGATAGTACCATATCTTATGGCAAGCTGAAAAGTGTTTTCATGACATTTATTCTTACCTTATCTTCTTCTATTCTCTGCCTTCGCTTTTCCTCTACGGCAGCTCGCCTTCTCTCTTCCTTTAGTCTCTGCTCTTCTAGCTTCTTTCTGCGTTCTTCTAGGTGTTTTTCATAATGTTGCCGGGCTCTCTCTTCTCTTTCTAACCAGATGGATTCTCTTGCAGCTGTGAGAAAAAAAAAAAAATCAAAATAAAAGCATTAACATGCTATATGTGATGAAGTCTTTAATACAATTTTAATAACCAAGCTAAATGGAACTTTTGAACTCATCTTCTTAGGAAGACATACATAATATCCTAATCTCTCCTCATTATTAAAACACTGTGTACCCTGGTCACACATTAATTTCATTTTATCTCAATTTACTTACTAAGAATTACCACCAGAAATACTTAAATTATTTGAGCATATAGTCTCTATGTGGAAGAAAGTATTTTTTTTAGCTTAAAATACCTAAATACTTAAGTCAGATGTATGTGAACATAACTCTGCTGTACAAACCATGATAATGCTCTGTAATATTTTACTGTAAAAAGAAAGGTAATAAAAAGAAAGATTAAACTATCACCGCTATATACCTTTACTGGTCAATACAGATCTCTTAGGACAGAAGTGGCTGGGATGACAATTTTAGCACCTGGACTGTTAGCTGTACCAACAGCTGACCAGAAGGAAACAAGTTACCCACCAAAAAAGTCAGTCTAGAGGTGGACTTTAATCTGTCATATAACTCCACTGCTGCAGAGCTCTGAACAACATGTTCCAGAAGTGCTAATTAAGACAAATCAAGAAGCACTACAAGACAGATTTTGCTCCCCATCAGGGTCTGAATTTTCATGAAGGTACTATCTGGAATACAGGCTTAAACTGTAGCCCCCATGAAACCATTTACATATGATACTCTGGACCTCTCCCCGCTTCTGTCTTGAAAGCTTCAGGTCCCAGAAATTTTTGTTTTCTAAAAAAACCTGTTCCTTGCTTTTTAAAAATCCCAGACATTTGATAACTCTGGATCTTCATGAACTGACAGATGGGCATGCAGGAAGAGATGCACGTGAAGGTCATGAGACAAACATCACTGAGAACCACATTAGAAAACCATACACAGAAGGAGCTCATTGATAGTACAGCAGCAACAGGGAACCAGGACAGCAAAGTGTCAAAAAGACTTTCAATTTCCAAGGCCAATGTAAGAAAGTTCTCTACGTAAGTCTGAGACAGTATTTTTTAAATTCAGTCGGGGTGGGGAGAGCCTACTGTTACAATCTTATACTCTAGAGTGGCAACTCCAGCCTTCAGTTAGCAGAAATATTTGTGTTAACACAACCACATACCAAAACCAAAAAAACCCAAATGCTTCTAGGTGTTTGGAGCAGACACTGCAATCGCTTCTTATAATGCTAGGACTCATCTTCACCAAACTGCTCTTCTGCACTTTCCTGCCTAACAGAAACAAATCCCACCTCACCTAACAGAGAGCTTAGATTGCACTCTAAACCTTACGTACTTGCATATGCAGTCTCATGAAAAATCTCTGCCCTGAGTAGACCAGTTCATATGCAGAGTATCTCCCTTAAGAAAATAGCTCTCTACCATTTCCAGTGTCAAATACTTTGCTGAGAAATGCAGACAGCATGTTTAGCTTTGCTGTGGTATGCAAACTAGCAGAAAGACATTTGTTCAGCAGCTACAAGCAACCATAAGACACCCTCTTGGCTAGATGGGTGAAAGTTCAAGCAAGATGTTTGCAGGAAGCTTAACAATCATAGCTAGAACAATTACAACTACAAGGAATAGTACAGTTGCTTAGATAGTTTATTAACAATAGGCATGAGAAATGATACCTACAAATGTGAAATACTAATGCAAGAACCGGTGCAAATTTTACAGAAATACTTTTCTATGCTAATTTAGTTAAGTGACTTAAGGAGAAACGTGAGCTGCAGACTAAGGCAGAAAATAGTAGAATACAGCAGAAAAAGCAGCTTCCAGGCCAACTGCAATCTGCAAAGACTCTTTCTTCTATATTAAAGCCTTACAACAATGTTAAATAGACACAAAAATTGGTGTTCCAAATGCCAGACTAATTTGTAAGCCAGAAACACGCATCTGCTGCCCCTTCTTGGGAGCCAATAGCTCACCAAGAGAACAGATGGACAGAGAGATGACTCTCAGTATGGTCTACCCTTCTTCTGGAACTACATGACCCCTCATGATGCTGTCTTTCTATTGCCCAGGTCCAGAGAAGACTGAGCAAAGGGCTTAGTCTGAGCTCTAAGACTGAGCCCAAAGACTGAGCCCACCTTCTTCAACAATTTGGGTTACATCCTGAACAGCTGAAGTATAAGACATGTCACCTCTGAGGTACCAGCCTCTCTTTTTGTCTTTGCCTTCTGCCTAACAGTCCAACTTCGCTAACCAATGCCTTGGGCAGAACCACTGTCATTGTGTCACCAGAAAGGTAGTGCTTTTTGCAAAACCTTGCTCTTCCTAATAGCTTCTGCACAGCTGGATTGCAGAATACGGTCAGCCCAAGAACAGGCAACCACATCAGTGAGCTGTACTGTTCTTTCCACTTACTCTATGTGCATTTATCTCGTTTTCTTCAGCAAACAAGGATAACTTTTCAAAAAAACTTTCACATACATTCTCACTACTGGGAAGACAATCAGAATGCTAAACCTCTGGATAGAACACTAGTCTTCAAGTTTCTGCTCCTCAGAGAAGGGACGATAAAAATCATACTTTTTGCTAAGGAAAGACAACTCTAACAGAAACACACATCAGCGATGGATTACGAAGGCAAATGGAAGCGTTAGGCTGGAATAAATTCTAACAAAAGAAATATGTCTGATTTCAAACAAACATAAAAGCTATGTTTTTCCATCACCTTTAAGTTACAGGCAAAAGGCAGCAAAAATATACACCCATCTTAACATGAGGAAGCTACTAATTTTATGGTTGGACCAAGTATTTAACTAGTACACAAAAGCATGATTTATGATACATCTGTTTTCTGAGAAAAAATGTAGTATCTATTTTCATGAATTTAACTTTTTCCACAGATAGGGAAATAATCTTTCCCGCTTTTAATTTTTTTTAAAATATTAATTCCTACATTTTCTCTTATTAGATAATCAAAAGGAGACCATCTCCTTTGTTTTCACTGCTTCTTGCATGCACTACTGACATTCTTAAGGTCTCAGTTTTTGCCATCTACAAGGTAGGTACATACAGTGACATAAGTTAGTGTCCTTAGACATATGATGATATCTTCATAAAAAAACAAAAAGTTTAAAATAACATATTTTTATTTCATTCTCATGCGCCTGTTTATGAACGTGAAGAAACTTTTTTCCTGCTACCCCAGGCAGAAATTAACAAATTGTAGTCTAGGGTAAAATAAGTTTACTCAAGGCTTAAAAAAAGCCTGCTCTAGGGTAAAAATTAGGGATATTAAGCCCTATTCTGAATACATAGGCATGCTTCTAGAAGCACAAGCAGCTGTGTTTCAGAGACACACATACATCATATGCCTTGCTGATCGAAGGAATCGGCAGATGAGCCTACAGGAAATTGAAGATACCTCCAAAAGGTCCAATCAGCTTGGAAAAGCAGCCAATTTGCAGCACGTGGAAGGGGAAAATACCCGCTTTTAGCATAGCTTCCAGAGGAGCCATCATAAGAGCTATGCCTCATGCTGAGCCAATGCTGGACTCCAGTACAGGTACGGTCCAACGAAAAGGCTTTTTCTTGGGGCTAAGCCTTAACAACTTCACAGTACTTCTCTACCTCATAACAACACACATTTTCTGACAACATGCAAGAATCATTCAAAGAAATAGTACCTGTATGCTGAAAGCTTAAATGACGTAGGAACATTTACATTAAAGCTAAAAAACATGAAGAAAAGTCACAACCTGATCAGTGTTCAGTCTCATTATTTAGTACAAGCTATAAATATGAACACAGTCATGTGATACAAGGGCACAAAATTAGAGCATAAAAACAAGATTTAGAAATTGAGCTCTGAACATGCCGTTAATACCTTCTGCTTGTTTGCAAACTAGTAATGCTGGATTAGATTACAAAGCAACCTAATTAAGGCTATACTTCTGGCACCTCTGAAGTGGGTAACAGAACAAAAGAAAACAAGGTCAATCGAGAAAGAAACATTCCAATATTAAGAGACACTTAAGACTTGAAACCAATTAATTCTACAGTAGAATTAAGTAATTTAATGTGGGAGATGTTAACTGCAAACCATACACTCTTCTTTTGGGGAAATAATTTTGTAGTTTCTTTCCCCAATCATGCACACAGAACCATTCTTTGCAGGGATTTTAGGCTGTGAGGGAAAGGGGAAGCATGCATTAACTGTCAAAGCCTCTATTTTCTGTTTATCCACTTGAAGCAAAGGAAGGCACCCCAGCTCCTCTTTTGCTGTCTCCTTCCCTTTAGTCCTTTTCCTTCTGGTTTACTGCCTATGTAAAGGCAGATCAGTCTAGCACCACCCTTTCTCAATCTGCCTTTTGCATCCACCTTGGATGGACAGCTTACCTGAGAGTAAAGATCCTACAGCCTTTATCAGTCGTTCCAGCCTTTATCTTTTCTGACTTTACAGCACTGACCTCAGCAATAGCTTTCTCCTCTGACCGCTGTTTCACCTTTCCTCACTGCCAGCTCCGCACTGTCTGAGACTGCGATCGCCTCCTTGCTGCGTTAGCAGAAAAATGGATCAGTGATGCTTTAACCATACCTAAAAATGGGGATGTTCCATCAGACCACAGAAATGGCTGACTGAATGAATTAAAAGGTGAACTTCAGAGCTGTAATTAAAGCTGAAGTTAATGTTAGATTCTCCAAGCCAACCCTTCCCCAGTAACCATGCTCGGAGGGACATTGAAGCACAGAAATTTTTAAACTAATCTTCCTTAAAAATTCCTTCTTGTTTTATAAACCCTTCTGACACTCAAATCCTCTGAGAGCATCCCAAAATGATTCATATGCTGGGGTCACTGATTCCCAGTTTCTGCAGGGCTTCTGACTGTGGAAATGTCAGATAAAGTTCTGTCCCCAACTGCAAGAGAACAGAATAAAAGCCAGAAGGAATTCACCAACAGAAAAAAATTGTACTTTTTACTCATGTGATGTTTTGCCAATGAGCACTTTCAAATGGGAGAAGAATTTGTATCATCATGCGATCTTTAAAATATTATTTTAATGCTTATGCATTGTAAGTATTAAGAATTTAATGGTTTTAGCCAACCTGAAACTCAGACATATTCCAAAAACTAAGATTAATAACAACTCTTCCATTAAGGAAATGTAAGTCAGATGGTAGGATTACCATCTTTTGTTCCCAATGCCAGAAATTAAATGAGCCATATGTCCTTGTCAGGTTCTTAATTGTGACAAAAAAAGTCAGTGTTCAAGCAGGATTAGTGTAGATAAAACATGTACAGATGTAAGACTTAAAATGGTTTTCTCAAGAATCAGGGACTGAGATACTGTGAAGTAAAACCAAGAAATCCTCAACTCTTCCTCTTTGCTAGGCTACTACCTAAAGCTATCAGAATGAAACCCATTTTAAAATCCCAGTAACTTTCCCTGTTGAAAAAACACATTTTCATTTTTCTTTCTAGTTATGGAGAACCAGGCCTATGCTAATAAATGGAATGTGCCCAGAAACCAACTGGCATGGAACAACTTTCACCTATACTACTAAGCTTCTGCCCTCCAAAATGGCGACAGTACTCAATGAACACATGAGAAAAAGCCCACGGGCCTCCCCTGCCAATTCCCAAACCTTGTCTGGGAATCAGCAAGGAGACAGCTAGTTGGCTAGAGCCAAAACCCTGCCAGGATCCATCATAACAGTTTAACAGCAAGAACAATTGTTTCAGTACCAGGGAATGCTCTTCAGTGCTGTTTAATTTGCTAGTACAGATACAACCAATATGGCAGAGTTAAGGGTGAAGCCCTCCTACTGAAAAAGCAGCAGCTTTTATTAAACTTTTCCAGTATGACCAGGCCATCTACCATGTTTGTCTTCACGTACAACTCAGTTCTGACACGTGTCTCACACAGCCTACAGCGCCAAACACAGCCGGACAGCCTGACACATGCGAAGGAACCATAATGCTGAGCTAGAGCCAGAAGCCTGACAGCTCCCTTCACTCTGTCATCTAGGAACAGCCCCATTTGACAGCTATCACCCTCACCTACCACTACCTCTCGGGATTCCCATCTTGCATGAGCCAAGAGGGTTAGTCTCACACAGAGATCTGGTACTTGTATTTTAAAGGGCAGATGTTAACTTCATGCATAGGCCCTGTGGGAAAGGGTGCTAGCAGAAATAGCACAAAATGAAAACACGATTACTAAAGAACAAGTGACACATCAGAAACATTTATAGAATTAAGTAAAGATTACCCTAATAATCCTTTAAAGGTCTGAATGCGCATATCGACAAGTAATATACACATTACCAAATGGTCAGGGAAATAAAACACTTGAAGCATGGCTGCTAAGCAATTCTTTTATTTCTGCCCATGTGAAAAGGCAAGTCTAAGAATAAAGCTAAAAAACCAAAAATGGATACAACTTAATAATCATGGAAAACATGAGCTGCACAGAAAAAAGGCCAAAGAACTTATCTTTCAGAAGTGTTGGGATGGCATTTCAAAAGCCATGCCTTTCCTACAGTGAAGGAACTAAAAAAATCCTTCCTTCATGATAAGGTGATTAGCTGAAATAGCATACATGTCCCTCTGTGCCTTCTACGTTTCCTAAAGAAAGTTCCAAAACTAGACATGAATACACTAAGGTGAAAGGGGCATTTTTGTAGAAGCTTTCTCATTCTTTTCAATTCGAAACATCCGATACCGACAGTCCCACCCCACGTATGCTATATGTATTCAGACAACAAAAATAACAGCACTCATCTTTCCTACTGTCTAAACTCTCATTAAAAAGAGGCAGACACCCAAGTGTGGTAAGTAGAATAAGACTGCTAAAATACCACTCCCAAGTGTGCAAGCAAATCCTCAAGAGTGCCGAGCACACACTGACCCGCTAGATCACAGTGAAAACCGCATCTATCAGCACACTGGAACTTGAAAAAAATTAAAGCTTGAGAGTAAACAAAAAGAGGGAAAAAAAATAGGTCTTAAATCAACCCTCCTGTAACATTAGAATATTGCCTGATAAACAAACATAATCATTATGAAACTAGTACTCCGCATGATCTCAACAGAAGGGTCAAACAACTTAATTTTAATGAAAAGATGGATAACATGACCTCCTGCTGCTCAAGTTGCTGAGGTATGACTGAAATTCTCAACTTCTGCTTAAAAAGAAGCCTTTGCTAAACTTGACAGATCCCCTGAATCTAAAGGAGAGGAATTAAGTTTAAATCCAACTTAATTCTATTACGAAAACCTTCCTTCCTTCAGTTGCTTTACTGTTGCATGGCTGATGTCCCAGTATTAACAAAATCCAGCTCGAATTTTCAGCGAGATGCATTTATGTAACAACATTATACAACTTGATTTTTAAGACAGACAGCTTAGGCATTTCTTTGCTATGGTTCACATAACGAGTGACTGATTATCTAGATTCTGCACTAAAAAAACAAAGCTCGCATGCCACTGTAAAAATCATTGGTTTGCTGTACTGGAACAGAAATCTCAGGAGACAGCTCCTAAATCATAATGTCAGCAGACAAATATACAGAATAAAGTACAACACAACTTCCAGTTTTCTTATTAATTCAAAATAATTCTTCATGCAAGAACACACAATGCACTCATATATCAAAGGGACATGCAGAACTCTCCCATTTAGGAATGAAGGATTCCTTGTCAACTTAAAAAAACCCTGCAGTTTGATGTTGCTTTTAAAATGCCACACAGCCTGGAGAAGGACCACAGGTCAGCAGGAGAGCACCTGAAGAGCAGCACAAAGGAATTCCAGCCAGTAAGTCAGCTTCATCGGGGGCCCAACTTAAATACCTCTACGCAAACGCACATAGCATGGGGAATAAACAAGAGGAGTTAGAGGCGTGCGCACACCTGCAGGGCTATGATCTTATTGGCATCACGGAGACGTGGTGGGATGGGTCCTGTGACTGGAGTGTTGGAATGGAAGAAGGATACAGGCTTTTTAGGAAGGACAGGCAGGGAGATGAGGAGGGGGTGTTTGGCCTCTATGTCAATGACCAACTGGAGCGCATGGAGATCTGCCTGGGGATGGATGAGGAGCTGATCAAGAGCTTATGGGGCAGGATTTAAGGGAGGGCAGGGACAGGTGACATTATAGTGGGGGTCTGCTACAGGCCACTCTACCAGGAAGATTGAGCAGATGAGGCCCTCTATAGATAGACAGGAGCAGCCTCACGTTCACAAGCCCTGGTCCTCATGGGGGACTTCAACCCCCATGATATCTGCTGGAAGGACAACATGGCAGGGCATAAGCAATCCAGGAATGCCTGGAACGCACTGATGACAACTTCCTTCACCAAGTGACAGAGGAGCCAATGAGGAGAGGTGCTTTGCTTGGACCTTGTTCTCATTAGCAAGGAGGGGCTGGTGGGGAATGTGAAGCTCAGGGGCAGCCTTGGCTGCAGTGACCATGAAATGGTGAAGTTCACGATCCTTCAGGCGGCAAGCAGGGTGCAGAGCAAGCCCACTACCCTGGACTTCAGGAGAGAAGACCTTGGCCTCTTCAAGGATCTGCTTGGTAGAGTACCTTGGGATACAGCCATGGAGGGAAGAGGGGCCCAAGAAAGATGGTTAATATTCAAGGATCACCTCCTCCAAGCCCAGGAGGGGCATCTCAACAAAGAGGAAGTCAGGCAAAAACGCCAGGCAAAAAAGAAGCCTACAGAGGGTGGAGGCAAGGACAGGTAGCCTGGGAGGAACACAGAGAAATTGTCCGAGCAGCCAGGGATCAGGTTAGGAAAGCCAAAGCCCTGATAGAG
>JAVKLA010000081.1:25093229-25104414 GCA_034782735.1 Sagittarius serpentarius
TGGCAGTGTTCAAGGCCAGGCTGGATGGGGCTTTGAGCAACCTGGTCTAGTGGAAGGTGTCCCTGCCCATGGCAGGGAGCTTGGAACTAGATGAACTTTAAGGTACTGTTGTGGCTTAACCCCAGGTGGCAACTAAGCACCACACAGCCGTTCACTCACTGTGTAAATAAGTCCAAAATATAATACTATACCAGCTACTAGAAAGAAAATTAATTCTGTCCCAGCCGAAACCAGAACAGGTCCCTTCCAGTTCAAACCATTCTGTGGTTCTGTGATGAAATGACACATTCCCCAATAGAAATCACGTCCTTCCAGTAACAGATATTCATTTATCAATAGCTAGAAAAATGAGAGTTCCGGAAAACTTCAGGAAAGCATCTCTCTATGTACTTGAGTATAGCATTGTTACTACACAACGATTGAAACTGAAAAAAGAATAAATTCAAGATATGGAAGTGTCATCTATGACAAATTAATTAAAATGGGCCAGTAACCTCCATTTGCTCTGGAACCTGAAGAAACTAAGCCTAGGCATACCATCAGCCTCAACTCCAGGAGCAGCTTTTTAGGGACTGGCAAACATCCTGTCATGTTATCCCCTTGAGCAAGCCAAACCAAAGCTTTCCTTTTCCCCTTCAAAACAACCCCAGGTGATTTATGCATGGCTATTACGATGTTGTAAGGTACTGTAAAGAAGGAAGGATATTAATGCTATTAAGACCTAGATGGCAATAAATCATGGCTCTGCAGGTTAGAAAAAGCAGCATAACTCTGGCTGGAGTTATGATTAGTTCTATAAACTTACAGAAGATATAAAATATAAATAAAGAACTTCTGTTTCTCAAGCCATAAGAACAATATAGCACATCCAAAGAAACCAGGGTGAACATGTAAAAAAAAAAAAAAAAAAAAAAAAAAAAAAAAAGAGGAAATACTTGTGCTCCCCAACCTCTCAATTGCCACAGAATGTTGTGGCAGCCATACACAAATAGTTTTCAGAAAGCCATCAATTTGGCTTCACATAATTCCAATTCTCTGACCATGACAGTATACTGCCCATCACTAGCCGCTTGTTAAGTAACCTTCACCTTCACTATTCACTAGAACAGTGTTATACATGCTCATGCACAGGTGACATTTTATAAGATACTGGGCACATCTATTTGACACCTACTAAAGGTTTTACCTGAAAGAAAACCAAGTTTATATAGAAAAATTCAAACCATACATTGGCGACATGTTCTGCAATTCTATTTTATGGCAATAAAGGATGCATTCAACATATTAATTAGTTTAATCTTAATTGGTAAAATATTCTGAAAATTCAAAATTCCATTTACATCAGTGAAGCTTCCTTGCATGATTTCAGAAATCAACCAATTTTTCATTCAGATTCACAAAAGTAATAGGTATGTGACAGGTATAGTAATGATGAATCCCAAGCTGTGCGTGAATTAAAAGATCTACCTTAAAGATGTAATAGTGTATCTAGAATGACATTATTGCATATCTAGCACAATCAGTTTGCTGAATGATCCTAAAAGCAAACTGGCAAAAACACTGCACGTAGATGATGGTGCATAAGAAACACAAACAATAAAACCCCCCAATATAGAGTAGGCCTTACCTAGCTGTTTTTCTCGTTCTTCTCTCCGTTCTCTAGCAAGCCGTTGCCTGTCATCAACCTTTAGTATTGTTGGATGATCTACAAATGGAGGGAGGAGGAAAATTTTAGGCATATAGCATAAAATCAAACAGTACCATAAACAAGCTTTTAGGGGAATGACCATTAAACAACTCTATTTATTCTATTTTCAAAATAGATCACTTTTCTAGAAATCCATCTTACGAAAAAAATGTGAATGCATTCTAATTATCAAGATGTAAAACACTCCCAAAGAATGGACTAAGTTGTAACACTGAATTCCAAGCAAGACTACTGCCTATTAAAACCCATGAAGAAGTTTTGTTTTGTTTCCACGCCTGTAACAACTTGATTGCTTGAGACCATTCTGACAAAATACTATTATTCCATAACTTCTCTCCAAAATGCACCCACAGGACATTCTATTATAATGCAGCACCCTCTTCGCACCAGTATTGCCTCAAAAAACCACTAAGCCCTCTTTCACAAGACTGAAGCAGCTCAGTACCCAAGCAAAACAGGCTGGATCAAAACACTGTAGCAGTTCTGGCTGAGCTTCTGAAGACAGCATGGTATTGATCTCCACGGATGTTTGTGAGGGCATGTGTTAAAAGCTCTGGCAAATGCATTAAGACAGTGCATCACATGCATGGACTGGTATAATACCAGTAAAGTAAGATGATAGTTTCCTCAGCTGTCCTGGTAGATTGAAAGTTAGATACACAATTTCTTTAAAAATATCTGCAACTGGCCACTTGGATCACAGCAATAAGACTAGGGATAATATGAAAGATCTGTGTCAGAGCCCAGGCTTGACTACAAAAATTCAGCCTTGGTTGGAAAAACATTACTTGCTCAGTGAGTTCTCTGGAAGACAACAAAATGCTAAATAGCTAGCATCCTACTTCCAAGCCTCAGCAGTGGAGCTGTTCCAGACAAAAATGGAACAAAATCCAAGCTACCAACGCATCTCAGCATGCTGCAAAAACTAATTTCCTACTCACCCTTAGCCTGTTCTGTTAAACCTGGAATGCTATTAATTTTATGCTTTTTTCACCAGCACTGAAAAAGTCTCCTTTGAAAAAAACACAAACACAAAAACCCCACAGAAAAACCAAAAAGATTTCTGTGTATAAAGAAATGGTCCGATTTATTTTAGTATTGAGGGGAACTCAGTTTTTAAGTTTTTTAAGATAAAGAACTACCTAGAATACTGTCACCATGGAAGTGCACATAAAAACAAGACAACAGATCCTTTTCAGTATTCAGTGCAAATACACAAGTAAGCAATTTGTAAAAACATGTAAAGTCAGCCTATTTGTGTATAGGCTGCATACCCATGAAAAAAGTTACTAGCAAAACAATACAATGGGTCATAAAAATGAGGCTAAAGATATTTGCAAAAATAAAACCCTGTAGTGAGGATGTGCTAGATAGGTTTTGAATAGTTATTTGAATTAGATGAAAAATCAGTAATGCACATTTCATACTCTAACAGAAGTTTCTGCATCAGGATGACAGGATTCTTGGGTGAACGAGTTCACTGACTACTAGCTTCAGTTTATTCTTGAATTCTCATCAGTGAAAAGCTATCATCTTAACAATGGTCAGAGCCTACAGCCCCAATTAATGGCATTAATAGCGATGCAAAATAAGAGCTGCAAGGAGAAAACCCATTGCAGAGTGGGTAGGAAGAACATTCAAACATGACAGCCCCAATGAAAGGTGCAACAAGTGAACAGGTCACCAGCAGAGACAAAGGTAATCCATCACCCAGTTAGAGATCAAACATTTAATGCTGGTCGAACAGCACGCAGTGCTGCCATTTATGAAACTATGCCTAGCCATGCCATTGCATAGATTTGTCTGATGTTAAGAAGTATGCTGACTTGCATGCAGTCTCTTCAGCATGCAGACACAGGTCAAAAGGCTAATAACATTCCTTTCTCTCTTGTGGCTAGCACACAAAATTCACAAAACATGAATTTCTGTAGCATGAGTAATTAGTGCTAGTGGAATAATGCACATCCAATATGAATTCCCCTGGAAAACAAGGATTCCCTTCAAGGGCTGTCAACAAAGTCAATGTAACATCGAGCTGACAGAGAATGATGAGACAATGGGGAATAACATAAAATCCTGCTTCTTTCAGAATGTACTATACTCCTTCCAGGTTTTTTTTCCTTTCTTGAGAGAAGAGATTTCCCTATCAGGGAGAAGCAGCAATTCTTCAAAGAGGCAGGAAGGTTACATGGACAGGCAAACTGAAAAGGTCTCCCTTAAGAATTCCTAATTATAAGCAATGGAAGGAATAAAATAAATTTTTAAAGCTGCCCTCTGCCATGCTGTTTGAAGATATCCAATTATTTTTTCTGTATCACACTCCTGATAGTGTTCATGCACACACACACAGAGCACCCCTCTCCCAACAGCCCAGGATGTTAGAACAATCTTAAAGAATTCACGTTAAGTTGCAGCCTATGCAGAGCGTAAGTATGTCTTCAGTAACAAGCTGGTTTGCGTGCATTTGGGATCACAAAAAGCTAAATCAATATTGGCACAAAGATGGGGATTACACCTTTGTAGCAGACCAGCATTGCCTTTGCTCTACTAGAAACTGGAGCATACGTTAATGGTGCAGACCTTACACCGTTAGTTAAAATATCTTTTCCAAGCCTTGAACGTGATCCTTCATAGTTTGGCTACAAGCCCACCCTCCAACAGTTGCATTCTGAATCCATCTGATCTGCTGACACCCCCAGCACATAGCTTCAATAGCTTCAAATTGTGGCAAAACAAGGAAGTTCACCAGGCCTGCTCCCCTTTTTATTTCTCGTGTCTCTGCTTATTAATAACCTGCCAGGCAAACACCTGGGGGACTGGTATTACTTCTTATTCAGTAGGAATAGCGGGACAAACACACGAGGTACTTTCTACTCTCTCTTGCTTGTATTTGTCATCAGGCAATAGCTTTAAGTTGCTGCACAAGGAGATGGGAAACATGTCATTTGCAATAAATCTTGCAAGAATTCCTCAGTTTATACAGAAATAATTGATAACCAGGCATATCCAAAGCCTTACAGAGAACGCTCCAAGAAGACCCACACGCTGCTGTAGAAGTTCCAGGCTGGCAGTGGTGCAATGCATGTGAGCTCACACTCAGCAACCTATTTCACTACACTTACATAACATACAAATGCTTAATATTATGCCTGAGAGGGATGTTTGGGGATTAAATAAGCCATAGTTCTATAAAGAGGAAATTAATTTTGTACCTACTGCTGGAAATTAAGTCAGTATTTTTCCATAAACTTACAACACTTATTATGAGTTCAAAATTATTTTTAAGAATTTACTAGTTAATTTAAAAGAGCTTAGAAGCCATGAACAGTATTTCGCAGGAATTCAGCACTAAAGTGTCAGTCGGTTTTGGTCCCTAATTACAATAAAAAAAAGGAAAATGCAAGCTTTTCAAATCTTCTATATAATTAATACTTACTGAACTCTTAAGCACAGTTCACATTTGCAGAAATTAGGTTGTAACTTTGCTAAATTAGTAATTGTCATACATACTTACTACGTATGGCCAGTTTCTGTGGCTCAGGGAACCACCAGCCGCACTCAATGTGACTTCAAAAGTCAGACCACTACTATTCTTCATTTCCATCTATAATCCTCTCAATCTCTTCTCACAAATGGCTGCTTCCCTTCTGCCCTTGACTCCTAGGGTGCTAATTTCTTACACTAAAGAAACTAAAAGGATATCAAGCGGAAAACAACAGCCGGCTTCTACGTCCGTTCACAGGGGTGCTGCGGGGAGAAAGAAATGTAGGCCACAGCATTATTTGAAAAGATGAGTTTCTTGGATCTCAAACTCTCTTTCCTTTGTCTAGCTCCCTTTGCACTGCCGTGCACAGCGAACTGCCTTGGACTCCTAATATTTATTCAGCCTGTAGATACCTTTGAGAGAATAATGACATTGTTTATAGTGACAGCTGTCACTCCTGCTGCAAACTCTTTGGTTTGGTTTTTAACCAAAATAGTTAGACACAAAATTCATATGCAGTCTAAAGAAAAAAAGCGACAACAAACCCCAAACAATGAGAAACAAGCCACCAGCTCTCAGCAACTCTCTCTTCAACACAGACTCTCACTAGCTGGGTCCAGACCTAAACCCCACACATGTGCCTGTGCCCTCCCACTCTCCAGCCACAGGAATTTTGCATTCTTTTCTACACACCAGCATAGATGAAGAGAACATAGCAGCAGCTAGGACACCCTCCTGAGAAAATAAAACCAGGATTAAACTACTGCAGGATAAAGCAGATATTGAACACTGTCCAATGCCAAGAGCTCTGGTTTTGCTGTGGAAGTGGGTAACGTTACCTCCATTCTCTCCTCTTTTCCCCACTGCCCTTCTGATTGAGAGCAGCCATGAATGCTGCACTTTGTGCCAGACCCAGCACTGCCTGGCAGAGCACGCAAGGTGTGATCTGAACACAAACACTGGGATTGCTTCCCTCTGGGGACATAGGCCAAAGGTACCCAGTTTGGCGATAAGAAAGAGTCTGTCAGTACAAAACAGCCACTAAGCTGCCAAGCTGTCAGGGAGTTGAAAAAGGGGTGCTTACGGTGTGCCTAGTCCTCAGCAACACAAGCACCTATGCTTTCTCAGGCATCTAAACAGCATCATTAACCACATATTTTAAGCTTGGGTACCTGAATTTCAATACAGGCAGAATTTAGATATTTAAGTGCTCTTCCACGCAAGTGGAACAGACTCACAGCATTAAGGACTACGTTAAGCATTTTAGTACATAAGACTTTCAATTGTGTAGGTGAACCATGAATTAAATCCACACAATATACCAATCAGGTATGGTGAAGTAATGACAAATATCTGCCGACTGCATAGAGTATATTACAGAATATAGCATGCTTTGTAATAAGTGAAGAAATGTCTCAACAGAAGCACATTTATATAAAGCTGTAAAGCTTTGCCTAGAGCAGATAATTTTCATGCAAGCACAGATGCAAGTATAGTGGCTTCTGTTGCCTCATCTCACTTCCCAACCCTCACTCCTAAGCTATACGAAAATAAAAGTAGATTTTTTTTCAGTTTTGCTTCTTTACAGAGATTCCAGCCTAAATAAATAAGAACACTGATACCAGTTTTGACTAAAACAGTAAAGAGAGGTATAAGAGCATCAGACATTTTAAAAGTTCCTAAGATGACAACTGTTTTTCATACACCATTGAGGCAAACAGCCTTATAACATGAAGCATGTGGAATGGCATACCTGGTCTAGTTCCGGTGCTTTGTCCCGAAGTGACTTTCTTGTCTTGTATTTTAGAACCTTCAGCTGCTAAAATAAGGAAGAAAAGGAAGGAGATTAATTAACCACATTACTAAAAAACAGCTCAACCACTCTATGATAATGCAACTGAAACATAGATGAATTCCCTTTAAAACCAAACTGTTCTGAAATACCACTTTAATACCATTCTACACCATTTTGCATAGAAAAAAATTGACAGTTACGCAGAAAACATTGAAGCCACAATACAAGTTCCCCATTCAAGCTGAGGAAAGAGCCCCAGGAAGATTCCATTTTAACAATGTTGTTTTTAATAACATGTATTTTTTTTTTCCATGCTACACTACTGCTATACATGCAGCTGATTTTTCCTCTTCCTTCTCAATGATGCTTTGGAAACCACTACTTCCAAAGGAACAGCAGCCTTTAATTTTTTTTTTTTTTTAATTTAATTTCCCTTGGAGGAAGCTGAATTAATCACACTGATAAAAGCAAGTTAGTGGGAATAACAGAATGAAACTGCAGAGTGACTTTGAAGAAGTGAACATTCAAAAACATTGCAATGTTTGGATGCAACGAGGAAACCGTTGCTAAAGGTGACTTGCAGATCGTAGGTTTCTAAAGGTATGGTACAAGATACTGGTAAAAACTGCATAGATGCTTTACAAATTCCTACCACACCCATTATGCAGAACTGAAGAGAGGACAACTTATGACCTGAATGAAATCTAACAGAGGAGATACTACCATTATTTTCAATAGACTTTTGATCAGGCCCTGTCAGTCTAGAAAGAGATAATTCTGGGGCTCTGAATGCCCCTTCAACAACTCTTTATAAAGAGAAACCAAAAGACTCATTATTACACTTCAAATCACAACCACGTCCTTGGCTCAGCATCTATATTTAGTTAAAAGTAAAGCCAGGAAATTAGATGCTATCATTTTCTCAGCTTACTACTCATCTTCCTGTCCAGCAGCTCTACTATAGGAGTGTTTAATTCCAGAACACAGCAATCTGGGAAGAGTCCAAAGACAGACTGTAAGAATTCTAAGAACCCTTCCATAAACAGCTTGAAAGTATTTGCAAGCAAGGATAAAAAGACTGTTATATCAATAAAGCTTAGGGGAGGAAAAAAAACCCCCACAAATTAATTTAAATTAAAATATCGCTAAAAATTAAAGTTGGAAAAAACTGATTACTCCAGCTTTAAAAGCTAAACAGGCATTACTGTATTAGATCCACATCAGAAAACATAATGTAAAAAGTTTTTTCAGAATGCTCCAAAGCAATTTCCTGTCCTTGTCAGCTTTAACAATATACACTCAGGCCTTAGTGCCTCAGTGAGTTCACTCTCTTCGTGGACGGACAAAAGTCTTTTTGTTTCCCCCCTTTAACTCTTTCCACAGGCATGTTTCAGGATGAACATAAAGGATAAAAAGGTATCGGGAGGAACCTATGTGACACTTATTGTACCTTTTTTGCAGGGGGGAGGCAGGTGAGGGAAACAGAAGAATAGTGTTTAGTGTTCAAGAGCCACTCGGAAGAGCAGCTGGCTAGCACATCAATCAGATCAGAGGTATTGCTGGCTGGGTGGAGGTGCTGAAGGTGCAGATACAGGTCAGAACTGACAAAGTTTATTAGCTTAAACACAGGACCACATTAAGACCGAAATCCTGAATACCCAACTTGGAATAAGAATCTAAGCATTCAGCAACTGGCTGTTCTATTCTAAAGCAACAGCACTAAATTTTAAAAAGTCTCTCTAATGGCAAAACTGGGGTATTTATCCTACTAACAATTTCATGTGAGCCATCATCCAGGGGCTGAATACAGGGAAAACAATGTTCAACATGAATAAAAGCTTTCTCGCTGCTTGTGACTTTTGCCTCTTCTTACATCCACAGCTTATGAGTAAGACTTTGGTAATATGTACACATTTGAAAGCTACTACATATTTACAGTAAAATATACCTTGCAAGTCTTTAGCATTTCTTATTCTTTTTATTATCAACAGTGTCCGTATATATACTTAGACAAACAGCATACTAAGTAATATTTTAGTGCTGTTCATTGCTCTAGAGTTGAGTACTGCATTCATTCCATACTTGCACTCCATACTTATATTTTACTTGTATTTTAAAATTGGAAGCTTGGGAACAAAAGACAGTGATCTCTCCAGAGATAAATAGGTCTGAAAGTCCTGTAGCTGGCCAAAAATTACAAAGATGCACGCAGCTCAGCTGACAGATAAAAAGATAAAAACCAAGATGCTGGATGTTTAACATTAAAGTCTTCAGAGTAAGTCAGGTCAAACTTATGATCTGCTCTCGTCTTAAGAAATGTGGGAGGCAATAAGTCTTAAAAAATACCCCCCAAAACCCCCACATGCGCACTTGTTAAAGACGATAGTTTTCACAAAATCCACTTGTCACTAACAATGCTGAAACTACCCCTCAAGAAGAGCTTGGGGAGAAGCAGCCTGGCAATCTGTTCCAACACAGCTGGAGACAATGTTTTCTGGTGTTGCTGCATTGCACTTGAAGTTGGACTGACCTTGGACAGACCAACTTCCTTACGCTGCTGCTTCTACTAGCCGTGTCTGAGCTGAACACTGAGCCAAGGCTACTCCTTGCTTTCATTTGTACACTGTGTGAGCACACTTCGGAGCCCTAATCTTGTTCAGGACCTGATGTGCTTTTTCGTAAGATTGTTATAAACCAGTGCTTTGAGTGTACCAAAAATAAACTGTAACTAGTGCTGTCTTTGCTTTTGTAAGCTCTCATGCACACATACGTAACAGTTATCCAAGTAAAGTTCTTCAGAATGAGATAACAAGTAAATTCTTAGTTTCAGCTCACACATGCTACCATACGACCCTGCTGAGAAGCATGGAGATGGATCAAGCAGAGGGATCCAAACACAAAAGCTTGAACACAAACCCAAACCATTTCCCTTTCTCATCACTGAAATTCATTTGTACATACTGCTCAGAACAGCTGTGTCCGAGATGTTTACGTGGACACTTGAACAACGCAGGAACACAGGAACTAAGCAACAGCATTTTATTCATATAAAACACCTCCTCCTTTTCTTCTCCTCTGCAACAACAACTTAAAAGTACCCTTCCCTGCAGGAAGTAACAAATGGTGGCTTGTGGGTTGCTGCTGGCTTCCAAAGAGCAAGTAGCCTGCCAGCAGTCAGCTGCTATCCACAGACCATTCTGAAGCAAACTTCATCCTTTGAAAACCTTGCCGCAGAGCCCTTCCTTTGCAGCGGATGTGCTGACCTGGTAGCCAGCAAACGCCCCCTGAGCAGTTGCTGAGGTCAGCAGCAAAACAGCACAGTAAGAAACGCCTGCTCTCAGGGCTTCCTGGTGTCTCCAAGAAGGCTTGTAGGTAAGTTCAGTGGGGAGTTCAGCTGGGAGGGCTCAGAGCAGTGCTGGGGGTGAGCTCAGAAATCAAGATTTTTTTTTAGCACAACAGGATGCGAAAACAAGGGAAATATCTAGGGATGGGAGGACCGTAGGACTGAGCGATAGGTTGCAGGAGGGACCAGAAGAGAATCAGAGGATTCCAAAAGTAAGGGAGGCCCTGCGTGACACTAACATGCATTTTGCAGCAGCTTGGTCACAAGATGTGAGCTTTTTAAGGAAGGGAGGAACAAAGACACTGATGGTGCATTGGCTTTCTTTCAGGTTAATCCTTTGGGGAAGATTATGCAGATAGGAATAGAACAGAAGCATCAGGATGGAAAGTCTACACTCTGCGCACTTACTGTCAAGCCCCCTCCACTCCACCCCAAAAAAACCAAGCCATCTTAAAAGTCCTGGTGTAGATGGTTCATAATAAGACACTAGAAAGATTTCCCTAACAGAGCTACCACTTGAGAAGAAAAAATAGAAACACATCCAAACCAGCATCCTCAGGTTTCTTAGTTTAAATGCTTCAGAAAACTGTTACCAAAATATAGAATGGTTGGGGTTGGAAGGGACCTTAAAGATCGTCTAGTTCCAAGCCCCCTGCCATGGGCAGGGACACCTTCCACTAGGCCAGGTTACTCAAAGCCCCATCCAGCCTGGCCTTGAACACTGCCAGGGATGGGGCAGCCACAGCTGCTCTGGGCAACCTCTTCCAGTGCCTCACCACCCTCACAGTGAAGAATTTTTCCCTAATATCTAATCTAAATCTACCCTCTTTCACTTTAAAGCCATTACCCATCATC
>JAVKLA010000081.1:25117669-25163567 GCA_034782735.1 Sagittarius serpentarius
ATTAGTGTCATTGTTAGTTTCTTCCTTTCTGTTCTATTAAACTGTTCTTATCTCAGCCCACGAGCTTTACTTTTTTTCCCCCCGATTCCCTCCCCCATCCCACTGTTGGGGGGGTGAGGAGCGAGTGAGCAGCTGCGTGGTGCTGAGTTGCTGGCCGGGGTTAAACCACGACAACGTTCACACAGCTTTAAAAACTGTCAGATCTTCGGACACAGAGATCTTCACTTGGCACTTCTACACCACCTTGAACAGCACCCGATTCCAGACAGGGCCACATCAGTGCCACCACGCTAAGCCAGAGAGAAAGGGCTGAATTACCCTCCATTTTTGAAGCTCCAGAAGTCACTAACAAAATCCAACCCTAACCCATGCATTTTCAAACTACATGTAATTAACAGTAATTAATGTCACAGTGAACTGATACTCATACCTGCATAATTAGCAGTAGGTAGCCCTAGCTGTCATCTCCTCCTAACCTCCTGCAAATTAAGAGCAGCCTAAACTTAGCTACACCAGTTGAACCTCCTGCTATTGCTACATCAGGTAGCAACTATAAAAAAGTAATATTAACTTAATTAATTTGAGATTGTAGGGAGAAAATAGATTAACTTGCACCCTATGTAAAAATTTTTTGTCTACACTTGAATTTATTTTCATGACACTAACAGTCTCACAAACCAGTGAGATTTGATCCTGCATTGGGAGTTAATTTTGAGACCTTTTTTCCCCCAAATAAAGGTCTCCCTGATGTCTGTTGACAAATAATGTGAAATAATAATACAAATTAAGGCAGTCCAGCTTTTTTCCTGGCCTACCAGAAATTAGTAAAATTATTTTAATTTTGGTAGAAGACTAGGCCTATGCAATTAGACTTTGCTAAACTTAAGCAATTTGTTTCCACTTGCAGGATGTGTATCACTTCATTCTTCTACCCATAGTTGTGCTCAGTGTATACTGGAATAAAGTAATATATTTTTTTGAGCAAAACAGTATCATACCACCTCAAAAGAACCGAAGTTCTTGTAAAGAGGACAGACCACTTAATTCCCTGTTTGGAAGAAATTCTGGTAGTATGCACAGTTACATGTGCCAGTGAATATGATTATTTGAGAAGATAACTCCAGTAATACTGTAAAAATAAAAAACATTCCAGGGGTTTACATGATCTTTCCCTTGGAAGAATTAATGTTATATTTAGATTACATGAATTTTTCTGTGATGCTCTCAGATCTGTGCTAGAACAATAATCTTCTATGGATGTTCCAAGGAAATCTCTTAAAAGACGTGCTACTGAGTCATCTAGTCAGGAGCTAATGAACACTATGGCTGGCTTTGGAAACCGTTCTTCCTCAACTTCTTATCTGGGATGAGATATTGTAACGATTAAGAGACTGTAAGCAACCGGGAAGAAGGACACTCTACTCCAAGTAGTCCGTGTATCACACAGTGCTACTGTGAGTCAGGCTATACAACTTATTCAGTAGGATGCTAAATAGCCTATATATTTGCATATGTTAAAAACTTCTCTGCATAGTAGCAGCAATCAATGCTCCAACCCTGTGAGCCCTTCCTCCTATACATAAGCTTAGAACTGTGGCCCTTCTTGAAGCCAAAAGACCATTATGCATAAACTCAAGCACATTCAGACTCTTCATCAGAGCTGGATCTGAACTGACTGGGGAATCCGTAACTGCTACTGAACAGACTCTTATTCTAGGTTTGTCTGACAAAACAGGAAAGTAAGGTCACAAGGACAGACAGAAGAGGTAACAACTGTAGCCTCCTCCGAGCTAGTTACAAATCAGAAAGAACTATAGTAGTCAAATGGAAAAAAAAAAGCTTCTTCAAATTCAATAATATCACCCAGAAAGTCTTGAATACATCCCAAATTCACTAGTGTCTAAGTGCTACTATAGGACCAGTTACGATTTTTCCTCAGAAAAACTTTTAAAACAACTCTTATGAGAGCTTAGTTTTCCAAGTACATTATATGCTGGACAAATAATTAACTATGGTGTAACATGTACATTTTTCATATTTCATCATACAATTACTTTCACAATTATCCTGTGTTGTTTTTAACAGATACTTTGCATGCCTGACAAGATCTGAAGCTCACTGCATGCCACGGACCATTAACTATTAACAGTTCCTACCACAAAACATTCTGGATACAAAGAAGTGACCAAGATATTCCATCCCACCCCCTACCTGAGGACGCCCCTGATCATACCATGAAGGTATGACAGCCCCTTCCCCTAAAGCTGCTGCAGCCAGAGGCAGCTCTGGCTTTTCCCGCTAAAAGGCGGCCAAGCAGCCAACTGCATTTAATTCAACACCACCAAAAGGCAACACCCCACCAAAACTCATTGTAACACAGCAGGCAGCCCAGGTTGTTATGCTCCATTCTACCCTTAAAAGCAAATGGTTGAAAATATTTGCATTTACATTCCTCTCCCTCCTTTTGTCTAAGCCATGCAAGTGACCTGAAGTAATAAGAGTGGGCTGATTAATTGCTGTATGTGCTCCCTTCTGCAGAGCTGAAAGGTCAGTTGGGGTAAAAGCAAAGGATGACATGACACACAATACTAAACACTCCTGCTTTTAAGCAGCCACCTTGTTCAATGAACCACACACCAAGAAAGAGTTCTTTTCACTTCATGCACTCAGGCTTAAATGGACCAGCTGAGAAACAGTTGCTGAACTACTAACTCTGAAGATGGAGAAAAAGCTTTATGTGGGCCTCCCTCCCCAAGGCTAAGCGCTTAATGGCATATTAAAAATGCAGACATCTTAGTGCAGATTTCTAAGGATTTCTCTACATTTACATAACAGTTGGCAGCTCTCTCATCTGTGGTTGGCGGTTTTTTTGTTTGATTTGTTTGATTTTTTTCCTTGGTCTTCACAAAACCATCTGCAACAGTGTACTTGCCTTTACAATTTTGTGGAGAAAAAGATGTCCAACTGCATCTTCTCTTATTAACTGCCACAGACATTGTTAGTACACAGCTAGGTATGAGGCCAGAGATAGAACAAATAGCAGCAACCATCCCAAAGTGGCTTAATCTGAGATTACATTCTAGAAATATGATTTCAGTGCTTTCTATGACATGATTTTGTTATTGCTGTGTTTGTTCAGTATTGAAGTGTAGGCAAACCTACAGTGTATGTTTTCCAGAAGCACTTCATCTTACACTGATTGTGGACCAGCTGAAGATGAAACCCAGTGAGAACAGAGTAAGGCAAGATTATGTTACATCAGAAAATTTAAGAATTTCAACTAACAAACAAGAAATATTTCATTCTCCTACTCAGGAGTGATCATCCTTGTTTCTACAAGGCAGAGAAAATTTTCTGTGAAGAGGTTTCAGCTCTAGCAATTTCTAGCTAACTCTGAATCCATTCCTAGTTTTGGCATCAATAACATCACATCCTGTCTTTCCACAAAACTAACTAGAGAGCAAGTAAGATAGCTTTGAATATAGCAAGATGATTATACAAATGAGTTTTTCAAGGTATATAATTATCAGATTCTTAAATCACTTATTTCAGAGGCTGTAACAAGAGAAGGCATGCAGGCAGGCAGAGCTGTGTAGATTAAGCAATGTAAATGTTAATTAAGAGAGCTAGAGAAAGGAAATCATGCAATCCCTCTGCATTAGCATGTGGAACCCTGGGCCCAGTCATTGCATGGTGAGGGAAAAAACAAGTAGAAAGCAGAGCTCAGGCTTGGGAAGGGGAAAAGAGAGAGTCAAATTTCTTTGTGCTATTTCCTGTCCTCACCCTTTCCACATCCTTCTCCATGCCCAGGAGACAGGAGTAGCAGTCTAACAAAAAAAAAAAAAAAAAAAAAAAAAAAAAAAGGCAGATGTTGATGCTAATACACACTCTACACTACACCAGCCCTGAGAGCCTCTATGGCCATTGTATCAGCCAGCTGCAAGGCTGAAGCAGCAAGGAAAGATCCTGATAAATAGAACCTCTGTTTCCCTGTCTTGTTTTTATTTTACAGATGCTTCTGTTATTGCAAATATACATACTTCACCATGACTAGACAGAATAGGCAAAAAGTTTTTTATCCAGGACAGATGAACAGGCTTCATAAATCGTGGGTACGCCACCCGCTCCAGGGTGACAAACTGAACGAGGTCACACTAGCACACAGAAAGCTCTACATCATGCACAAGTCTGCACGCCCCTGGGAGCTGGGGGGCACAGCTTCATTAAGTAAAAGGAGCTTGCTAACACTGGCTTCACTGGCTTCAAGGCTTGGGGAGACCAGATCTCACTTGGCCACTGTGTGAAAGCTGCAGAAAGTACAGAAAGGGCCTAAGGCTCATTGATCCCTTGGAGTGTCAGCGCCTCGTTTACAGGTCATGTTTAGGTATATCAATTTGGTCTGCTGTAGTCCTACGGAATATCATCTTTGCTTCCATGTATGCATTCAGGATATTTAAGTCTGCAAGATTATGAGCCAGATTTGCATTTCGTACAGCTGAGGGAAAGATTTTGTTATAATTTAATTGGACAAAGTTGCTAGAGTGTCCCCTCCAAATCTGTCCTCGTAAGACTACCAGTACACCCCTCTGCCTTTGTGTAAGTAAAGATTAAAGCAGTAGAGATGTTGTATTTATCACGGCACAAAAAAATAGCACACTTCAGCACAAACACACTATTTTCCCCAGCTAAAAGCACACAAATAATCTGTGGCTGCAACAGTACCAAGTTATTTCACAATAACCTAGTTTCTGAACTACTCATCTGACAAGCCTAGCAGCAATAGTTCTTGTTCAGGACATTCCTAATGGATGTAACACATTCAAACCTCCTACTCCCTGTCCCAATATTCCTCTTAATGCGCTCTTGGCTTGCTCTGCAGTTCGATGCAGTAGTCTAGCTAAAGCAGCATCAAGAAATTGAGAATAGGGGCATGTCACCAAGCTGAAGAGCATTCTCAGTAAAGCAAGTATAGAGGGGTGAAAAAAATCTGACTGTGTCACATCACCAGCTTTTTAAAGACTAAATCTAGCATGTGCCAATGTGCCTAACAGCAACCTGTCACTGAAGTCCAGAGAAACTCAGCTTTGAGTGACTGCATCTACAAGATCAGCTCTCACCTCCTACATGCCCTCTTAAGAATTGCCCAGAGTTATCCTAAATTTTAATCAGGAAGCAGAAACACTCCCAGAATACTAAGACGTATTTTCATATGTGTATGGTCTTGCTATGAAGATGCCAAGGTTTAATATGTCACCAATAAGCTAGTTATTTATATACTTGCTCTTTTCCAAGTGCTATTTGCAGGTATTACAGCAATAAACTAAGAACACTGAAGTAGGCTTTGCAGTAAGAGTCTTAGAAACACCAGATACTGTGAGCTACCAGCCTGAAGGGCTTCTTCAGCTTCCAGTGAAGAATCTCTCCAACATCTCTTGAAAATCTTCTATATTCTAGTATACATTTTGTCCTTCAACTTGCTAGGAAGGATCTACACTGAGTTACGATAATTAGAGGAGCATAAGAAAGTTTGGAGTACAACTCAAGACAACACATTAACATTTTACGTCCAAAAACCAGGCTTCACCACCCCACAGTTCAGGTCCTTTTTTACCTGCTACCAAGCTACTTAAGATTTCTCTGTCAGTACTCACATAATTTCAGCCCCTTGACTGCTGCAGTTGGTAACAAAATTGAGTGAGAAGGCAGGCGCAAATGCTTGAGTACTCCCGCGGAGAACTGATGGCAGAGAACAACAGTGGCACACATGCATCCCTCGGAGTAGCTGGGCACTACCCACTGCGGCTATACTTGGGCTGCGCTCTTCCTGTCACTGCTGAACACAATATATTCTCTTGAAACATATGTATTTTATAAATATATAGTAGAAGAGTCAGAACAGTTTTTTGTATTTGCTAAATTTAAATACATTTGGCACAATTCAGATGTTAATCTGAGGAAAGACTGTTACTTCCGCATCTAGTTGGCTCAAATTAATCTCTGGTTAACTGCTGGAATGCACTGGGGATAAATTTTAGCTACTAAGTGACTTAACTGTAAAAACTTAAACGTGTGTCAACACTTTAACCTTCCACTCATTTGCCTCCTTTTACGATTAAAAAAGTGCAGGAAACAAGCACACTGAAATAGTATGCCTTTCTTCCATTAATCACCAGCTATATTAAATTACTTCCAGTCATCTGGACAAGAACACCAATGTTTTGTCACCACTTCTAGAGACACTACTGTAGTTCTATAGATAAAAGAGCCAGCTGTCCTGCTAAGAAAAAAGAGAAAAGAGGGAGAGAAAAGAGGGAGAGCGAGAGAGGGAGAGAAAAGAGGGAGAGCGAGAGAGGGAGAGAAAAGAGGGAGAGCGAGAGAGGGAGAGAAAAGAGGGAGGGAGAGAGGGGAGAGAAAAGAGGGCGGGAGCGCGAGGAGAGCGGGGAGCGCGAGGAAAAGAGCGCGAGGAAAAGAGCGAGCGGAAAAGAGCGAGCGGAAAAGAGCGAGCGGAAAAGAGCGAGCGGAAAAGAGCGAGCGGAAAAGAGCGAGAGGAAAAGAGCGAGAGGAAAAGAGCGAGAGGAAAAGAGCGAGAGGAAAAGAGCGAGAGGAAAAGAGCGAGAGGAAAAAAGAGAAAAAGAAAAAGCAAGCATGCTTTAAGTTCTAGGTAAGACTAATACCAACATCTTCCTCCTCACCTCAACCCTGTCCCCAGGTTATCCTTACATAGAGCTAAAACAAACTTCACAGTTTGAATCCTGCCTTCAAGTTAGGCAGCTCAAGTATTTACAGCATTTGAAGCTAAAGAATTTAGCTTCCTGTCTTTCTTCCCTCACAGAAGAAAACTTTGGGAACAGTTAGTTAACACCAACTTCCACGTTCCAATACAGGCTGGAAAAAGATAGGCTACAACACAAACTAAGAGAAATAGAACTAACAGACAACTGAACATCCAGAGGGACTCCACAGTTCCCTGCAGCTCCCCCCCCCCCCTTTATTTTAAACACAGCTTTGAAATAGCTTTTCACTTCCAAATTCAGTGATGCATCCCTGTGTCATGACATTGGTTTCAGCACCAGGTAAAAGCCCAAATCCTAATGTGGGATTTTAACTTACTGTAGCCATCTGTTTCAAGAGGATTACATGGATTTTTTTTTTAAGTGCTAGACACATTAAAAATAGCAGAGAGTCATTTCAAATGCTTTTTCAGCAATCTTGTGTTAAAAATACCACCGAAGCTTGAAAGTCAAAGCTACATAACCCTGTAAATTTGCCATGCCTATTGATGTCCTCTGACATCTTAAAAAAAACCCAAACCAATATTGTAAAAGTAGAAGTACAAGTAACAGCCACTTATTAACATGTTTTTCATGACTAAAGGAAGAAAGTATAGTCACAAGCTAAGTCTCAGCTATCCTCAGGCTTTCATTTAATAACATAATTATAATTTCCAAAATGGTACATGGTACAACTTAAAACACTGTGCTTTTTATTTTTTGACAGTTTAATATTGAAGTTTTCCAAAGAACATTTGTTACCAAATCTAAAAGTCTCATTTTGCTTCATGCATTTACTGCACACTTTCAAAGAACAAACTGCATACTCATTTCATGCAGGTAAGTAAATGTCTTTTTCCAAGATGTTTTGTTGCTGGGCAACATCAGTATTTCAATTCTTTTACTGCTTAGAAGAAAACCACAGTAATTCTGGTTCTTTTGCTTCAGATACCTGAAACAGTTCTGCTTTCCATCCAAGCTGGGACTTGCTTTGCATACATGAGAAAAAAAAATTGCTTCCATCCTATCTCCACAGGAAGAACAAGCAGCAATTCAGTGACTACTCCATCCATATTTTGATCTTTGGATTTTTTATTTTTTTTTCTTTTTGACCAAGGAATCTTTTTGCCTACAAAAAGGTGTACAAAGAGACCAAAGGCAAGAAGCATTATCACTCCTATTCGATCAAAAAGGTTGTTCAGTTACTGGAGATGTATGATGGGCTTCTCATCCTAGTAATATCACACCTCCCTAACCACAGGCAGGAAGGACACAAGTGAAGTTATACTTCATTACACGACCCCTAGTTTTGAAAAGTCATGGCAAACAGCCAACCCTTCTATTTCACAGGAATGTCACCTTCAGTTGCCCCTACTCAATGCCGTCTTTCTGTTAATACAGATCTGCTTTGCAACTAGGCCAGGGAGGTGGGGAAGACAAGTACTCAGGAGATGCATACAGAAATGTGCCTGTGAATGTAAAAGCTATTCCAAGCCTCCTTCTCCTCCCCTTGCATCTTTTTACACAGCCTTGGCCTCTGCATTTGTTTCCCATTAACAAATACTGGTCACTGTACAAACGTTTTAAAAACTGTAGCAGCTCTGATTTTGTAACACTACCTACAAGTACATGACAACACTGAATAATAGCAACAGAAGTCTAAAAACCTCACTTTGTAGTATTTTCTCATTATAAGTACTGAAGAATTTGATACCAGCTGTATATTTTTCTTTTATACCAAAATAGTCCGAAAAATATAGGAATTGCCTGTTTAATTTGGTAGTTCTAGCATTATGTTTTTCCTTTAACTGGTTATTTTTAAAAATATATCTCAACTTAAGTTTTAACAGCCTAAAGGTTTGCCTTGTTTTCCATCAGTTCAATCAAGGCCTTAAAACAAAAGGCTGTCTCTGTTCACATCCTCCAGTAATGTTTTTCTCATTACATTATACTTCCATTTCTACTTTGCAACATTATCTGATAGCTACAGAATTCTACTGCTTTTGCAACCAGTATTAGTATTTCAGATGAATTCAACTTCCAAAGATTTTGGCAATGATACAACAGATTAAAGCAACAGCCTTTCACATCTGAAGTTCCCAATTATGTTTGAAATTAAAGTGAGGTAGGTGGTCTCAGCTTACTTCCACTGCTTGTTCCCCTCATGATTACCCCACAGCTCAGCATCCCCTTCTTTCTCCTCCCTAAATCCTCCACTCCCAAGAGAAAAAGCCTGTAATCGAAGCTCAAGAATAAAAAAAGGAAGAAATTCTTCTAATCATCAGGGAAAACAGTTAAGTGTGCATGTACAGTAGTACAGTATCAGCTGGTGCTAGCAATCCTTTATTTCCAGAAGCACAACGTTTCACTTGCCCCACTCAATACATTCAAAAACCCCCAGCTCATTCATTGTCATGAATTCACAACATGATTTGGAGATTAAACCTTCCACTCAATTCACTTTCAGAACAATCCCAGTATGACAGCCATGATTTAAGCAAATAAAAGTTGCAAACATCAAATCAGGCAACATTTATCAGGACCTCTAATTGGGCAATGATCATGCGCACATGCATATGCAACCTGCGCTGGGGCCATGTTCTCTGGAATTGGACCATATGATGGGCAAGCACTTACTGACCACTGCTGTGTGCCAGGGCAGGCACCACAACATAAGGCAACATCTGGAGGCGCAGACCCCTCAGTTTGCAAGATATATGTTGGCTTCCACCCCTCCACATTAACTCTAGACCCCAAGGTGCCAGATACCAATTGTCAAAAAAATACTGCTACAGCTGGCACCAGGGATACAGACGATGAAGAAAAGCTGCCAACATCACAAGGGGAAATAAGGGTTAGGTGAGGGTGTTGCACATAGAAAGCACGATAGCATCAAGCTATATTTAATATCAGGCTACTTCCAGGTATGTTAAGTAGCACTTATAGCAAAGGAAGAAAGCAATTTATTTATTACTTCAGAGAGAGTCCATCGCAAAAAAAAGGACACCCAGATGGCATAACCCAAAGTCTACAGAGTAAACACAGCATGCAGCTACTAAAGAGGAAAACAGACATGCTGAATGACAAAATGAGACATTAAAAAAGCACGCCCAGAAAGTTTTTGGTTTTTTGTTTGGGTTTTTTTATAGTTTTTGCCGGGTTTAGTCACCAAAAAATAAACTAAGTGTAGGTAGAAGGGAAAACACAAAATAATACTCTTGTTTTCATGCTCTGCATGGACAAACTTGAATAACTAAAGAGATTAAGAGTCACAAAAAGCTCCGTTAATTCCCCATCTGGGGAATAACTCCTCATGCAGAACTTCCATACCACAGAGCATCTTTCTTCAGTTGTCTGGCCTAGGGGCAGATAAAGGAAAGGAAACTGATACCACAGTTGCTACTACTTTTGGAACTGGGATGTTGCGTTGTAGCTGCTTTAGCTATTGCAGTCCCTAGCTCACGTAAAGATTTCCTTACAGACAAACAGGCCCCTTGTTCTACATATTACCATCCTCCATTTCCATCAGTCTCACAAATTTGAAGTTAAAACTAATTAGACTGAATGATGATGTGAGCAAGTAGATAACTGCACTATATATCAAGAGTATGGCTACTTACAACCAGGAAGGCAATTTAAATACAAGATCCGGTATGTTGGAAAGCGATCAGTAGTGAATTAGTTATTAACAGCAGATACTGAAGAAAGATAAAACCTTCAATTTGACAATGTATCTTAAAAAAAAAAAAAATCAAATCAAAAGATCAGCGTACTCACAGGTTACTCTTCTGCAACCCCTTGCGTCATGTTAGGCTCCTTACAATTAATTAGAAAATGAAAGTACAAAACACTACATGCATCTCACAGCTAGAGATAATAGTGTTTTCCGTTTACAAATTTTAATTGGAAAGCCATTTAAAAGGATTATTTCTGGAAATACAAAGAGCAAGGTGCTTACCTATTTCATCCATTATATTCAGTACTGTACACTCATTTGCACTGCAGAGGTCTACTGTGAATCCATAGCATGATCCATATCACCCCATATGCATGACTTCAGTTTCCCATCCTATGTTTGAAAAAATTCAGGCCAGAAATTACGCAAACCCGGAGCAGAAAGGAGGAGGTGTCATGGAAGGAAAAGGCGCAGCTTCAGAAAGTGTCAAAAATGCATGTCATCAAAATATCCTTTTGAGGTCAAATCTGACCTGCTCTCACCATTCCTGGCCCAACATCTGATCAAAATGGAGTTTGTCACATCCACAGCATCATGAGATTATATGCAAGGATAGGGAGGGGGGAGAAGTCTGCCGAGCACTTCCCCGTGCTCTGCGTCAATAGATCTGGGCTTAGCCTCTGTTAAGCTGCTCAAGCCACCCCGGTTATTGGTGCTGGCAGCTGTCTACCACACTGCCCCACTTCCTATTTCAAAACACACTGCCTGGAAGGAAGGCCTTGGTCAGTCAGCTCCAACCTGCCTCCAAATAAAACGGAGAAGTAGGACAGCAGAGGCTCCAATGTTTGCCTTGGACAGCCCTTCAATAGTTTGAAATACTCCCCCCATTTTCAAACAGCTTAGTGCAAAGATCAGTTACAGCAATACTAAAGAAACCCAACAGGCATTTCAAGCTAAAAAACTAAACTGAGATGGGACTTTGGTTTTAGTGAATGATTTTTGCACATGTACATAAGTAGATTGTTTTCTTAGGTATTTCCAAGATTTTAGTATTGGGTATACCATCTGGCATTTTAGCATTTCTTGGACATCAGGTAATCCCTGACATGTTTCTGTTGGTTTGCTAACAAATGAGCCTTTTCAACAAGCACAGTACAGTCAATGTCAACACTTTGCCCAATATTATGGCAAATCAGTTACTAGCAGCTTAACAGCAACTGCTATATTACTTCCCTCATCCTTAAAAAAATGCTAATAGTGCATTCAATCCAGATTTTAAGAAATACCTGTGCTACGGTGTCACATTTTCCATGTTGTGTTTTACCTTGCACTGTAAGATATAAAACACATCTATGTAATATGACCAAACATAATTCTTCTCCGAAATTCCCTCATTATAAATTATTACAAAATAATTAAAAATGGATTTGTCACACCAACAAGATCACGCCATCATTAGACCTCCCATTTCAATACCAACAGCTTATACGCTCTCTGGTTCTACAATAATCATTTGTTAAGCCATAACAACTAGTGCACCCGTGTGTGGCACAAGGGCACCTCTCACCCACTCCGTATGCTGGCCAATCCACATGAGCTTAAAAAGGCCCACAGAAGTTAATGCTCGGTCCCGTCACCAGTCAAACCTGGGCTGCAACATGAAAAGCAGCCTTGTGGCTACGATACGGGAGAGTGGGATTGAGCATTTGGTCCTGCCAGAGCCTTCCCATATAACTGTAGCACTGATAACCCCAGGAGCGCTAATGCCACTTAGCTTCTCACAACTTGGATCTATATCTTTAGATGAAAGTGTTTCTATTCACCACTCTTTTTAGCATCTCATTTATTCAAATTATTGGTTCTGATGCAAACATTCTCCTTCAGCTCAACAACTGGGCCCAAATTTTTGCTGGGGGACCTGGCTACCCTGTGGTAGAAACAGTAACTAAGGAAGGCTCTAGAGCTCTTCCCATGAAACTCTGAGCCTGAGGCAACTAGGTTTTATGGAATATTAGGGAGCTAGATTGCTAAATGCTGTGTAGTTGGAGTTGCAAACTCAAAACAGAGTGTAAGCATTAATTATCTTTGATTATGAATATTAAAGATTAATTATCTTCAATTTTATCATCCTCGTTCAGATGATGAGCAGGTAACTTGCTCTGCAAGTGGTCCCCTTCGTGTACAGCAAAGTACGGAAAACACACAAATAAAAACAAAACCAAGCTCATTCAGAACACGTCCAAAACCACCCCAGTGATACTGACTGTAAAACAGAATGAAAAACTTAAGAAGAGAACAGGCTAAACTAACCCCCCGCTACAATGGTTCTAAAATTAAAAAGCAGTGTTTGTGTATTCCGATACATTCACATTGCAGATCAGATCACACGGCCTGAGGAGGTAAAATCTATTCTATCACCAACATGTAGGGTAAATTAACTCGCTAATTCACTGTCTAATGCATAGTCCACCGAGCATACAATTACATAAAAAAGGAAAATGAAAACTCATGCAGTAAAGCAAATTAAATTTGCATGGATTGTAAACATTACAGAGCTTTTTTTAAAATACTGATAAAAACTTAATTTTTTTTTTTTTAAACCAAACCACATCATTCACCCTTAAATCAGTCACATACGCAGCACTGAGCATATGCCATCTTTCTCTTGCTCTGCCAGACAAAAGCTACATCGCCAAAAATAGCTACACAGTGTGCTAGAGCTGCTGCAGAATGCCCTAGATACATTTAGGCCATCAAGATTGAGCAGCTCTGCCTCAAGGAAGGGTTAGGCACTAACCTTCCTAATAGGCCAGGGCTGAAAAGAAGGAGGAAGATGAATTTCCATCCTTGAAGTTAATTTTTAATAAACATTATTTAGCTGAGTTTAAAAGGCAGAGTAATCTAAAAGCTATTTCCATGCAGAGCTGGAATGCATGTGTATATACACAAAACATAATGGGAAAAGGGTGTATTAAAATACTTGGTATGGACTTTCTATTAAAAGGTCAGGTAAAGAAAAAGGTGCTTTTGCTAGAAAAAAAAAAACCAAACCCAAAAAAACCCAAACAAACAAAAAAACCAAACCAAACAAAAAAAAAACCCCAACCATGAAATATTATACAGAGTTGACTTTACAAGAGTACAGTCCCAAACTTTGATAGATGTTTCCCCTATTCAGTTCCTCAATTCTTTTTTAAATGTGTTTTCTTCCTACTCTTCTCTTTCTGCAGAGATTAGGAAAAGCTAACAGTTGATGTTTTTTCCAGATCAGGTAAAATACTGTAAGCTGGAAGAGCTAAACAAGTAAAGATCAGTGTGCTAAGTGTTTAGAAGGATCAAAGATTGACCATAGCTCAGCATGCCAGACAGACCCCCTCAAATCCCTCATCAAATTTCAGGCTAATTCGCAATTTATCTTTCTCCACCATCCCAATGCTCCATTCAGTACCTTAGAACGCAGCACCTTGAACCAAAGGAGACGAGTGTTACAGCACTAACAAACACAAAACACACTTAACCCATGATAAAGTAGGTAGCAGTAGGTAATGTAAGGTGCTAAATGAACTAACAAGCTAATGACATCTGAGAGTCGTCTGCATAAACTTCAGCCATTTCCTTTCAACAGTTTTTTTGATGCACTGGACATTGACAAGTGTATGTTTCTCAGTAAAATACTGAGTGTGACCAGAGCTAATGCATTTTAATCTCTGCAGTGGAGAGGACAGTGGTCTGTCTTTCTGATGCTATCCTCCAAGTTACCTCTGAGGAAGAAAGCTCCGTGAGTGCAGAGATCGTTGCCTGTATCAACTGACCGAGACAAAATGGATTTCCCCAGATTAGCAGGGGATTGCCCTACACTGGCAGGCAAGGCTTCACCTTTAGCCAGACGAGCAGTAGAAAAATAAGAGCAATCTCCACCCACGCTCTGCACCCCTAACTGGCTTGACTGTACAGGTGGGCCTCATTACATTGCCTGTGAACCACCCAGCAGCATTTAAAAAAAAATTAAAAAAAAAAATCACTCATACCACCAGCTTGTTCTTATCACTCAAGACTGCATCTTTCTTTTCTTCCCCTGTAATCAATGCAATGGGGAGCAGAAGGGATGGAGACTTCTCTTTAGCTAAGGCAGTCTTGGAGTCCCACATGTTAGAAGTTCAGTCATCAACCTTTGAAGTGTAAGCATTAGCCTACATCATCACAGCCCTTATAAAATGAGTAACATGATAGCAGTACAGTATTTAGTGAGCAAGCTACTGTTACAGCTTGATGCTTAGCTTTTAGACCTATTTCTATGAAGGTTCGGTACAGAAAGCATTGAACAGAAAAAGAAAGGGAAATGATTAAAGCAGCCGGCAAGACTTGGTGCTCCTGTCATTCTGCATTTCTGACAAGGCTGTTGTATGCCTAGGGGACCACATATGTAAAAGCAGCAAGCTGTTCCTGCTCTAACCTGTCTTCACAAAAAGGGAGAGGGCTTGGGGAAAAAGGCAAGTGCCAGAAAACCAAAGAACCCTGAAAAATTCAAGGACATACTCTGCTGCCTATCCTGAGGAGGAAGACTTAAGCAGGTTGGCACTTAATATTAAAATTGCCTGAAAGGAGTACAATTCAGTCAGTGTTGTCAAACAGCAGTACCGAAACAGTTTTGGGGGAGATTTCAGCATCAGTTATATTCCTTGCGCTACCTCTGCTTCATTGTGGCTTTCATTACATTGACCGCTGTCACGAAATATGATGCTAGATTTAAATATTAAGAGAAATCCACTGCTACAACAGTTTTTCCAAGTCTTAACAAAGACTTTCACTCCATCTCCTTTTAAAGGAGTATAAAAGGATCTACAAACAACATCTTTAAAACATTGTAAATGTAGGAAACTCTTCATCCATGTGATGTTTTCATCATATTTCAGTCTGCTAGTACTAAACCAGAAGATAATACATATATGTATATGTACTATATATAGCTTAGTATTTAAGAACTTGGTCCCTCAGCCTCTGAGTCTATAACAGCCACATTTGTGAGAACTGTATAATCCTGTGGAATTAACTGCAAATAGAAATGTCACTCTTTCCTTTCTGTCTATAAATGTCTCCATAATAAATTAGGCCATCAGTTATTTAGCATGCATGTACAGATTTATTCATTTTTTTTCTCATTCTATGTCAAAACATAAATGGATATTTTTCAATGCTTCCTTTTTGGTAACCAGGAGGCAATCACATTTATGGGATTGAAAACTCTCCTGACGAGACACATTTCCACTGCAAATTCAATGTCCTCATGAAATTCTTTTAGTACATTAACAGAAAAAGCTCTTGAAAATCTGAACAAGCAGTCACTTCCTTTCCCCCCAGCAGTAATAACACAACCTAAATTTTTTTTCTGTAGAAGTCAATATTCACTGTGGCATGAGAATAAGCGGAAGTCCGGGCTTCTTGACTGTACTATTGGCTTTGCTCCTGGCCCACTGTGTAAAGCTTTGTCCTTCCTTTATCCTATTCCCTAAAAAAAAAAAAGTTTTGTTTTTTTTTTAAAGAAACAAAAAATAAAAAAAGGCTTCGTGAATCTTAATAGTGGGGGTTTTGTTGTGCGTTTTTTTGTTTTGTTTTTTTTAACGCTTTGGTAAAAGTCTCCTTTCCCTGTATCATGCAGGCCTGCAACTGCATGCACAAGGCCATGCCCTCACACTCAAGAGCAAGCTAGTATATAAACACAAGAGAACAATTAAGTAACAGTATTCGTACTCTGAGAGCAGACCTCTCATGTTGAAAACGCTCCCCACACTCCAAAGAGCATTTGCTGGAAACAATTGAGTGCTATGGCTTAAGACCAAGACGAACAATGTAAAGATCCCTTCCGCCCTTTTTGATAGTTTAATCACTTCCATGGCTGTCCTGGAACAACCTGCATAAGGCAAAGTATAGCGAGAAGAAGAGAATGGCGGGGTAATTGGCTGGCAGCCGATGGATACCACAAGTGCTCTGCGGTACCCATTCCAGGAAGAGTAACAACCAACACACCTGTCATCAAGTCCTCATAAGCCATTTGCCAGGAACAAGGCCTGTACATGACCTAGGTAGTCCAAGAAGTTTCATTAGATGCTGAAGAAAGCCCTGTGCCCAACAATGTCATCCAAATATGCAGAATAATTTTTTTTTTAAACCCATAATTACACGTTTGATTACACAGTTTTACCGAAGGAACTTTCTTCAACTACATTGTTATGAGCTTTAGGATGCCAGTTTGGTTTCAAGCATTTCTACAGTAAAGTTTATATAATTGTACACATCTGGATTTCAGTTAGGCCTATATCCACAGAATCCGTATTTAAAAAAAAACACGGCTATTTTGATTAATAATATGGTTACGAGGGAATTCACTTGAGTCTGAGATTTGCTTCCCTCCTACCCAGTGTGTCAGAGGAAGAGAGAACTTAAAGTTATTCCACGCATTTATGTACCTAAGCAATATGTCTGATATGCTCTTCTGTAGGGGGCTCTCACGAAAGTCATGGCTTCCACTGTTGAGCAAAAATAGGCAAGTTTCAGTTACAGAAGTTAGCATTAAGCAGCAGTGTACGTAGGCTTCATTAATAAGAATTAAAACAGGAGCAGAATCCAGACGCCTGAAGTGCCATATTTTGCAGTTGTGTTAAAAAAGAAAAATATTTATATTTATTACCATTATTTTGGAGTTCCTACAAATGCAGGCTACAGCAGCTGAAGTTGGTTTCACTAGGATGCTATCCCTGGAAGGAGATGGGAACTTCAGCTAACAGTTCAGGGGGTAGGCCATTTTCCTTAGAAAATGCACACATTTTCCAAAATCATATTTTAGTGTAGCGTCAAAGTGTTGCACGTTAAACTACTGCACAGTATCCATGGTATGCATGTACCCTTTTGAAACACTGTCCATTCACTTTTGTTACAAGCACATCTGTATCTAGATCGGACTACACACCTACGCATCTTTTCTGGAAGAACTGCCAGTTGTACCTTGCATGCTGGTGCACCTTTCCTCCAAGCTATTCCCCTTTCTCCTAGCAAACAAAACGCTGTGAAAAGAACAGTCTCTTCTGCATTTAGCTAAGCCGTATGTTTGGCAGGTCTTTGAGGAAACAGCTCTGAACTGAGGAATTTGGTGAACAGGTTTAAAAAGCAGAGCCACACTATCAAACACAGCAATTACTGAACAGTGAATAGAGCCTGAACAACCATGCGGCAGTTACGTATTTGATTCAGTAGCAAGAAGAGGTAGCCTCATTACTCTCCAAAGTGTTATTTTAGGCAGTTCATAAGCTGCAGCCAAAGCCTAGTCTTAAAGCAGCAGCCTCATTAGCACAAGTTAAAGTACTTGCCACAAAGAAAAAAAAAACAACCCAAACCTGAAGAAGCCTCCCAAGCCTCCAAAGCTAGCCAATAACTTTTGGGACCAGTTCACTATTAAATAATGCAGACTTCAGAGACCGCACATGAAAGAATTGAGCGTACAACTTAACTTTTTTGTGATGCTGTCTCTAAGGCAGAGGCTACCTGCATCTGTACAGTCACTTCTAGCTTTTGTGTTTGGAAGTGCTGACTTTATACATACTGGATGACATTCACGATCCATCATTTTAACACTTTTCTCTCTGACTCATGATGCATTGTCTGCAATAAAATAAATGCGGTAGAGTCGAATCCAGTGCCAGGTCCCCACAGCTTAAGCAGTGCAGCAAATTGATAGTATGGCTGCAAGACAACCTAGACATTTACTGCCAATAGCATAAGAACAAACCCAAGGAATCTGGACCTAGTCCAGCATGGTGTCTCTCCAGTTCCTGTAAATGCAGCTTTGATCTTCGGGAAACTCTGAAGCACAAGAAGAGTCAGAAGAGCTAGTGGCACACAAAATAGACGCTACGCCAAGTAAACAGACAGTGCAATCTTCTGGGAAGTTCAGGTAAGTAACCATTTCAACAAAGAAACATGAGGTGTGAAAAAGCAAGATTCCAGGAATAAAAAAATACAATTAAAGTAGAAGTAACTCTTCTTCATAATGCCATTCTTCCCCATGCCAGACACTCTTAACCTATCTTCCCATTAAAACCTACAGAGCCCTGTTCTCTGATGAGTAGCAGGCTGGGTACTTCAGGACTGAAGCCCTTTGTTTTTCCATGCAAGCGCTACCAGGCTGTGCAGGGGCAGCGCTGCCTGCACTCCTGCCAGCACGCCTCAGCCCTGGCTGAGAGAAAGGATGACTCAGACCATTTTACTAGTGCCCTGCTCCAAACTTCCTTTCCGCAAGTTGCCTAATAACACAATAATTCCCCACTTTCTAAGAAAGGATTTTTTAGAAGTAATGACTCCAGTGCAAAGTTATAAAACTTTTTATAGTTCTACTATTTTGAGATATGACTGAATGTGACAGCAGGATGTACAGACTCATCATTAATTCAGAAGTTAAACAGACCTGTGATTCAAAGACTGATGACAAACTTGCACCAATTTCTTCAAGGCAGCTTCAGGTACTACAGCTATACCTGTCCTTGGACGCTTTCTCATTCCTTGAAACGGATACTGTATGGTTATTTCTTCCAAGCAAGAATTAGACCACTAGTTGTTTACTTGCAAAATGCGGTTCAGTTCAATAAAGCCAGAGAGATCCAGAACAAAGCAGTAAGTGCTTTCAGTCCGTTACCAAGAGGAAAAAAAAAAAGTGCTCTAAGCCGAACAGGAGGTCAAATTCACTACTTTTTCAATTTACTTCACTTCAGAAGAATTACAACAGGGACAAAGTTGGCCCAGACTTTTTAATGGTTTTGCATAAGTCTTATGCATCTTGTTGCCAAACAGACTTTTTGAACACTCCCCACACATAGCACCTCTTCTTATGACAGACTTAGCTCTGCACTACCCATGAGTTATAGCTACACAGGACAGGATTACAGTTGTGCAAAACATTTGTGGCTCTGAAAAGAGCAAACTATTCAGTTGCAACTATCCCATGCAATATTTTAAATACTTCAAGGTCAGTAAGCCTCGTTTTTATCTCATACACCTTTTTAGTTCTCAGTTTCAACTCCTATTCAGAGAAGGCTTTATTAAAAGACCTTTGGAAAAGGTTTTAAAGACTATGAGAAAGGAGTGCTTGTGAAGTCTAGGTTTTCAGTGCTCATAAACTGAAGTAGTAAGTCCTTCAATAGGTGGGCTCCAACTGATACCATGGGACATCTTTCCAGTTGTGACAGCAGACTAAAAAATCCAATGTTCATCTATTTGTAGAGTTAACTACTGCAGGCAACAGCCTAGCAGAGCTTCCCCCACTCTCTTAGGAGGAGAGTACTTGATTTAACAGAGCGAGAACAGGATCTAGAATCACTGTCTGCAAGCTTTGTGTTTCATTCTGCCAAAGCCTGTGATGCAATCTATAGTGTAACCTCTTCCCACACTCCAGCTGGCTTTAGTAATCTGTATTTGTTTAAAGACAATGGCCCTTTAAAAGAAAAAAAAAAAGACACCCACATCTCCCCCATAGATAAATGTTCCTACTTTGTTTACCTGGGGGTGGGGGAATACTTACCTATTTTATTTCTCAAATAATCAGATTTCAAGTACTGGCATATTCGTCAGTGGTGCCTTGCAATACACCTCTCATAGTATATGGGTGAAGGTAGTACCCTACTTGCATAAGGGCTACTACTTGCAGGGACAAGGGCTTCTCTTCACGTCAAAAAAAAAAAAAGTCAGCTTTCACCCTAAGCACTTCACCACAGCACTTTGCTTTCTACTTTGCCACAGAGGCTGGGAGTAGAAGCACTGGTACAGTAGCAATCCTTGCTTGCAGAAAACTTTGAGGATCAGCTGACAATAAGACATCCCCCAAAAGGTACCCACAGACAGTGGGAACACTTACACAAACAGCACTGATGAAAAAAGTTTAGCCCCTATACTTCACCAAAACCACAAACCACACTATGTTACAATGCATTACCTGTGTGGGGCAGGGAATAGAAATACTTTAAAATCTGTGATCTGTTATTTGTGATTTTGTACGCTGACTGGGCAGCACTGTATCTACATTTACCAAAAGAAATTTGAACAGTTTAAAAGACTAACAACCCATATAGCTGTCTCATCGAATCCATGAATAGGCAATCCAGTGCAGCAGCCCTGCTCAGCAATTCACCCTGGCAGGCAATCTCCACCACCATCTGCTTGGCCACCAGCACCTCAGCACACACAGTTTTTGGCTCTACTGGCACATGAAAGGCAGAGCTCAGTGGACCACAACAAACATGCTATGCAAGTGGCCCATTAAAACAGCTCTAACTCTGCAAACATCAGTGCCTGAGCAGCTCTGACCAGCTACAACCCCTGCTAGCCATGCCCAGCCAGGTCACACAGTACAGCGTGGGGGAAACAGCAGAAAAGGCACCACTGCCGATTAACATAAGCCTCCACGCTCCACTTACTCAGCAGTGAGTTGTATTCAACACAAATTAACTTCCCTTTCAGCAGAAAGTCCTAATTAATCTTGAAGGCATGCAGGACACCAACATACCCCTTCTTATTTTCCTCATTTTATTTTTCCTCCTTTAAAAAGCAAATCATAAACCATAATCCAGCATTGCACTACTTCACAGCAGCACAAAATAAAGGTATTTGGAAGGCGGCTTCAGCATTTAGAATTGCACAGCAGTGTGTTATATAACAGGAAAGCCAGATCTCACTGGATTTTCCCATTTAAAGATCCAAGAGTGCAACACAGAGTGAAAGTTTAACCATATGCAGACAGTGATAGCACATCTTTTAATACCTGCAAGTAGCAAAGTCTTCTCAAAAGGTTTACAGACAAAACATTTTGTTCTCATTTTGTAAAAAAGAATTGTGATATATACACTACAAACATATATATGTTATACTACAGATGAAACCCTTTTGGAGTACTTAATTAATGCTGTTTTAATTTAAAGAACATTCAAGCAAAAGGCCAATCCAGTAAGTTGTGACAAAAGAAAGGGAGAAAACACTGTGCAGAGAATGGAAAGTAGGTGCACTGTTGCTCAGTCACAAGTAATTAAGAGCCTTACTGGCTGGCTGTTTTTCCAGAGTAATGTTCAATAATCCCTACACAGCCTGAAATACTTGAGCCAGAGGGGAAAGCCCTCATTATAATCACTATTGTCAGGATGTCTTGCAAAAACAAGTTTCCCTTCCTCAGAGGGGGAAAGAGACTGTTCCTGTAAATGTTACTAGACATGGTATTTATCACCAATTACTCTCTAAGTCACAAGAATTTTCATGTGAAAAGGCAGTCTTTGCAACACGTCTCAGAAGGACTGTTAATCAATAACTGGTTTTCCAACAGCCAGTCTCAGAAGATAGTTGCTTTAAAACTAGAAAACAAGCCTTTCTGAAGTGAAGAACATGCCTCCATATTTATACTGTCATGTCTTCTCTTGACTTTCATGACTCTTGCTCACTCCCAGCCTCCTATCTCGGTGTACTTTCACACTGTTTCAGTCCACCAAAGTGAGCAGGCCGGGTTGGATATTCCATGGCAGAGAACTGGTTGAGAATGAAGAAGGACAAAGGCTTTCAAATGTAAGTAAATGGCCCCACACAGACACACATTACAAAACATTTTGTAACCAAGGAGAAAAATTCAAAATCTTACTTTGAATTACAGCCGTTGGAACCTGCTTACTCCACAGAACATCCTGTTTATTAGTATGCAGTAACTCTACCAACCCACTTCATTATTCTACAGCATCATTGTAAGAAATATCTTGGCTCTTTTTAAGGACTGATAAAACAGATGTTACCAACATCACAAATACAAAAGTAAACCTACTCATCAGGTTGCTCCCTACCTTGCTCCTTTCTAAAGCCACCTTAGCTTATACTGTTTCAAGAGTGGGAGTTTGCTTATGCTTTAAAAAACAAACAAAAAAACCACAAACCACAAACAAAAGAGGTCAAAGACATCTTAAAGTACCTCTGCCTGAAAACTCCACTGAAAACCAGCCTGCAGACTTCCACATCTCATCAGAACCTTCCTGCCTTGATTTATAGCAAAAAACGCTATAGTCCCTCACCATCTGGGACTAGATTAGTGATAAGAGCTTGCTACTGGCAATTATCTAGATCTTTTTGAAAAGAAATCCTAGGACAAGTTTAAGAAAACTCCATAATCAAAGCCTGGTGTATAAAGAAAAAGACCAAAGAATAACACTTTCTCAAAATTGAAGCTAAATCTTCAATGAGTGTTACAGGGAACTGCTAGTAGCAGCAAGACACGCTTAACTCCTGTCTACAGCCAGGCAATAGCTGGGCCTGTTTGCAGAGCTAAGACGAGCATAAATCACCTCTGCAGACCCTCGGGTCAGGAGCCCATTCAGAGTTCCCAACACATTGTAATCATGGAGATGCTGTCTGCATTTCGCAGGAGTGGAAGATCGAACCATCATACTGTCACTTTAAATATTTCAGCCTTGAAATGTTGCTCATCACACAGATGCCAAACAAGTAAAATCTGTAAGGATGGTGATTAAACAAAGAAGTTTAACAGAAAAAGGAGGCATCCATAAGCAGCACCATGGTGTTAGCATCACAGTCTTCACTATACTGCTTTCCTATGCTCTGCATCAGTTACTGGCTACAAAGATTTATGTTAAACATACTGCAGTGAAAAGCCAAGCTACTCTGCATAGAGTCTTCAGTGACACTGAGCATCTGAGATGTGGTTTACAGCAGCAATCCAGGTAACTCATAGGGACAGCGAGGCTCACAGAAACTCCCTGAACACAAACTAGTTGACAGTTGTGTTTCTTAAACTTGAAAATAACCTGGTGAAGAAGAATCATGGCACAAAAGTAAATAAATACATTATGGAGTATTTCAGAAAGGACAGATTGGAAGCGTAAGAACGTACCAAAACGCTGTTAACCCAGGCACAACAAGCACAAGCTGCGTGGTCTGTAGCCTGGTTTTATTGCCAATACCTCACTCAGCAGCTGGTTGTTGCTGCCCTTTTCTGGTTTACAGATGGTAACTGCCATCTGCTTTTTCTTTACCCCTATACCCTCTTATTTTGCAGTTCAGACTGCAACTAAACACAGCACTTTAACATAGCTGGAGAAGGTTGGTTGGGGTTTTTTTGGTTTTGTTTTTTTTTTTTGTTTGTTTTTAAACACAAGCTACTTTTTCTTCCTTTGCTGCAGGCAATAAGAGAATGAGGTAAACAGGTAAACATGTATTGTTTCTTCTAGTGAACAGGAATGCACATAAAATGCGAAAGCAGCATTGTCTAGAGTTTGTGTGGACTGCATGTCCAATATGGGGTGCACATTCCTCAGTGAGATAGCTGCTACAGATAAGAAGGAATGACCAGCAAGAAGGTTCAGCAGTTTGTTTTCCACCATACTGCCACTGCTGCGCTCAGAAGTATAAACAAGTATGAACTCCACTGACATGACACCTGTCTTCAAAACCAGCTCAGCCATGTTTGATGTCATTCATGGTGTCTTAGCAGAGAAGCCAAAATTTAGTATTGTAGTTTTCATCAGTGCATTAGTCAGCAGGCAGGCAATGAGGAAACTGACCTTGAAAAAGGGAAAAAACCAAAGCTAGAACTGGCTGTGTAAAAGGATGATTTCTCATGTCAAGGGCGGGTCACTGGATAAACCTGCATTTCCAAAACAGCTTTCTGAAGCAGAATTGAGAAACAAGATAGCTCCGTACACTAAGATACAACAGTGTGAATCAGGTTCTGTCAGCACTTCTATAATAAACCTTGCCTGCGCAGGAGTTTAAAATGAAGCTGAAAAAGATCTGGAATTCCAGAATGGAAAAAACAAGCCTCTTCAGCACACTTAACAGTATGTTTTAAGGTGTTACGAGCTTTTAGGTCCAGGATCTTTCACTGGACTTTCAACTAGTCAGATTGTCTCTGTCCAAGAGATCAGCGCTATGATCATATTCCCATCAATTAAATTAGAATTCAGGCATCATGCAGAAATGTTATTTTTGAAAGTGTATGCTACTTTCTCACTCCTTTTCCTCATTGTCTCCCAGCACACAGACAATAAAAATTCTTAAGGTTTTATGTGTCATCCACTATCCTCAGATCCTTCAGGAGGCATTCCTGATAAAGAAAGAGAGCACATTTCTAGCACGGTACATGATGCAATAGGAGGTGGCTATGGCGCCAGGCTGCAGCAAGGCCCTTCTGAAGACAAAACTACCCCAGCCAGAGTATTTCCTGGCTGCAGGGGTGTGCAGTGGCACAAGCATCATCCCACAACCCTCCAAAGCTAAACAAAAAAATCAGCAGCAGATCAGAGAAGAGACCTGTTAGCAGTTGTACCTGGCATGCCAGATTGTGGAAGGACAGCTGTTCCTACATCTGCTTCAGACGTAACAAGACGACCTGGAAGAAAGTTGACTGTGGGAAAAAAGAAAACAACGAAACAAAAAATAACCGCCATGTGAAGGACTAGGCCAATTAGTAGGCATGACTGGAGGTTAAGACTGTAGCAGTATTAAACAAGAGAAATAAAAGACTGAAGAGCAGGTGGCCAGCAACCAAACTACAAATTCCATCTCTAAGTACATCGAGTCCCTTCTGGGACTTCCGGTACCTTGAGTATTTCTCCTGGGTTGTTGAAGTTTTTGGGTAACTCCCAACTCCCAAGCAAACTGACTCTTTGCTTCCTTTTCCAAGTTGATTGTAAATCTGGCCTCCAACACACACTACTGAAAACCACTTACTGAGACTAAGGACCAATTATAAATCCACAACTACGACCTCTGAAGGGAAACTCCTGCTTTCCCTGAAGCCAGCTGTACAGACACTAGTACCAGCAAAGGAAGAGTGCTTCAGCGAACTAAATTCTTATTTGTAAGTGAAGGACATCAACTGGAAGATTTCTATGATTTGGAATCTCTCCTACTTTACACATTTTGCTTCCCACCAGTCTCAGCAGATAGGTGTGCTTGATTTGCTCAAACTCTTGATGCCAAACCCAGTTTCCTCTTGTGACACCGGCACAGATAAACCCTATAAATTAGACATGAACTCAAATCTACAGATGATGCATAACTAATCCCTGAGAAAAACTGTGTTGCCTTTACAGAGCTAAAGAGCAAAATGAGGCTTCAACAGATCTGAAACAACTGGAAGATAATCTATTTGCCCAGCATCAATAGAAGAGAACAAAAACTTCAATGGACTTTTAATCTGGCAAACAATTAGACAGAGAGCATCTTGTAGCATCACCCCATTGAAGCTACAGAAGGTATTACTCTAGTTCAAAACAACTCAACGGTTTCCCAGCACAAGCACACACACAGGGCAGCTACAGGTCTGTGTCAGTGCTGACACAGCAGTTCAACTTTCCACCGGCATAGCCTGCCCCAAACCCCTTGTCTCCCCCTCTAGCACAGGGACACAAATTCTACTTTCTGGAGAAACCTGCATGCAGGTTAAGCTGCAGTGACCTGCCTACTGGTACTCTGTTTATTCTAGCCTTTATCAGCAAGTTAATCATTTAAAGGAGAAAGCGAAGCTAACGTTCAAGTGCTTCTCCTCTGAAACTGCTAGTATAAAAAGAAAAATTTAAACAATCTGCATGCTAACCCTAGTCATTCCCTACCTTGAGCTTGACTAAGCAGTTATGCTACATCTATACATACAGGTCACTAAGATGGGGTTTAGGACAATTTGGCTGTTCAATAGCTGTCATACTCAAACCTATAAATCAATGAGAGGAATTCTGTGTAGAATTTGGTAAACATGACTTCACTCCTCTGAAAGAGACAAATACTTTGCCTCAAGCAACAAGATGTGAAAGCTAAAGTTTTAGAGTACTCCCTAATTTGATTTCTGATGTTTCATCTGCATTTTTATTTGCTTATTAAACACTGCCCGTAGCCTTCCTCACCTTCATTACACAGACCTGACCCAGACATCAGCATCTACTCATACCATGCTTCAACTCAATGCAGGTGAAACTCATATGTATGAGTTTCAAGTAGTGCTTGGCTGGAAAAAATAGTGCACTGAGAGATGCACCTTCAGTGAGTGAAGGTAGTTCATTAAAATAGAGCAAATTATATCTATATTGTGGCATCTGTTTTCCTGGCACATTACTGTTGTGGCCTAAGGTTGGGTAGACTGGGTTGAGTAATTCCTTAAGGTGACTTAAAAAAAAACACCAAACAAAAACACCACAACAAAAAAAACCCCCACAAATCACTTCTGAAGAGACTTCTGATACCAATACAAAACTCTTTTGAGATACTTTCACTTAGAACTCTGAATTCTCAAATACGAGAAAAACAAGTTCTCCAGTTGTAAAGTACAGACTGAATTTAAAGAGGCAGGGGGAAAAAAAAAGCACAGAAAGTACTCTGTGGGTAGCTGAGTAAGCAAAGAATGTACATGGGTGAGTGTGTGCAGGAAAAAAAGTACGTACTCCCACTGATTCAGCTGAGCCCAGGAACGAGTAGAGTTCCATCATCACTTGCTCATGGCCAGAAGCAACACTCCAGGCCAGTGCTCATTTAACTTCTCTGGAGTTCAGTATGACAAGCAAAAGGTTTTCTCTTAAAAATAAAGCCAGACTTCTACGTACGCGGCTACAAAGGCAACTTCAAAGGAGTTAATGGATACAGCAGTTTCTGAACAAGCCTGCAAACAGCAGCAAGAGTGCCAAGACTCTTGACACCACCACAATCACAAAAACATCAGGGGACTTAACTGCAACATTTTTTTTAAAAAAATAGGTGCTTTGCAATTGCCTCATTTTTCCACTGTAAAATAAAAACACAGTACTACCCGGGCATGTGTAATGCTGTACAAATAGGGCATAGAGGTCCATTTCTTCTTGCTGTGATCTTATTCCAATAGCACATTACTGTATAAACCCCTTGAAAGAGTATTATTTGCATATTTTCAGGAAAAAAAGAAGAATGCAACAGGACCTCAGAGAATTTCAAGATCCTTGGGCAGATGTACCACTTCCCAGGTTTCTCTCTCTCTCTCCTATAAGAAATGGCCATAAACCTACATTCCTTTTACATGTATTTTCCCCACAGTTGGAATTGTATTCCCAGTTCAAGGTTTTTAAAGCCACTACTTTTACAATTGTAACAGTGAATAAGGAAGAAACTCCACCGCTTGCTATCAATCTTTCATGAGCGGCATATCTTATTCTACAAAGCTTTCTCGAGGGCTGTCTAAATTAAACTGAACTCCAACTTTTTTGCAACTTCAACAAGCATTCTATCCTGCATGTACAGTAACCAAACACTGCACCCTGTTCTCACATGGACATCTCTGATGAATACTACGTTATCATTTCTATGTTGGTTGAAATAAACCTGTTTACTTACAACAGTGACTTTGCAAATGTCAATCTTTCCCTAATTTAGATTATCCTCAGTTCACATACCAAGTTAACCTGAATTCCTTTTAACAAGTATCTTTAAAGACTATCAACGTTTTACTTTTTTGGACTTTTGCCATCCACATACACAGTGTCAAGAGCGTATCACACGAATAGACCACAGGCTGTTTTACCCCACAAAATCACAATCCTCCAGAATCATCAGTGGAAGCCTCTTCTCACGGAGCTGAGCTAGAAGTGTAAGATGATTCTTACCCAGCATAGATAAACTCTGAGTAATCCCAGCACACACTTTGATGAGCAGACTGTGTTACAACTAACACAAGCCAAGCCCTCAGACCTAGGACTTCCACTCAAAGCCAGAGGGACTGAACAAATCAGATTTGCTTCACTGGTCTGCTGACATATTCCCTGCTATCCCTGAGATTTCCAGCGCGGTCTCTTTGTTTTATGGCAAATTAATTACTTCATGTTAGGATCTCTGTCTTTATTACAAGTGAGTTGTTTCATGCTACCCGGCACCTACAGCTATGAACGGTGAAATCCTACAAAGGAGACAGCTTGGTAGTAGCTTGCTGAAAAAACGCAACTTCCTTCTGTACCCCCAACAGCTGTAAATGAAGTAATGAATATAGGGTGTTTTTAAGAATGTACCTCCCAGATACTTTGAGACCTGTTTTTAAAAAAAATAGCCGGGGTGGGGGGGAAGGGGGGAGGAAAATAAAAAAAAAATTCACAGATACTTTTGAATCCCTCTTCTGGCCTTGGCTAGCAGAAAGAAAGAAGTGTAGAGAAACATCAGCAGAACTCACTGGAAGGTGCAGGATGACAAACCACATGGTCCAGATTCTCAGCCCTGCCCCTTCACACAACCAGCATTGTAATGAAAATGGGTACCTTTCCTTCCTTCCACCCACTCTTTCCCGTAACTTCGCCTCAAATGCAGATGGGCAAGATAAGGCTACAACTTGCATGAAAAGCTCCAATACTTGATTTTGGTGAGCCAGGTCACCAGCCTTTAACAGCTGCTCACTGTTCTGCCCAAAACAAACCAGAGATCAGCCTACTGACTAGCGTTAAGAGGGCCCATAGGGAGAACCACCATGGCAGGCAGTTTTGCTGGTTTAAAGCGTGGTGGAAGCCAGAGACCAAGCTGTCATTCTAGATCCAGCCTGAGGCACAGACTCCGCATCGTGGGATAAGATTACAGTTCCACACCCCATGCAGTACCTGTTTTGTAGGTATACAGTTTCAGTTTCCAGGACTATCAGTGTAATGTCTTTGAAGATGCCAAATTCCCTTTCCTTTCAGGTTTAAGTTTGTGTTTGGATATAGACACGCAGCAACAAAATAACAACTGAATTAAAAGTTAGCCAGTCTGAGTTCAACAAGGAATACGTATTTCCCCAATACATGCAGAACACTGAGACTAAGCACACGAACAATCATGTCAGAAGAAGTCTCCCTCATCTCTCTGGGTGAGCAAAGTTTACATCCGAAATGAGCATTACACAGAAACATTACCATCCATGCAACAGTGGCAAAATCTGCTGGTAATCACAGACATCACTGCCATGCACGAAAGGACTGGAAAAAGCCCTTTTCTTGTTTTCAAGATGACAAAGAATCAGTGTTACTGTTCAGAAACCTAAAGCATATATGTCTAGCTTTTTATTAGCAGCAATACTTACTCAGTAGATTAGAGGTACACTCCCTTGATCGGTTTTAAATAAGCAGGCAGGTGAAGGGTTTCATTGTTAGGTTAGTTAAGACTTCTTTTCATTCATTTGCCATAAATCTCATAAGGTAGCCATTTCAATCACTAATTATTCAAATTTATAATCCAGAAATATGAGCATTACTTTTCTATGCTCTTCAAATGATAGTTTTAGAAACACAATATTATTAATAGTCTGAGAAGGTTTTTGCCTTGGCTCCCAAGAGGAAGGAGAGGAGGGATCACTTCGAAATTCCATAAAATTGAGCAAGAGTTATTAAGACTACATCCAAGGTGCACAAAATCAACAGGGCAGAGGAGGGAAATATTAAGATGAACTGAATTGCTTGTGTCTGAATTCAAAGAATGGCTGAGACCAAAGTTCACACACAGAGGATGGATACCTTTAATTAAACACTAATTTAGCTAGACATACCTCTGCAATTTACATAAAGAACCATGTTCGCACACTATCTGCAGTCACAGAAACAGTATTTGTTTTATAACACAAACTTTAAGGGTACATCGAAGCTGTGAAGTATGTGGTTCTGTGCCTCTTTTGTCTGTTTTCTTTGTGGATATAGTTGCAGAATTGCTGGAAAGCTGATGATTAAAACCAAAAACAATTCAAGGGCAAAATAAGCTTCTGTAAACCTGTACAAATTGTATTTGAGAAGTGCACTATGTAGCAAAATTCTTTTATGTTATAATGGGAGAGCAGAATAGAGGATGTTAACAAAAGAAAAATTACTTTGAATTGCCTTTTTTAATTTGCACTGTTCTACTATGCAACAGCTGGACCTCAACACCCTGCAATAGTGGGTGCTATACAGACGTAACAAAAATGGAGGCCTTGTCCCAAAGACAAGGGGAGGAAAGGAAGTTAAAAATATTTGGTGAAAAAGCAGTGAATACTTCCTTTCCTTTGATGTGAATTGTATCAGGAGCACATTGCTACAAAGATCACTGCAGGCATTTAATATCTCCAGGTTAAAAAAAATAATCCTTGACAAACATTTTCATTTCATTATTTGTTTACACTGGAAGAACAAACTCATTGCCTACCAGACTTCTCAGATTACGATACAGACAGCCAAACCCAGGAAAAGAAATGGTTGATATCAAAATCAGTTTACAGAAAAATCTCACAAATGTTAGCCACTTTATGATCCACATAAATATTTGTTTCCCAGATGACAAAAACAACTCCCTTACAAACGCTAATCAAGTCTTAGTATTCTGAAAAGACTTGAACTACCAAAATTAGAATTATTTCAGAACTTGTGGTGATATTCAAGCCCACCTCCCGTTGAAGATGACACTGACAGTATGTGCTAGAGTGGGGAAAAGAAAAAAGAAACATCTCAGCAGCTGCAGGTGCTTGCTGAGCAAACAGGACAGGTAAAGAACTAAGACAAGCCAAACACTGTAAAGTAGCAACAGAACACCTGACTCTTGAAGACTCAAGAAAGCCTCACATGGGTCCATCACACATCTTATACTTCTGCTCAGAGCTGCACTAGAGTGACCTTGTTTGGTACTGGGAAGGGAAGGGAGAACAGCACCTTGAATACATGCATTCTCCATGACCAGGCGTTCCAACTCTAACCCACCTAACCATTGATAATGCATTCAAATGTACAGAAGGGTAAATAACTACATGTATCTGTGCAAATGGTGTTCTACAGACAATATGAACCATTTTAAGTATTCAGTAAAAGAAAATGAACAATTATACTTTCAAAATATTTTGCACAGCCTCCTATATTATTTCTCACTAGGAGCATTCAAGGCAAGCCACCAAATTTCTATCTTATTAAAATTACATGCATGTTTGCTGTCTGTGCTCTTGTGTACATTTGTCTACTTAACATTTCAGAGCAACAAGAGAAAAAATGAATAATCAAAACCAGAATTTCAGTTATAATGAGAGGCAAAGGATAAGCACATCCGTATAACTGCCGCAAGTAGGAAACACTAGCTAAGTCAACAAAAACTTTTACCTTGGGAAACCATCAGTGCCATTGAATAAAAAACAGCAAAATTATCGATTCTTAGCTTTGTGGACTGCTGACTTTGGAAGTCATCTAGTGGTTGATAAAAGAAAGTAATATGCTTCTTAAAACATTAAAAACTCAGTAACATCACACTTGAGTTTGCATCTCCATTTGATATGGAGAGTTTCAAATATACAGAAGAGCAGGTTACTATCTACACAAGACCCTAACACATTAGGGACATTAACAATGACTAGCAATATATGTTTTATCACAACGCTCAAATCTGTCAGGTTCTTACTATTCTGAGAAGAAAAAAGTACAAGCTACAAACTCAAAAAATCTTGAGTTCTGAATTCGTTTATAACAGCTACCAAGCTACCTTTTTCCTTCAAGAAAAAGAACCAGTTATCTGTAAGTGATTCAGCTCTAATAAATATACATATTACAAATTTGCTATTTAAATGTTTGCTAGCCTCTCCTGTTACATGGCAGAATGGTAATCTCTGGAATTTGAAACACTGTCTTGAGGCTACAAACTAACATTTGTTTTGTAAACAAAAAATATGGTACAATTTTCCCCTCCTCCCCGAATAAGACCACAAAAAGGAGTGCTCACATACATGGAATCACTTGATCGCAAAAAAAAAAAGAATAAAAATTCTAATGATCAAACTTAAAATTCCAGTCACAATTGTAAGGTGCAGGATCCCTGCTGGACCAACAGAATTTAAACAGCAGGATCCATGTGGAAAACATTAATTACATTATGTAAGATAGACAGTGGCTACACAAGCTTGACAGACCTCTGTTATAAATCAATGGCCATCAGCATCCCTCCGCCACCGGCACTCACCTACGTTAGACACCATAAACATTTTTCTTTACCATTTACAATTTGTTGGAGTCTTTTTGTGGTTTGTTTTGGGTTTTGTTTGGGGTTTTTTTTGGTCAGACTTCTCAAAGTCAGCATATTTGATCAATGTGTATTTTTCTATACTCTGCCAAAGGCACACCGCCCCTTATGCACATGAACAGAAGTATCACTAATTTTACATTGTGTTTGGCAAAGCTGTCTTCTAGAACAGGCTGGTATTGCATTCTGTATTCTCCCAGCCTACAATCACGTTTTTTTTATAGGTGTTTATCCAGACTGTGCACAGAAATTAAAGAAAACACACAGAAATTCACCGATGTATTTCTGATGCAGGACCCTTATCCCTACGAGAAAGAAATGGGGTTAATAACTAAAAAGTATTTTTTTCTTCATCTCCAAAGCAGATTATTGCATAACTATCTAGGGGATTTAAATACAGATGCCTATCATGCAACAGTGCATTTGTGGGTGCCAATATGCATTGCCAAACTGCACCAGTCACTTAAAGGCTCTCTACAGCACACAGAAGAGCTAATAAAACATTGTGCCTCCTGTGCCGTGTACTCCACACAGCCCTGATCGCGCTGCAGAACCGCAACGTACCTTTCAGTCTTTTGGAATTCCCGTTCTTTTGCTGCTCATCCTCTTCGTTAATGGTGAATAAACCCAGGGGATTTGGTCTGGCACTTTTCTTCAATCTCTCTTGTCGGAGGGCAGTAACTGAACCAGGCATGTTGCTGTTGCCTCTTGCTTATGAAAATAAAAAACGTAAGAAACTGCAGCCCCTGCTTAGCCGCTAGCTGCAACACTGCCTGTTCATTTGAGCACTTGTAATAGATCCCCTACGGTTAAGCAGTATGCAAACAGCTGACAAATACCAACATCCAGTTGGAAGCAAAAGGCTTGCAGTCTTTCCTCAGCTTCAAGAAAAGCCTTAATTAAAGGCACATTGGTTTGGATGCTGCTCGTCGCTGTCTTAACCTGTTCAATCAGATCTCAGCCCACAGCTCCAGGTTCCTTGCTGCAGCACCCTTTTCCCTGCAACCCTCTTCCAGCTACAGCACGCTAAAATATTCAGCACGCAACACAGGAGAAAATATGATACGCCGCTGTTAACAGTTGCCCTGACAACACTGACACATCCTAATCAAAGGGGGTCTATGAGTGTTGTCTCCTCAGCTGCAGCAAGCCGGCCTCTGGAACGCTGTCTCCCGCACGCTTGCGGAGAGCTAGAAGCACCTCGGCAGCAGGGACTGCTCCTTCCTCCTCGCAGGGCGGCGGGAGGATGGAGCTGTGCTTGCACAAGCAGATGAGCACCGAGTGGAAAGAAGCCTGGAAAGCTCCAGGCGTGAACCTGCATTTTGCCAGCTGCTCTGTTTATTCATGTTTAGAAATTTTAGCCTAATCTAAACTAAAACAATGAGGGTGAGTCTTCTTCCAAATACGCATGTGTTGGGTGTCGTGTCCACCCCCCCGCCTTAACTTAATCCTTCCTATGCAGTGCATACCTTTTGCATTTGGAATGCATACACCCACAATTACAGGCAGGTGTTGGAACATTCTTTTCCATGTGTGAAAACTCAAAAATCGGGATTTCTGGCTTGTACAGACAACATAGGACAACGAAAGGCCTTTTGGAGTGAATAATCTGTACCACACCATTAGTTTTACAGCACCAACCATTAACATTCACTTTGCAAAATGAATGAAATACAAACAGCCTGGGTGGTTTTAATCAGTTGGATTTCCTTCGTATGCTGGCACTCTGGGTTTTCTTTAGCCACTTATGCCAGAGCACTTGCTCACAAGTTTTGCAATCTGCATGTTCCATCCCATCCTTCACAGCTCCAAATGCCACTATGCAACATGCTGGATGTTTTACCTGTGCGACCATTTAAAAATACTATTGAAGAAAAACTGCAAGCTAGAACATCTCTAGAATGTTAAAAATTACAGAATTTTCTCCACTTCAGATTTTTTTTTTTTAAGAGAAACTTGATGCAACAAGATCACCTGCCACAAGACGGCACATACATTAGTTGACAAGTCTGCAGGTGGCTCATATTGAAAATGCAGGATTATACAGACTTATATGATCACCTCAATGACATGGGTAACAATACTGAAGAAGGGTCAGAGTTTACGACCGTCGATATGATATGTATCACAGTGGCCCGGGATAATCTTTACAGAGGCGTCCTGGATCACGCTCAGCTGGCAGGACAGCTCTGGTCGCACACACCTCGGGCTCAGGAACCCAGCGGACAGAGAACACAGCACCACCTGAAGGCTCAGCTGGACCATTCTTCCTTCTTTGCCAGCATGGGCACAGAACACCCAACCAAAACAGAAGTATTCTGCAGGAGGGCACCAGTTCTGAACCAAGCCCATAGCCCACCTCCGGTACATATTTCCTCCTGGCTCCATCCTGCTACTTGACTACACCTTGGACTCTGGGCGTACACGGAAGCTATACACAATGACGTTTGTCTACATTTAAAGACGCTTTGTACTAAAGGGCGTGGACAAAAAAAAAAAAAAAAAGAGAAGAAAAAAGCTCTAACACAAGCTGTTCTTTAGCTCAGCAATTTGCCTTCCGGGGTTTATACAGGCTACTAGCTTGTCCTGTAAGAGAAACAGCTCCATTCCTAAAATCCTGTCCACTTAATGCCTACCACAAATACTACATAACAGTACACACACAGCCACAAAAAGAGGATGGCAGTTAGTACCATGAGTACTTTTCATACATGCCCAAGACTGTTGCCAACAGAACAAAAGTAACAGAAAACAACACTTACATGGCAGCTTAGTTAAATATCACTCCACTGCCTTTCACTGTTTCAAGTCACCAAGAAAGGATTCCTGTCCTTTTAAATATTCTGTTAATCTATCACCTTTAATCACTATACTACTTAAATAGGCATTTTAAAACATACAAGAAGTATCTAACACGCAAAACCACACCTGACTGGAGGGGCTTCCAAAGGGCCTTTCAAGCTTACAGGTACAACTCTTTCAGTGTCTCCATTTCCCTATTATCTGAGGAATCGCGGAGAACAGCTACAAGACTGAGAATGCCTTCCTTGGTCCTTGCAGGATCCCCTGCACCCATAAGAGTTACTTGCTCCAAGTACAACATATAGTAATGACTAAGTTTAATGCTTCAGGGGCTGGTGCAGATGGATTTGGGCTATGACACACAGGCAACGGAGGTGTTGGTACATATTTCTTTCTGTTGACTTACTAACGCAGAGGTGAATTCTGACAGAGGAAAAGGATCAAAAGCACATTCAGCTTATGCAGCATGATTTTATTTCAAGGCCTCTGTGGTTAAAAACTATGCCAGCCCACAACATGTTTCCAAATGCCTAATAAAATAGCACCTTAGCCACCTGCAACCTATTACAAATAAAAGACACCTGTTACAATAGAAGATACCACGTAACTTCAGGTACTTGTTTTTTTGTAAAAACAACTTCCTAACAACGCTATTAAACACGCATAGAAAGATACCAATGCTGCATAAAACCATACTGCACTGACACATCCTCTCCCTCCATCCATTGGTTTAGGGCAGAAAAAGAAATTCCTGAGGTATCCCTAGCAGTAAAGCTTTCCTTATTTCAGCCTTGTCTCAGCTGCGTGGGAGCTTCTATATGAAAACAGGGATGAAAGCAATATTCCCTTGAGAGAACAAAGCGGTGGATAATTTTAGTAGCAAAGCTGTTAAATTCTTTAAAAAAAAAAACCAAACAAACCAACAAAAAACCCTCTTTGCTTACACAGCCCCCATCAGTGATTCCCCCCCCACCCCCCCAAGAGCACCAGTCAGACTGTGTACTTACACAATCACAGCTGAGCTCTGGGGTAAGACTCTCTCAAGAGACAGAACAAGGGCAACTGTGTATCTGGAGGGCACTGGATAATTTTTGGTTTTTCCTTTTTACAACACTTGCAAACTCATTGTCAGTTAAACCACTACACTTAAACACATCCACTTTCACCCACTGGATTCTATAGGTATAATTACCTGCACAACACATTATCTGATATGCAACAGTTAAACAGCAGTTTGAACAAAGACTATTAGGATAATTATATCATGATCTGGGAAATGCAAATATTTATAGCATGCTAATTGATGTTTCTGCTTTAACATCAGGTATTAAGGCTTGATATCTCTACCTATGAAATGAAAAGCAAGTTGAAGCTAGTGACCAGAACAGTCACCATGATACCCTACGTGCAGTCTACGATGGGTAATCTGACAATTTTCAATGGCTGAACTCTAGATTTGCCATCTTTTTGTTCACAGGATTGTTTCAGTCCCTGTAAGCTATCCAAACACTACATGAAGCTCGTTACTGTGATTTAGAGTATAATGAGTTGCACATGATAAGTTCATGTTCTACAGCCAGTGCCTTGTGAAGCACTCTGCCAGTCTGAACTTACTGAAGCGAACCTTCTTGCTCTTTCATAGGGGGGAGGGAAGACAAAAAGCAGTATTCAACACAAGTTAGCTAACTAACAGAAAAGAAAAACCTTGTGAAGACAAGACAATCCATATCTCTCACAAGACTTGTCAGGCTGTGACAACCAGGACTTCGTATGTTTTCAAGAAGAAAAGCCACTTGATGTAACACTAACTGGAAGCCATCTTATTTCATTGCGCCTGCCAGGTTACACTACAGAAAATCAAGCTAACTGAATGCAGGATCATATACTATTTGAAAAGGGGCAAAAGAAATTTAGAGACAAATTGCGTGTGAAAAGCCCTGCAAACAGAAGCACTCATAAGACACTGCTGAATCACAATGTACAGCTTTTTCCTCCCACGCTGAGACACTCATTGTATGTTCATCAAGCTACATTTTATAGGAATTTCATGTCTTTCTCTTGCTATTTTCTTAGCATAAGACCAGTTCAAATATTATTTTAAAAGAACACCATACCCAACGAGCAAGCAACCAAGCAGTCAGGGTTTGACAGAGGAACCTCCCCCTGCCCCCCCGCCCACCCTGAAGCAAAAAAAACCACCCCACCCACTCAACACTTCCAGGTCTAATAAGCTCTCAAACTCAACACACACAAAAATTTACTGTCTGCCATTATTGTGAAGCCCAGATATGACCACTAGTTAATGGCCAGCCTTCAAGCTCCTCTTCTTCCCCACTGCCAGCCAGAGGGATTAAAAAAAAGTTTGAGGCACAGACACATCGAGCCAGTTTCAGAAGTCGGAGTAGCCTGCTCACCACTGCTGCTCTTTCTGACACTGAAACTCTCTGAAGGCTGAGGTACGTTACAACCTCTAGCCTCAGTTTCTCCAGCTATAAGAGGGAATAAAACCTTCAGAAGAATTCTTCTTCTGAAAGAACTCATTGATTCTTATAAAATACTCTTCTCTTTTAAAATACTTTGTATAACCTTACTGTTATGAGAGCTACTCGGCAACTATTCAACTACTGAAACAATAAAGAGAAAAAGAGTTTGGACTGTGAAAACCACAAACTGAACAGAGAAGTCACACATGCGCTTTAGTACTTTTAGAGCATTATCCACAATCCTTTTCTTATCCTGTTCTTCAGTTTTATCCAAAACTGCTAACAGCTGAAGATTATTTTCTTATGGGGTACCAAAACAAAACCCCAACCAAGAAAAACCCACAAACTTGAGACAGGTCCGGCTTACAGTATTTGTAAAGCAAAATAAACATTGCTCTACTTCTGCTCTTGGGTGCTGATCCAAGGCCTTTTAAACATAAAAGGAAAGCTTCCCCTCAACTTAAGTGCATTTTGTATCAAGAATTAGATCAAGTCAATACATTACTTTAACATATGCTCCTTCCCAGATTTCCAATATTTCACTGTTATTTCTGATTTCTTAGTACTGAAAGGTTCAGGGCAAGGCAGGTATGTCTTACACAGTAGCATCGAGAAAGGATATGGCATTTTGTGTTTATAGACATGCCAGCATGAAACAAAGTTCCACTGGGAATCCAGTTCCCAATTTTTCTTTCTTGGGAAGAAAAGGTACAGGAAAATCAAGGTACAGTTAAAAGCTCCCATTCTGTTCTGCAAAAAACAGTACACCAAAAAATTTCAATGTACCTACCCATGAAAACATATAATCATATTTTGTATGGACATTTTCAACATTAATCATCTACGTCAAAAGCTGTTTTTTTAAGAGTTCATTTAAAAATACATAATGTAGACAGTGCTAGATCATAGAGTATCTCGAGTTGGAAGGGATCCATAAGGATCTCTTTGCATTTACTTTCTACTTCACTAGGTTTTAAATCAGACCAAAAGAACAGAGAAAGTAGAGCCCTTCCCGCCCCACCACCTTGTGTGAGAAAACGGCTATTTACTCAGCAAAGGACTGGAAACCTTCTTTTCAATGCCATGTAAATCTAGGACAGAGCAAAATAGCCGTAAAAAGACAGTATTTCCCACATGCACCCGTTTGTTTTTTTTTTAAAAAAAGGAAAAAGTTGGAAATAGCAAAAATAGCCACTATATCAGAAAAAATACTTGCTTCCATTAAGCCAACCACTGTCTCAAACATCATGCACACCTAATTTATTCCACTGCTGCTCTTGTATCCTTTCTTTCTTCTACCTCTTATTGTCAAAAAAGGACAGAGAATAACCTCATCTTAACAGAGGTTTCTAAGTCTCTCTTCAAAGATACCTCTAATGCCTCACTTTTATATACAAGATAATAAAGGACTGGCAGATTATTTTTACAGCAGTACATTAATTTTTTAAAACAACTGCAGTATTTAGTGTATAAACATCTGATAAAATGATTGATTTCTTCTTTCCACCTTCTCTAAGGAAAAAAGGTCCCTTGCATTAATCAGTAAGACTAAATATAAAATGCTAGAGAATAAGAAGGGAAACCTTCATCTTTTTGAGTAATGAGAATCCTGCTGTCAAGAGTACAGATGCACTCTGAATAGCTTTAAATAAGCAATGAGTCGACTCGCTTCTAAAAGTTGAAGCCATAAAACCATAGTAGTATCATGAACTTATTCTTCATTCATCCATTGAATTAGGTGCTTCAACTCAAGAAAGAGCAGAACTGTTCAGGCTTTCTAAGCAAACATCCACTTAAATATGTGCTGGGGAAACAGAGGGGAGCAGCAGTGGATTATTAAGATTCTTCAGAAAGCAAGCTTAGAAAGGCAGGTTCAGCTCTTTTCACCTTTCTCTCCTGGAGTTTGAACAAACATGCCTTTATTCTGGTTTCCTATATCAGTATCTCCCTTTCCAATAAATTGAAATCAGAATTATTAGGCATAACTGCCTAACAGACGGTGAATTTTACATCAGCTAGGTCTGGAAACTAAAAGCAGACACCAGGTCTTTATTTTCCCATCAACTATCCTGACTGCTTTGGCTCCTTTAGCTTACCCATCTGTTTATGGGTCCCATCACATGTGCTGCAAAGACCGCGCACATTCTAGGCACTGCTTTGATCAAAACAGTAAGACGACATATTCTTCAGCCGCAGGACTGTAGGTGCTAAGAGCAGCCATCGCAATCCTCTCCTGTGATGTGGGAGACTTGCTTCTCTGCTCCCCACCTCGTCCCTACCCCCCGCAGCTCTGTGACGCACAGGCAGGCCGCCGTGCCAGCAGCCGCGCTGCCTACGAGACCCTGGGCCCAGAGGCAGCTCCACCAGGGAACTCGCCTCGGCACTCGTGCTCAGGCACTGACGGCTTCTCTTGGAGGTGACCTCTTCCCAGTCTCAGTTGCCCCTCTGACATGTGCAGTGCCACACTCTGGACCAAGGGATGTCAAGAGCTCCTCAGAAGTGACTAGACAGAAGGTAAGCGTTAACCATTTTCCCTTCTGTCAATTAAAACTGCATCTGTGTGCACGTCCATGCATAGGAAAATCCAGGAGAAGGCTGGGAGCCCTGCCCTGTTCTGACTCAAACTCACTCATCAGAGCAAAAGACGTGAACACTGAGGCAAGAGTCTCATCATCCGCAAACACTTTGAACACGTACACACCAATAAAACAATCAAATACAAGATGTACATTAACAAGTCTTGTTACATTTTTTAATTAAATGGATTTGCATAGTATGACTAATTATAAAAATTGCACAATGCATACCATGATGAATAAAGACATATTAGATCATTCTTAGCCAACACTTTTTATTTATGTATAAGAGAATGATATTGGATCAGGCCCTATAGTAGAACATACCACGTAACTTCAGCCAATGCTCAGTTAAATAAGGAAAGGCAGCGAGGAATGGGGATTTCACAGGGCAGTAGGAAATGGGAATTCAGTAGAAGACAGGAGTCATCAATGCTGATTACCCTACTAACTAATAGCCTGGGCAGTGTTGCCACTGCTTCTGTCTGTAAAAAGAGCTGTTTTTCAAATACCTAGTTTGTATGCGTGTCAAGAGAATGAAGCGCTTGTAAAGCACTCAAAATTAAGAGCACTTACGTATACAGTAAGCATTTTGGTAGAAATGTGAACATCCTTCAAAGAAAAGGCATTGAGCTTTTTCATAGAAACGTGAACATACTCAAAAGAAAAGGCAATATGCCAAGACCAAATTAATATTTTCTCCATTGTTGTATTACTGACGGTATCTGACAGACGGAATCCTGTGAACTACTTTGTGCTGTGTCAATTACCAGTGCTCTCCTGACATCTTACTTCCCAACATGTTTCTTAGAAGGTGATCAAGAATTCTGGACTTTCGGATTCCATTAACTTTAAAGGGGAACACATTAGAGCATCAGACACAGACATGAGAAATATTTGGAGACATCAGTACTTTATTTCTCCCCTCCATAATCTAGTCTCACAGTGGCTATCAGTGTGGAGCATAAATCATGCCATCACTTACATCTCTGAAGAATCTCGAAGTTCAGAGGAGCCAGAGTTGCTAACTCCATCCATTTGAATAGTGAGGCAGCCTACCCCCCATATGTCACCTTAACAGACAACTTAGGGTCGTTTTCCTTGAACTCTGACAGATCTCCTAGGATACATATATTCAAGAGTTTTCTCCAAAGCCACAAAGGGTATGAATATGCCTCCTGCTTATTTTAATGAAAGCAAAGATTGATTTTAATGAAAGCAAATATGGCATGACTCCAGAATCAATACTCAGGAACAGCTGCAGAATTAAATCTGAACCAGTTTAACAAATTTACCATCTTCTCACAGTCTTTTCCACCTTAAACATGTAAAATGCATGCAGCCTGTTCTGCCACAGTTCCTAGCAGGCCACTGCATTTGTTTAACGGAAGTCACACACAGGGGATCCCCTTCCTGGAGGAAAAGTGCAAAGTTACCACAACAATGTTAGCAGCGCGCTGTGGCTTGTATTGTGGGTCTAGACTTACGTATATTTTTTCAAGTGGAAAAGAAAATATGTTGTTGCCAGATTATACAGTATTTACATAATTGAGGCAATTATTGCACTGATCATATTTAATTATCTTTAATACCACAAATAATTTCCAGCTGTAAAGTATTAAATTTGTTTATCTGTGATAGTAATAAACCAGCCATCATACAAATAAAATGGTAGCCATCTCAGATTACTGTAAATTTATACTTTTTACAGTTTGAAACAGCACATTCAAAAGAACATCCATTTTCAAAATGGAGCTCAAGTAAAACGACAACTTGTACTACTTTAGCTAGATTAGTAGAAGCTCTCTTCCTGTAGAGGAAGTAGCACTTAAGCCAACTGCTCCAGCATCATGTAACACCTCTGATTTCCCATGAACTCCAGAGGGTTTTTGTGGCAGTGTTTGTTTGTTTGTTTGTTTTTTTTTTGTTGTTGTTGTTGTTTTTGTGTTTGTTGTGGTTTTTTTTTTCCCTTCCTCCCCACTCCCCCCCCTTTTTTTTTACACCAGCAGTGCTGAGAGTAGATGGGTGGAGAAAGACAGCCTGACTCAGATTACACAATATGCGTATAAAAAGGCTTGTTCAAACTTTTTCACTGTGTGTAGTCCTTGCACAAACATTACTTGACCAATGAAAGATACCAAGAGGCAGTACCTTAGCAGCTTTCTAAAGCTGAGGGATGGCTTCTATGAGAACATTAACCCTCTCATCCACCCTTTTGAATTTAATTTAGCTGTATCATTTTCATTCTACAAGCTACTGACAAATCAGAATCTCTATGCATTCAGAGCTAAGTACTGCCTCAGAAAATTAATAATGTAGGACCAATTAAGTAACTGTAAGACCTGGTATAGAATTTCAAAGTTTGAATAGGTTTTATCAGAGAGGGGTGGCAACAGAATTGCAGATCCTCGACTTAATTTATATATTAACAGATAGGAAATATTCACAATAGGGCTAACATTTAAATAATTACGGATTGAAACCAGAGCACTCCCAACAACATACAGACTTCCAGCATTTGCAAGCATATACTACCACGGCAATATAACACTTTAATTCAAATCACTGTTACCTTCATGACGCCTTGCTCTCTGATAATTGAGGCTGAAGTTACGAGGCGGGGCAAAGAGCAACCGCGGTACAGCGGTACACCCAGAGTGGGGAGCTGGGTCGGCCCCCCTACCGCTGCCAGTAGCCAGGCACGCAGAGACACACCACCACCACCACCCCCCCGGGCAGCTCCCCGCACCCACGCCGACAAGGGAACACCAGTGCCCTGTGGCTGGCGGCTCCCCTTGGAGGGGACGGGAACCCTCTGTGCCGGGCAGAGAGAAAACCCCTGTGCGAGAGTGCCGTATAAACCCTCTCTGGCAAAATACTTCATCACCACTGGGAAGGAGCCGTGGGGAGCTGGATGGCATCTTAAGCTCCCACCTACTGTGTGCCTTCTGTACCTTTGCATTTCCCCTGTAATGCATCTATGTGTTTAAAAAAAAAAACCCACAATAAGTTAAAACTTGATTTGTTCTCAGACGGATAAACAAGTGATAGAGGAAAAGCCTCACCAGCTGTTACAGAGAGAACACCTCAGTGTTTGGCTTTAACAAGCTACCTGGCACTGACATCATTCAAAGCGCAGGCTTACTTTGCTGCAAAAAGAACAGAATAACATTAAACTCACTGAGAGGAGAACACTAACTAGAAGAGTATGCTAAACCATTACATTAAAGTTTTTTGCAACAAACCCAGCACATTGCGCTCTCTGGTCTCCCAGCACCTAAGCAGATTGTTACCTGTGTGCAGAGCTGGCCAAGGCGGCCCAGAGCGCGCGTGAGGAAGTCTCACAGGCAGAGGCACCCCCGTGTTTATGGGTGGACAGCCATAAAATGAGGTGCCTTAGAAGCTTCTGTTTGGTATTCCCCACAAGAGGGCCCTGCTCATCACCTCAGGAATCACTGAAAGGCTTGTTAGCACTGTAAGACGCTCCAGTAGCTATGATTAAAGAATTCTAACTGGTATAGGTTAGTGTAACCCCTTAGCACTTTACTCATTTTGCCATCTATGCATTTATGAGTGGCAGAGCAAAAAAACCCTCACCCTGGTAATTATGCCATTCACCTGAAGAAAGCTAGTTAAGTGCAGCAGACCATCTGCCCAACAATAAAGGAATCCACTTGTAACAACTCTCTGCAAAGTCCTCGTGGTGCTGCTAGAGCTTTCCCCAGGATCAGCTCTGAAAGTCTGTATATCTGTAGCCACAGGAGGGGGTGAAAAAACAAACAAACCAACCCAAACACACAGACACAGCTATTTAGCTGGATTGTTTTGGTTTTTTAAACAGGAGCAATAAATCAAACAGTAGGTAATTTCACCAAACCAGGATGGGAGGTTGACCTTCCGCTTGGGGAGCGGACCACAGCCAAAGCCATCCGCACAGCCCTCCCTGGGCACACAAGTCTGCTTACTCACGGATGGACCAAACAGCTGCGGAGCAGCTCCCTGACACGCTGCGAGGGTGTTGCTGATTGTGAACACCTGGAAAGCAGCCCCTACAATAACTTAGAGACCTAAAAGAATCTCAACAGACAACAAACAGCTTCACAGAAGTTTAACTCTGATATTTCACACACAAGGAAGTTTTGAACGAACTTTGACTGCACAAAGCAACTGAAACTCAAAATATTCAACAACTCATGCAAGCAGATCCACCTTCTGTCTACAAGTATATCCTAATGAGTAGAAGTTCAACACGGTAACATGAAATGAAACTACAAAATAAACTCTCAATAAATCTAGGCACATAAGTCCTTTTAAAACTATACATATGTAAAATACATATCACCTGGCAGGTCATCTCCAGTTCTGGTAAACAATTAAAAAAAGACTGATGATAAGTTTTAAAAAAAATAATCACATCAACAATGTAAGGTAGAGAACTTGTTAACAGTTTGTTAAATGTGGCTTTAAAAATATACTGACAGCCAAGTCTTCCTGTGGAAAGTGAAGTTAACGTGGCTGCAAAGTCTGAAACACATAGGCTAAGAGATGCACATCCTTTCTGAAGCTGAACTTTACAGTGACAGCTGGGAGTGATCTGTAAAAAGGATTTCTGAGCAAAAGCACTAGACTTTTAACTTTAATACAGAAAGACAGCGTTTGGATGGGTCTGCCCGCAGTTGCTGCTTGTGAGTTCATGCCCGTGTCATATAAAATATGTATTAAAAATATTATACTGTGGAAACACAGTTAACTAACCAACAGCCATATGGCCTATTCATATGTTGTTTTGATGAAAAACCTCACTCTGTGATTCAGAGATAAACTTGGACTTATGTTAGAGACGTGAAGGACTGGCAAAGGGCGAGTGGAATTGTACCGTGGAAGGACGGGGGGACGAAAAAGGAGAGAAGCGAAAGCTGGAGTCAAACTTCACAGCCCAGCAAGCAGCACTCCCAGTGAACAGGCCAGAAAGGCAGCCCCTCCACTGCCTGCGAACGCAAACAGCATCCGCGCCTACAACAGCGATACAGCAGTCGATCCGCTTGCGTAAGCCAAAATCTCCTCCCTGCACCCTCCTCGCCCTTAGGACAAGACAAAAGGGTTTTTAAATGCTCTTGCAGCGTACATCCCTCCTTCGAGCAGATGTAACGGCACCTCCCTGCTTTCCCCGTAGGAAGTACGGGCTCGCAGAAGCCCGCCGCCTGCACGCTTTCAAGGCGCAGCCGAACCCCCGGGCTCCTGCAGACCGGCCGCCGGCCCCAGGCCTCGCTCGCAGAGGCGCCCGCCGCCGGCAGCCACCAGGTACCGCAGCCCCACCGAGGCAGCCCTGCTCCTTGGCCGGGGCTTACCGTGTGTGTGTTGTGTTGTGTGTGTGTCCCCCTTTAGCTGGGTGCTGCAGGCATTCACCCTAACGGCAGGCGCTCCCCGCTACCTCAAGTCCCGTTCAAACCCCGCCGCACCGGGCTCCCGCGCCGCAGCCCGGCGGCCGCGCCGCCACCCCCCCGCCCCACCCTGGCCGGGCCTCCCCCGCGCGGCTTAGCACCCCCGCGTTAGCCCCATCGCGGT
>JAVKLA010000081.1:25164197-25188987 GCA_034782735.1 Sagittarius serpentarius
CCCCCCCCGCCCCCTCTCCCCCGCCCGCGGGATCTGCCCGGGAGCAGGTGAGGGCGGGCCCTCACGGGCGCGAGACCCCGCCGCCCTCAGCGGCCTGCCCGCACCGCCGGCTCCCTCGGCAGCCCTGGCCTGGTCGGTACACCCCTGCTTCCCCAGGTGCCTTTTTTGCCTCAGAGGGGCTCCCGCCGCATTGGCACGGCTCATTAGGTACCGGCGCGGAGAGAAACAACAGGTTTTGGGGATGATTACCGATTCCCCGCCGGTGTCTCGACAGTAGGTGGGAGGAGGGGCGGCCACCCCGCAAGCCCAGGCGGTGCGCAGCGTCGTTTGGGAAAGAACTGTGCTGCCGTAGTCTCGTTATTATGGCACCTGCTTTTGAACAGCTGGGTACGTGCCCTAAGCTGCCTGCAACACCTGGCTTCCAAAAAAAACGGCTCTGTGAAGAGTTGTCAACGTTATCAGTCCTTCCTGTTAAGGCCACGGTCTCATTACCTTTCCCGTGAGTTCACCTGAACTTGCCCTAAGCTGCTTTCCAGGGTCATAAAAGTGTTTCCCTTAAAAGTGTTGTAGGTCTAGATTAAAACATCATTTCATTTTGCATCTGCTTGCAGGTAGTACCGATCATCAGAACTACGGCTGAAGAAAAGTGAATGAATCGGGGAACTCGTGGAACGCAGCTGGGGTGCAGCTCCCTCAGTCTGGCGCGCTGGGCAAAGCAAACTCCTGCCTCCGTGCAGAATGTCCCCCGTTCGCAAACAGCTACATTTGGGCATGAGGTCTCCCAAGGGAAGGGAAGATGAATCTTTTGTTGCACCAGGAGCCGTTTGTGCTCCAAAAGAGAAGGAGCTGGGGCCTGGCTGATAAACGTGCCCTGTGGTTTGTGGGCCCGAGAGTGTGATACAAGAACAGGCTGGGCTCTACGCTGAAAGGTGCAAGAGACTCCAAAATCAGCACTGCCTTGGTCAGGTGTTCACTTCTGCATTGTGCCTGGCTCTATCAACGGAGGTGGAAAGGTGTCTCTCAGTCAACCTGAGCCCTGGATTAAAGCAGCACTAGTCAAGGATCAAGAGGCTATCCAAGCTCAAAGGGAGTGGTATGCCCTATAATCAAAAGGTTGCCCTCGGCAAAATTCCACACTAAAACATAACGTGTCCTTACAACATAATCTCAGCTCCTTCCCTTGTGGGCCATGTAGGCATCCACCAGCATATTCCGAGAGCCAGGCTGAGGAGTCCCAGGCTGACCTGTCTGATGTGCTCTGTCCCAAAATGTTTCTTCAAGATCTGTCCGAGGATATAAGAAGTAATGTGTCTGGCACAATCTATATGAGGTAGCCTGAAGTGAGGGGATATTACATGAGCTTTTGTGCACAGATCTAGTACATAGATGGATAAGCTGTGCTGTTCGGGGAACCACATTCAGACCAGTTCCTGATCTCTCAAGTAGCATAAGTGTATATGGCCCAGCCTAGGCCTGCATCAGACTTGATATGGTCTTACAGTGGAGAATACAGAACTGATTGCTGAGCAGCTCTGCAGAAGCCACCTCGGGTCTGGCAAGGCCAGCAGCAACCTAGCTGGTGCCAGGCTAGGTCTCATGGAGACGTTAAACCGATTCCTCCATCCCACTCCCTTCTCTTACACATAGCTGGCACTACTGAGCACCCTGAGTCACAGAGAAGAGGCTGCATGCTTTCAAAGTGCCAACGCACAAACAAAGCAATGCAATTACATCCTGACCTATTGATGCTGCATGAAATCAGAGGTTTTCAAACTGTAGTCATGGAGTGATACAGAATCATGTTTCACACAAAAAGCAAGTTAGGGGAGTTCATTGTCCTGGGGTCACTTTTCCATGGGTAGAGGTTTCTTAGTTGCTTTGGGTTTTGCAAATCAAGCTCCACCACGGGTCTTTCCAGTGCTTAAAATGACGTTGAAATTGTACTGTTTTCTGCTGTAGTAGCAGTAGAGACTGTTAAGCAGTACCTATATTTCTCCTGAAATGTAGTTACATTTTTGGAATGAGTTCAATCTATCTGTGCCCAAACAGCAGTGGAGCCATCTTCAGAGTAAAACAAACAAACAAAAAATCTGATTAAAATTATTTAATCTACTGTTGGTTTGCCCAATGTTTTTATACATAATTGTTGGGTTTCAGTCAGCAAAAATTACTACATAGATGTTAGGACAACCTGTTTATGTTTAGAAAAAAATATTTAGTTTTCTTTGAAAATACTTGCTAGACCTGAAAAATTCAGGGCATAAGCTGTTCACTGATTCCCAAGGCTTACGAAGAAAGAAGCAGCTTCTTGTCCAGGCAATTCTTACTCACAATGGATTTTTTTGCAGCTGCCCCATAAGAATCTGATGATACCCAGTGCTAGAATGCTGGAGTGACAATGAGAGTGGGTAGACAAGGAATATCCACCATCCTTTTTCATTATATGTGGGAAAAGACATTTTGCGTAAACAAAAGCAGAAGGAAACAAAAGGCCACAATGACTATTCAGTGCATGGAGGCAGGATATTCATTTCTCAAGTTAAGTAGGGCACCCAGAGAAGAATGTTGTTTGGCTCTGGCCTGGCAGTATGGGAATTAGACTGAACAGGAAAACTGAGAAAATAGTCAATGCTATGATTATCAAACTCAAATCACAGTAACTTTAACATGTGTCAGAAAGGTTCCCTTGATACTCAGTATGATTTTTCTTCTTTTTTATTCCACTGTTTTCCAGTTCTACACCTTTATTATTTTTAAAGTTCAAAAATATAGGAAAAAGTAGGTCTTAAGCTCTTTTTATTTTCCAACTGTGTATGTCAGAGATAGCTTTAGAACAAGCTAACATTACTGTGGTTCAGGTGTATGCAACTGGTACAGTTCAGTAGTACATAAACAACTCTAAAACAAATGCACCATAGAACTTAAATTACCAAAAATAAACAATATTAAACTACGTAGGGCAGTAGGTAAAAACAATTACCTTTAGATCTTGCACACTAAAAGAAAAATACCTAATTATGACTGAAATTATGAAGTTCTACTACAGATTATTGAGATATATTACAAAGAAAAAGAAACTTGAGAAGTTGTTGTCACATTTTGGTTTTGTTCCAGTGATGTACAGTCACATGAAATCTTACATCAGTTTTTCATGAAATTAACATCTGGTTACTTTAACTACAATATTTCATGAGTTTACAATGTTTTTTGGTGGGTTTTTTTGGTGGTTTTTTTTTGTTAATTTTTGAAAAACTTGCATGTAAAAACGAAGTAAAATAACGCTGCAGGTTGTTTACAGATTCCTTATGGATTATAGGAGTAAAAGCAGTCAGGCAGCTGCAGTGTTTTTTAACATTGGTAAACAAATACTGGATTAAAGTGCAACAGTCCTTCTGACAGCACACCTGCTCTGTGCTGAAAGGAAATCTTTTCCTCTCTGCAGAGAAGCGAAGAAAAATTTCAGTGTCAGGCATGTTTCTCTCGAAAGTCAGTGATGGCCTTCCAGAGCGTGCATAGCATTCCTCCTCTGTAAAGAAAAATCATAAAGATGCTCAGGTACAAAGACACTCTCGAGCCTGAAAGCATTCCAATTTAGGTGCCTTCTGGTTTTCTTGCTCTGCTTTTGACCAATGAAATTCAGTGGGAAGGCTGATCAAAGGTGAAATTCAACATGCAATACTGAAATAGAGAACAGAGTCCTTTTCTGATTACAGTACTGGGCAATCTTTCCACTTTTCAGATGCCTGCTTTCTGGAATTCAGACTTCAGGTCCAAAGGACCTGTATAACTCACAGCAGACTTCCAATGTCATGAAAATGTACATTATGAAAAAAAAAAAATCTTACCACCTGCCATGTTTTTTAATTTATTTTTATTTAGTTATTTATTTTTACACTGACTGGGCACACACACAGTGTTTGGTAACTTCCACTGTTTCTACTTAAACTTGGTTCTGCAGTGACCCACATACCTGGCATGATTAGGTGAAATCTAGTGTTAGTTGCAGTTCATGAGTATTTTTGAAGTTTGATGATGACGATGAAAAACTACAGAAAGTTTTGCTATCTCTACCTTTTTAAATAAAAGCAAGGCTCTAATGGGATATCCAGTGTCTTCACGTGTCAGGTAGAAGCTTTACTTTAAAATTTTCCCTTTGCTTTCCTTTAATAGAAAAGCTTATGTTTAAATTTAAACAGTATCAGTTGTTTATCAGGAATGCATCAGTATACAAAGACATACTGGAAAGTGTTACTTATTTTAAATTAATACTGCACAATCCAATAAATAGAGACTTAATTATTTTCTCTTGTAGCAAAACACAACTCCTGCTCAGCACAGTTCATGTAACCGTGAAGCATTACCTCAGTCTCAAACATTTCAGATCATCTCGTGTAACATAGCAGAGAACATCCATTAACGTATAGTCTTCAGCCAAGAACTACAAAAAGTTCAAACATTTTGTTAGAAATACAATCTAACTTTCTAAGCTTTATATATCATCTGCCCTAAAAACCAGAAGTTTAGAAGAAACCTAAAATTGAACCAAAACATGGTACATGTAACAGATTAATCCCCATTGTTTCTAGAAATACAGTGAAACTACTTATTTTGGTTTTTTTAATTTCAAGGAACCTTTGATCTGATCTGTAGGAGTGATAACTACATGCAGGTTTTCCTAAGTCAGCTGAAATTCTGAGATGCTCAACACCTTAAAATTATATAATTTGCTGCAGAACAGACTGATCTATTTCAGGAGATTTCACTTCAACACAGTTAGTTAAGGGCAAACGTACCCTGTATCCAGGGTATAATCAGCAAGAACTGCTGCAATGTGTAAAGGCACTGAAAAATTAAGAACCAAAGCAATACTGTCTATTTACCAGGACATTTTATTCTCTTATTCCTAGTCAGATACAGAAATTATGAACAATACTGTATTTGTGTGAAGGCCTTCATATTCATGGCTTTTTCCTATCCTTTGAAAACACATTCATGTCTCTCAAAATGTGCTGAAGTAATTAAAAAGGTTTGGTATCTTCTGGCATCCAGTCACAAAACATTACTGCAACTGTGTCAGAGGGTGAACAGGATCATTGCTACCTTGTTTATTGTGGCCTCATCAGCTCCTTGAACGCTCAGCCAGTTTATGAGATCAGGATCCTCAGTCCCTGTGCCAGTGGAATGACGATGACAGACAGACAACCCAGGAATATCTAGAACACGCATTTTTGAGAAAAGGTTTTGTGTTGCTAAAGCAACCTGTTGGTATTTTTGAATGCTGAAGCACTTTCTTCAGTGAGCTTTCCCTTCAGCCTTAGAATACCAGTATCGCCATAAATAAAGATAAATGCCAATTCCCAAAGCACACACTTATTTACAGTTTATAGACAGTTATACACCAATTACTCTACTTGGATGGGGTACAGTTAAAGTAGTGTGAACATCAATACAGATGCATTTTCCGTCCTCTTCGGAAAATGACATTACTAGTACAAGGCCCATCAATTTCACTGTAACTGTTCCTACACTAACATGTTGCATCAATTTAAGGAAACTGCTGAGCGTAAGTCATACGATTGGTGTGTAGGCTATGCCTTAGACTGAGGATCAGCTGCTTTTGGAAAGCAACACTTCTTTGAAGCACATTACATGGAAACATCAGACTGCATTGGCACTTCCACCTTCTTCATGGCAGATACATATCAAACTCAGCTTCCCTCAGTAAGCTTTAAGTTGTATTTACATCTCACCAATTAGATCCTCTTGAACTTTCAGTGTAGCAACTGAAACGGTCTGAAATTCAAGGAACACATACCTACACATACTAGATTATCCTTTTTAGAAATAATATTTATTCTGTAGGATATGAGCCTTGTACTCTTCCATATAATCACAATCAAAAATATTTAAATCATACCATTCCTTGTACTGTGATTAACAAATTTAGTACTTTGTTTCCACAACGTACATTCTTACTTCAAAGCAAACCCTACCAGAAGCAGCATAATAAAGCTGCTTTGCTGAGACTGGCTCAACAAAAAAGAAAAGAAATTTAGCTGCCACTGTCTTCATCTGTAGCCAGTATGAAACTTTTCCTATTGGCTTACCTATTGGCTGTGATCTAAGCCGTAGGTTTCTGATCTCTTGATCTTTTTCTTCTATAGCTTGATGTAAGAGGACTTGAAATTCTCTCTCCTTTTGAACTAACTCCTCCAATAACCTGTGAAGTAATGGGAAGGAAGCATACATTTCCTTAAGTAGTTTCAAATTTCCAGGACAGCAAAGATCTTACTACACTTAAACTGGAACCTTCTTCACAGAGACAAGGACAGACTTCTTCAGCTTTCATAGGAATATGCTCTCACTATATATTTATTATGACCTATATCAAGACATAAACATTGACTGGTTCCTAAAGCTATAGCTCTTTAAAAAAAAAAAAAGCCTCAAACACACCAGCCTCCATATACATATCCACCCACTAAACAGGTGGTATGGTACAGAATTTCAGTGAAATTTCTACAGCCAGCATTCTCTTTTAAACAAAACTGTGTAACGAAGAACAAGTATCAGTGTTTCATACACCAAGGGCTGAACTTTGTGACATAATCCTTTGTAAGGAAAAATGGCACTTCACATTTCTCCAGGAGACATTTTCAAAGGTATGGCAAGGATGGAGCTGCGTTGAAAATGTGGTGAAAACGTATGGTTGCATTTCTTAAATGGGGAAAATACGTTCTCATCCACACAAGGGCTGTCACAAGGCACTTTGTGCCTACCCTCCTAGGCTACATGAAGAGTGAGAAAAGAGGAGGCAAAATACCTTGTGTCCTCTCCTAAGCAATTACTTTTGAGAATGTCAAGCAGAAACAAATTGGAACCCACGTTTGACTTCCTTCATAACACAAACCCAGAAAGAAACCCAGAGAGATTCAGTGGTCAGCACCTTTCAAACTGATCAAAGGAAAATAGTCACAATACAATGGAAAATTAGTATGTGAAACTGCTGCAATTTGTTATTTTAGAAAAGAGTTTTAGTAAAAAGGACTTGTGAACAATATGTATTCAGAAACTTGGTCAGAGAATTTGGACATGGAGAACACGCTCATAAACCTGCCACTGACTTCTGAGTCTTAGGGAGTTCTGCCTTGAAAGAACTGCAGCACCTTCATCCCTTTCTTGAAGCCTTTGTCAGCCTGAGAACTATGCAATAACTGTTTCATTTTAGTATGTTTTTTTTTAATAGATAATTTTATTTATTTACACCAGTTGAGCACTGCAACTTTCTTCTGGGACACAGAAAGATAGGGACATTCTGGAATTCAGCTAGACAATGTGCCACAAAAGCACCTTACCTGTCTTTGCACAGAAGTAAACTGCATGCCATAGGATTGCTTTGTAAAAACACCTAGCCCTACTTTTAGCTTGCATACAGGCCTACCAGCAGCATAGCTGCGTTTGAGTGCTTCCACACCTGAGCTAACAATTCTGAACAAGTCCATCCTGCATGGAAACAGAGCTGCTTTGTGCCTCTATGCACACCCACAGCTTGGTTAATCTCAGTGCAGACTGATATTCTGTCCAGACAGTTGTGCAGTCACCTTTCAGTTAGTTTATTCCTCCTCTATCCATTCGGGTTGAAAAAGGCCTTCGGGGCCGACAAAATAGTCGACTATTTTATCTTGATAACTGCTTGCTGCTTATGCCAATAAAGCTTTAATTAATACTTAAACAACTGTCCGTATTATTTACCTCAAAATTTCTACATGAATGACAGGATGTGATTATTTGGTCAAAGGCTTTGCATTTGAGAAATTTACAAAAGCAAAGCGCTAGAAAACAGTAACTACAAATTGATCACTTCTGATGCTACTCCCCATCATAAACTTGGGAAGTGAGCCAATCTAAATTATTTATGCATTTAAGTGTATCATTAAGGCAATCAAAATATTTCTCAGTGGTCATCACAAGCAAAAAAATGAATTGTAACATCAGAACTCAAAAATACTGGTACTTTATTAAAAACAGTACAGTTTAATTATGGCAAAATTCTTGGACACATGGAAGAGTAAAGTGCAATTTAACATTTTAACTTAAATTGGAACAATAACTACAAAGAATGTTCTAGCAATGTAAGAATTGTCTTATTGAAGACGTTCTTTTTCTTTCAAAGTCATTCAAAATTTACTGAGGTCAGTAGGAAAGCCAATATTCTAAATCAGATGCTGCAAAAGCTAAAATACCTACTTTAAACAGACTATCTGGTATATTGTAGTGAAAGGAAAACAAAAATATATAGAATATTATTTGGATAAGATAATGGAGACAGATTTGTCTCTGACATTTCTTAAACACACAAAACCAAAAAGAACCACTTCTCAGGTTTAAAGTCAAATATGTGTATTTCTGAAAAAAAATCCAGTATCTAAATTTTTGGCTTATTTGTTCTTTTAAACAACACGCCAATTTTTCCCGTTTTCTCTGATGAACAAAATTTTTTTCATAATAATGCCTGCTCGTAAGCACAGATCCTGCTGCAGTGAATTCTGTGCACAAAACAAGTCTGAAGGAGTTTCCCTGTGGAGTTCATGTGTGGCTGTCGACTAGCTTGAGTTCATCCCCAAGAACAACTATATCAAAAGAACAGCACGTTCTGCCTTAATGGAAACAAAACCTAACACCACTCACGAGCCGTACACAGCATATGAAGGAGAGAAAAAGCAGAAGCTTGGCAGCAAGCTCAACTTTTTCAGACCTTCCTTGAAAGGGCACCTGAAATCCATACTGACCTTAACTTGCATCACTATTGTTTTGAAATGAGGAAAACTAGTATTAGTGATCAGTCACAGCTAAACAATAACCATCATTTAAATGAACAACTTGCAGTACTATGGAATTTTGATACTGTCACTAGTATTCTAACACATATATTTTAAAAGCAAAACAATACATACTGTCACAAGTAGGCTAGTGTCTCCTGATGTCCAGACTTACCTGTTTGTCTCTAATTTTAGCCTGCCCAGCTGGACACTCAGTGATCTGTGAGCAGCCTGGGAGTCATGGGATACCGTAGAGCTGAGTGTGCTTACACCTGAGGTAGCTACTGCATCTTCCATGACAATGCAAGGCTGTTGGATAGTTTGATTCTGAGGCTGTTCATCTTGATCTTCAACTTCTATATCATCTTGATCTGCTGTATCACTTTCAGATGCAAGACTAAAATGTGGCCTCAACTCTATTAGCACCATTAAAATATAAGCAAGAGAAAAAATACTGAAGATGTTAAAAATGAGTTAAACATTAAAACAAAAGCAGACCTAAGTGACCATTTACAGATCATCCTACAGCTTTGGTTAAACCAGACTGAAATTTCTGTAGCAGGAGAACAGATGGTATTTTCTAGGGGTGTAAGACCACTCAGACCATAACAGCATCTTAGTTTATGCTGACTGTTATTCAGCCTATTGAATGTTCAAAAGCTGTTAAAGAAAAAAAAAAAGCTGGACTAATAGGATTCCAGATTTGGCTAGCATTTCATGTCAAATTGTGCTGAAGTACTATGTGTAGCTAAGTACTTTCTTTTGCTTAATTCCATTCTCAGTGGTTTGTTATTTCTTATGTGTCTGACCTGAAATGTTTTATTAAACAAATAACCATTATTTCTTTTATATCCAGCTATTCCTGTTGTTGCTGCTTTGGCATATTTAGCATTCTCTCATTATAAGTATAAGAATACTGTGTTTACTAAAAAAACTGTATCCAAAGATACAGAGAGGAAATAACAAACAGACCCCTCTCCCGACACTTAAAAGTAGCACACTTCCCTTCTACTTATCAGAGAGAACACTGCCTATTTTGTATGATGTACATCCACAAAACTGCAGACACAAAGCTATACGTGTAGTCTGGTTTCTGCTATTCCCTGTTTAAACTACCTACCAGAGCTTACCAGGTACGTGAGACATGCACACAAGATCTTACGCTCCTACGCAGTCTATTATTGCAACAACATCTGTTTGTTAATTCTAACCATTTAATATAAATCTTTCTTCCTTCCTTCCTTCAATTGTGGCTTCTTATTGCTGAGCACTCCCTTTAGTCTCCTCACCAAAACTTACTTTTTTTCTGTATCACACTTGGGTTTTGTAGGTTTTTGTCCTTTCTGCTGCAGAACGAACAAGTCTCTTCTTTACAAAAGGGACATTCGTTCCTTGATCCGTTTCGTCTCCTCATTTCAAAGCTACATACGTTTTTCAAGGCTGAACATACTAAGATCAACAGAGCTGTGCTTCCTCTAAATTAAAGATTTGTTATATAGCAGTTACCCAAACATTGCTAGGCAAATATGTCTGAATTTGCTTTGAACTTCTGCATCACGGTAATAAGAACAGAAGTTCATTTTGCCATTGTTCACCACCAGGCAGCGTAACTACACAACATCTGCGTTGTACCACTCCTAAAACATTGCCAAACTTTAGAAGTGTCAAGGCCAGAGACATATTTTCACATCATTCATAGGGGAGAAAAAGAAAAGGAAAAAAAAAAAAAGTCAAAGGCAAGGGGAAGCAATCAGAAGTAGGGTGAGGCAATTAGGGAAGAGGCAGATGATCAGTGCCCAAAAACTACTAGGGCACAGAGGCTTTTGTTTAAGTTTGGTCATGTACAATTAATGCTGATACTGAGCTGTCTGGGGAAGACGAGTCTATTAAGGAGCAATTCTACAGTACTCCTATTATACAACAATAAAGTACATGCCCGTGTTAAAGGTGTTCGGCATTCTAATCAAAAGACACATTTTCCTTAGGACTCGGAAGTAACACAGAAACCCTATTTATACCCTGCTGGTTGTGCTGGGGATACAGAAAATACCAAGGAGAACAGGAAGAGCTGTAACTTTTCTTGGAATTTTCAGATCCCCTTGTTGATCATTTAAGACTTAACCCACCCCAGAAAACAGGAACAGATATTCTGACTTCAGACTTAAAGTATTAAATCATACATTTGAAAATTTCACCATTAATTCCAGTGTAGAGAATGGGGGAATGACAAGCTTAGAAGTTAAGAAGCAGCAGAGAAACTAACTCTGGAAATAGGTAGAGTAATAACAAAATGGGCTACAGTTTCTTCTGCACAGACTCCTCCCCTCAGCTAAGCCATGCATTTTAATTCTGCAACAGTCAAAATACAATAATCAAACTGCAGGCTCTGCAGATTCCCCCCCCCCCCCTTCAGACAGCTTCTGATCAGAAGCCAGAGACACTTTCATGTGCTCCAAAAATCACATAATTAATCTACACTTCGTAAAACACCTTACAAAATCAGCACAAGCTGGCAAGTGGTCTGTCCTTTGGATTTCAAGAGGCAGCATTGTGCACCTCAAAAAATTAGGCGCCAAAGCACCTTAGCCTACTACTGCTCACTGTGTTGCAGAATTGTTTAGATTACGCATCTTGGAAAGGTGCTTCCCAAAACAACATGGACAATACACTGATTAGTTTTTGAGTTGCAAAACAGGCAGTGAACAGGAAAAAGGCCACTGCTGGTTTCAAAATCTTAAGTGAAGCATCATAAACACAGCTCTAAACCATGTTTAAAGAGATCAACTAATAAATATTTGCTGACTATAAAGAAATGACTCACCTGGGACCAGAATAGTAATAGCAGTCTGCACAGCTTTTCTGATTATGCTGTCCAATGCAAACATCCAGTGTGGCTTGATGTTATGATTTCGCAGAACTTTATTGACCTAGCAACAGAGAATTCAGTTCAGATATTATAAACCCCCCCACAACTTAAAACTATATTGTATGTCAGCATTATGTAAAGTGTTTGAACTTACAGATGCTGTATCAAAGCAGGTGATTAAAAGTATTTCACGTTGCCAATAAATGAAGAAAATAGCAACGTTGCCAACTTCCCCTGTTTTGTTACAAGTTGTGCAGTATTCTGTATTTTTTATCAAGTACTAGTTCCTGTGTTAGGTGATTTTTGATGACTGCGATACTGAAGTTTATTTAACCTTCACGGGTGTGGAGAGAAAGTTAAAAAAAATGCGAGCAAGACATACCAAGGACCATATTATGAAAGGCTTGCAACTTGAGCTAATTCATCTTGGGGGTTTTTTGGCATCATTTTCACTGCTTGCTCTGAGCAGTACTTATCTACTTTAAAGTACAATTGTAGGAAATATCAAAGAACTAATGTAATGCTGCTCCTTCTTGATTCAGAAAATAGTTAATTAACGTCAGTTTAAATAGTCAGGGAACTTCACTTGTATGCTGTGCCATTTTCTCTTTCCTTCTAGTTTTTACTTTGTACAATCGGATAGTTTCCTACACTGGGTTGCTCCTAATTGCCTGCAGGCCTGCTTTCAAACTGCTTTTAGCCATATTCCTAGGTGCCTCTGTGGATGCTCCACGCCACTTGAAAGAATGTCTCTACCTTGGGGGAAGCATTTTCCAACTCCCAGATGACAGGGAAGAAGCAGGTGGGGTGATAATGCTACAACGAAACGCCTAGCCACAGTAAGCAGCAATAGCACAAAACTGACTCAGTGCTATTTTCCAGGCACGGAAGCAGTCCAAAGCAACAGACGCTGTAGGAGCAGAACCCGAGAAGTTGCAGGAAGAGACAATTATAACTGCATTTAGAAAATTATGAAGTTACCCACGGCCTTATTAAAAAAGTAGCAACTGTTGCTTACTAAACAATGTGGCAAGAAGATACTTCACTCTTAGGTCATTCTAAAAAAGGGATTAGTTTAATTTTCTCACGTTGTGATAACCTCCCTGTAAAAAATGACTGAAGTTACACAAATGTTGCCTTCAGTAGATGTGTAAAGGTTAATAAATGTTATTAATCATATTATTTTCACTGCCCCAAAGCAACAGCATTCAGTAATACAGTAATTTATGTAGGTACCTGTACTGGGTTTGGCTAGGATGGAGTTAATTTTCTTCACAGCAACCCATATGCTGCTGCGTTTCAGACTGGTGACTAAAACAGCCTTGATAACACACCCATGTTTTAGCTACTGCTGAGCAGGGCTTACACAGCGTCAAGGCCTTCTGTTTCTTACGCTGCCCCGCCAGTGAGTACGCTGGGGACTAAAGGCTGGAAGGGGACACGGCTGGCACAGCTGACACACTGCCCCAAGAGATATTCCCTTCCATATAATATGCTCTGTGATAAAACTAGGGGGGGTAGTTTTTCCAGAGAAGCCGTTGGTCATGGACGGGCTGCGCATTATAGTCTACTACTAGTGGCGAGTGATTGCTTTTGTATCATCACTTGCGATCTCTGGGGTTTGGGGTTTTTTTTCCCTTCACTTTTTAATGTCTTTCATTTTCACCCACAAGTTTTCTCACTTTTGCCCTTCCGATTCTCCCCCTGGTCCTGCTGGGAGGGAGGGAGCGAACGAGCAACTGGGTAGGGGCTCTCCTGTACCTGCCAGCCAGGTCAACCCACCACCCCACCTGTGTCTCCTCACTTCTACTGCCAATGGCCACGAGGTGGCACTGGGGCGCCGCGCTGTGACTCGCAGAGCTGGCAGCAGCGCCCGCCCGGGGAGCCTGCCCTGAGCCTGGCACCCCAGAGGCTTGCCGGCGGCCCTCCGAGGCAGCACAGCGCCTGTTTGCCAACACTCTGCACCCTCCCATGCTGACTCCTACCAAGACATTGACACGTTTAGCTAAGTGCAGCCTCTTTAAGAACTGAAGAAGCATGATGTAACTTTGTCAAGAGCACAACAATGCACAGGAAGGCGATTTAGCTGTTTACATTACAGCACAAAACTACTTTTTCTTGGTTGCTCCAGTGAGGGTATTGTGATTATTAAGCCTCTTTACTCGAGATTACCTTATTAGTCCTGAGAACAAGGGAACTGCTTTCCCTCACTTTTAGCAATATCCCAGTCTCTGCAGTATCTGAGGTCTTGATACTGATCTGGATTTCGGCGTTCTACTATAGAAATCTAATGTACATCCAAAAGAATTAAGACTGGGCACATATAAAGCAAAGGTTTTCTTTGAACTTTCTGTGGGTTAGCTTAGTTAAATAAGAGAGAGAGAGTAACGAAAGAGACATTTATCAGTTAAAAACCAGCAACTTGTAACAATAAAGTTACCAGAAGAAGGTAAAATTTTTACTGAAAACTACGTGAGTCTTACTGCCACCGAACAACTGATGCCCAGCAACATCGCTATCAGGAAACCAACGCAGATATTTGTGCTTTTTTTCTTGACCTTGTATGTTTGGTTTTTTTTCTTCCAAGTGTCAAAACAATAGTAATATGAGGCTAAGCAGAAGGGAGAGCTGAAGTGTACTCAAAAGTGAAGACTCAAAGGAAAAAAACCCCAACAACAAACTTTGATTTGTGGAAACTGCTTTTAGAGATTGAAGTGCTGGGGCCTGAACTGTAAGCCCTAAGTCAAAGTTGTCCTCTAGATGAATCTCACAACCCAACAATATATCTAACATGCATAGTATTAATCCCCTATATAGTGTACTACTGATCTACTTTAGTATGAATATATATATTTTGATGCTAATCTATAAAGCTTTGTTATAACTCTTATTGTGTAACGCTGACCAGCAGGATAGTCTGTCTTTAGAGATGTGTGAAACCAGACGTTCAGCCTTGTATCTTTCTTTATTTAGAGGTGTGTGAAACCAGACATTCAGCAGGATCCAAACAGGTAGGGAAACTTCCCTGGATTCCTCCTTAGGCCCTGGCCAGGCTTTGGGCAGAATCCAATAGGGAGAACAACACAGATGTTCCGCACCTGAAGTTTCGAAACATGTTTATTCAATTGTAGAAAAGCTGGACCCTCTTGCAGCGACTTTGGACGCCTCACCTACGAGTGGACGCACTGCGTAGGACTTCCCAATTGCTGAGACAGGCTCTCCAAACCCTCGCTGCAACCGGGGCTCCCCAGCGGCTGTGGATCTGGATGATGGTAAACTATTAGGGCAATTGGTGATATGTCTCTCAATCACTATGATCTTTCCTGTGTAGTAATGATTAGATGCACTACCTTGTATTTCTCTTATTGCTCATTTCCTGTATTATTGGGTTATTAACAGTAAAATAAGCCTATTCCTTCCACTCTGTGTCTGAGTTTAATTAATACCCTCAACCAGCAAAACACAGATTCATTTCACACATTAGGGGTTTTTTTTGTAAATGGCATCTAGTTCTCGTCAGTGTAGTCTATGCAATCCTTCCTGACAACTCTTTTACTTGTCAGAGTGCCCAGGTTTAAATGCTAACAGAATCATCCACCTCAAATGCCTACCTGGACTGTCATTTCATTTTTACTACATGACTTCAGTCTGGACAAGTGATGTCCAGCACAGCTGCACCCTCCCATGTTAGTTATTTAACTTAATCATTAAGCCTATTTGCTTGTGAACTAACATTTAAATACATAGCTTAAGAAGAAAAAGCATTTCTTTCAGTAAAGTAGCTGTTTAAAGGTTATCCATGTGTATGTTTGGTTTCTCACTGCAGGAAATAATAAATTTTGCATTACTTATTGACAGAGAAGTAACCTTTTTTTCTTCTTTATCCTGCTTATTATAAATTGAAATTAAAATGTCTAGTTTGGCAAAAATCTGCTGCTAACCAAAAATTCTAGAATAAGAACTCAATACAATTACAAGGTAGACAGACTACTATTGGGGGCATAGAGTCGTTTAATGTATTAGTTTATAAGAGAAGTTCAAGACATCTGTATTTACACAGGATAAGCCTGACATTCAGCGTTGGTCTTGTTTACCAGAAAACCCTCCAAAATGAGATTTTTTTTTTTTTTTTTTAAAAAGGCTTTCCTGCTTTAGTATTATGACATAATGTTTACACAACTATGCTGAACCTTCTAGATCTTTAATCAGCAACATCTCAAAAGTTGCGTTCAGGGTCTGTGTCCTGCCAAAGGATCACATGGCAACCAAACCAAGTCACAGATGTGGGCTGGGGTTTTGTTATTACAGGTTCAAAGCCCTCAAATATTATTGTTTCAGTAACTCTGGGCAGAAGTTAATGAAGTTCTGTTTGCTTCTGGCTTCTAGCTCTTTTTTTTTTGGCAGTTTCTGTGCACAAAGTTCTTAGTAAAAATAACAACTTACAGCATCTTGAAAACCAAACAGCACGAGCTGCACTTGACTGATACCATGACTGTCAAAGTCTAACTCCAGTTTCAGTTTTGAAAGAGTGGTTGCGATGATTTTACGATCAGTGGACCGTACAAACTCTCTGAGACTGGAAACAAGCGTTGTGATATGTTCCCATTTCAGCTTGGGTTCTTCGGCTCCCTGGTAGAAGAGAGGAAATGAAATAGTTTTGATAGCCATCTTTTGAAATGTACCTCCAGAGCGGCTTTAGCCAATAACGTCAGCTGGCAATACAGATTTTCAGAAATTCTACTGCTATGGTTAAGGAAAAGGTGCAGCTGCTGGTCAGATAATGGTAGCAGCATAACTACAGCAGCACAAAGCTCTACCGCTGAGCTCCCTGGTAATGCGGATTACTTGACAAGCAAGTAGCTGACTTCATTTTATACCGGTTGCTGAAGTATATGTGCACACTATAGACTATGTGTCATTATACAGGAGTGAAAAGATATGAATAAATATACTGTGCACTGAACACTACAAATTACTCTTAATTGCAATCAAGCATGTACTTTGCAGTGCTTCTAATTTCTGAGTGCCTCTGAGAGACAACATGCAAAGTCCCACAGGAGCATTTAAAAGAAGGAGTTAGTCAAAGTTACACAGAAGGCTCAGAAAGAGACTAGTTCTTTCCTACATAATGTCCCTTGATATGGAACTTCTACACTTACCTATTCTTAAAGCAGGTCTACAAATCTCTCACCTTTCTATTATAAATATTCATATGCCTATTTTTAAAAGCTTCTGTGGTTTGCATGAGCTACCAAAGTAGCAAAAAGCTCAAAAGCATTCATCAGAATAACCAGCATAAGTATCTAGGAAGCAGAGGACTATATTTACTCTCCAAAGTAACGTTATGCGAACTGAACACAAATTTCAATTCATGAAAATTCAATTCATGTAAATAATTAAAAAGCCATTAGGGCAGACAGGTGGACACACAACACACTGTAGCCCTGGACTAGCAGACGGAAGTCCATCAAGGAGTGCTGGGAACAGGGCAACCAGTGTGGCTCCCTATATAAGAAAGAGGGACCTATTCTGGGAGGGTCATTCTCCTCCCCTAGCCCCCCACACCCAATGACTTTGTTAAATTGTTCTTATGAAAAGTCTTTGTGAAGGGAAAAGCGCTATCAAAGCTTAAATCCTCATGAGGCCTAACAAGCAAATCAGGCTTCCATCTATTGGTAGCTTCTTGCATTTAAGCAGGACATAACAAGAAGCCAACTCAACTTCCCCTTAACTGCAGTTACTACCACTTTCTGGTGGTTTGAGTAAGTTTCCTACTCTCTGACCAGGGTCCCTCTCTCCAGGAAGAAAACCGTGTTTGGGAGTCAGAGCTCTGCATCCTCCTGAAGGGCAGACAGTCCCACGCACACGTGCTTTGAACTGGCTCTACAACTCCATGTGTGTTGCTCCTCTCTTGGGCTGTTCCAGCCCCAGCTGAGGAAGGCGAGAAACACCAGGCACCCTCTCTGGATTTTGTGATTGAGTCTCAGCCTCTCACAGTCACCGGTTATTCCTTTCATACACATGCTAACCACTGCATGTGTTACAGCAACACTCCAGCAAAGCACAGATCATGGGCATCTCTCACTGCCTTCTATTTTAACACTTTCTATAGTTACCAGGACAACTGTGGGTTCCTCCCTCCCCCACCAAGAGTTAGCAGCTCTTTTTATTGGTACGGCAGCAATTTCCAATTACATTAACTGTAGTACATGCACAAGAATCATATTGATTTGCATCAGTTTCTAAACATTACTATCTTTAGAAGATGAGTCGTCACATTTTATACAAGTGTGGTTTAGACCAGCAATACTTAGCCTTGAGAACAAAGTGAGTCAATTAACTACTAACACATGCATTACAAACAAGAACAAAAAAAATCATGTCATCCAGTTTCAGTGTTGCAACATTCAGCAGTGTGGTCATAACCTGTAATTTATTCAGTGTCATCCTGAACTGATACATCATCATGTCCCCACTAAAGAAAGCCAAAAGGTCATTCTGCAATTATTTTGTTGTTTGCTGTAGCTCCTACTGTTACTCAGTCTTCCCTCCCCCCTCCATATGTGCTCCCAAATGCTATGAGGAATAGCTGCAATTTATTTTCTCCTTAGCCCCCCCCGCCACGTTTCCCCTATTATGGCTGTTGGTTAGAAGGCAATGGTGTCCCAGTCAGCCCCATTTTTTCTACCCAATAACCTAACATAAGGCCAGAGCAGGCCAAAACACCTAAACCTCCCTCCATCAAACCAGTCAGCCAGAAGACACAACTCTAAAAGAGGGGCAAGGTAATCACCTTCTGGGGATGATTGACCTGACAGTGTCAACTTGACCTGACAGCCTCAGTTAGTCCCATTTGAAAATCATTGGCAAAATATAATATAATGAAAACATGTTTTTCTGTTGTCTGGCCACCACTAATATGCAGGTATACGTATAGTGTTTACAAACAACACAAAAAGCATATGTAATGCAGCATAAACAGTTTCAAAACGTATTTTTAATAGCCCAAATAAAACAATAAACCGTGAAAGCTCACAGGGTGTATGCCTTCTAGTTTAATCAAACTTTAATTGCTTTAATATGTGTAATTCTGAAAGCTCCAGGTAACTGCAGATAGGTCTTCAAATTCCATAAAAATTTGCTGCTTTCTGAAATTACTTTACCTGAGCCAAAGCTTCCATCAAGTTCCTCACCACCTTCTCTTGGTCCTCAGTTAATATCCTGTGAAGGGTGGCTCTCCTTTCACTATCCTTCTTCAGCATGAAAAACCCAGAATCTTTCTCTTCAGGTGAAGGAGGTGCACTGTGATCCTCAAAATTTTCATCTGGGATGCTGAATGAAAGACAGTCAGTGAAAAGAAACTTTATAAAAGCCACCCCAACGCACACATTCCTAGTCTACTGTGTGACATAAATGCCAGGTAGCTCTTTACCTCAGAAAAAGGGACCGGATTCCCTTGCTATCTTTTTCTCCACAGGATTTGGCTCTTGTTTTGAAAGAGAATGGATCCATTTTTAATTCTGTATCAGGCGAGACAGAACCATATTCACTGCTGCTACTTGTATCTTCCACCAGAACAGGGACAGGTAAGGATATACTCCGAAGATACTCTATTTGTATAGGAATATTCAGAAATCAGAATTTAGTAGTGCCATGACAGTTCTGAAGTGAAAAGGTTATTCTTTCAGAGAAAACAGAAGAACTCGTCTTCCCCCACATCAATACAAAGATATTAAAACAAAATCGACAAAAAACTCCTAAAGCTTATTCTTCTGGAATACAGTTATCTTTCAGTTATGTTTTTATTCAAACACTTCCCCAGATATGGAAATGCTGGGCTCTTCGCAAGTTCACTTACGGAACTTCACCACTGGAGTGAACGTGCGTCTCATATCATCAGTACACACTTTCAGCAGTAGCAAAATGTTTCTACAGGTTAAGTCATCCAAACACCTTCCAAGACCTTAATTTTATGTATGTATATAAATATATGTGTTTATATATACACTACATATAAGTATATATACTATAAACACATAAGATACATTTATCAGATTATTTTGTACAATTTTAATTAGTTCATAGTCTTTGATTAATACTAAACATGCAGAACTTTTGTTTTTGAATCCAGAGCACATATTACAGCTGCAAGAAATTATTCATACCTTTCACATGTGCACATTTCAAAGTGTACTTTGATAGCAACTCAGCATGAAGGTAGTGTGTGTTTGGTTCCCCCCCTCCCCTCCCAGTTCATTCCCTGAAGGAGATGAGTATCCTGTACCAAGGCCTGACAAGAGGTCTCAAATGCATTCTGCTTTTTTCAGTTACAGAATTTAGCCTAATAAAAGTCTATGTTATCTTTCTCCACAGACCTTGGTTCTATTGCTACCATAAAACAGCCATTTAGTTTCCTGTTCAAATTTCCACTAAATGGCCCTATAATAACAACACAGCTCTTCAAGCCTGTATTACCCACCTGCCTAGGCACTTAAGCCATAGTCTGGTAGGATTACAAACAGTAGTTTAAATTTGCACAATGATTTAGAGGTACCTAACAGAGAAAGGCCACTCATTTTCATAATTGTGCCCGCTTCTCTTTGCGCCATTTTAGTGTGACAAATTATACCAGACTAAGTGATAATCACAGTAGCTAAACAGTTACGATAGAGAAGTATGTTAAAACTCACCATTTGTGTTAGCTGAAAGAACTGTGGGAGAAAAGCAAAGAAAAAAGAATGTCAAGTGTCCTGAAATTAACTGAGAATATAAGCATAGTCTAAAGGATAACTTTCTTCTCATTTTTATGGACTATCTGGACTTTCCTGTCTGCAATCTCAAAGTGTAATTAATTGTGATATACAGTTAATTTTAATCTGGGGGGGTGGAAACCACGTTAAAAGTGATCATCCAATGCCATCTCCTTTACCTGGTATTTTTATTTCTTTTAGGTATCACGCTAAAAATATACAGAAGATATTTTCTTGTGTATATACGCACACACATAGAATATGTCATTCATACTCTCAAAACTCCTTTGCTACTTTCCACAATTTAGAACACTATAGGAAATGAGTATGTGAAATAAAAATAATCAGAGCATGCACATTTGCTATGGGACAAATATTTTTTTGCTTATGTAGAAAACTCCTCTGAGGCTCAATAGCATATTCTAACTTTACACAACATGTACTCTATGCAAACATTCTTTGAATGAAAATATATGCAAATTTAAAAAAAAACCAGCAAACCAACAAAAAAAAAAACCAACCACAAAAGCTGCACAAATCCATAAACAGACTTCTAGAAACCTTTTTAGAAATACTTAGATAAATCAACTCTGTGACCACATGATAACAGAATTCTGCTACAACAGTGTTTCTGCAGCAAGCTGCTGGAACAGAAGGTTACAACTGAACGTTCACCTGGGATGGAGATCTGCGGTGTCCATCTTAAAGACTAAATCAGCAGTTTCAGGAAACAGTATCATCGCCAGAAAAATTCCAGATTGAGTTTAGCGACGCTTACCTGAGAGCTTCGATGGGGACTTTCTTTTTTTGCTTGAAACCTTCAAGAATTCATCTATAAGTAGCTCATGAGCAAAAGCTCGTTTATCAGGATCTGGTTCAAAGCAACGCAATATGAAAGCCTTGGCTTCTGCAGACATGGATTCAGGAATCTCTGGGTGTATTTTAAACATTCCCACCTGAGACAAAAAGGGAGAAACAATGGCCTACACTGTTCTTTTCCCAGCCACTAAATAGCATCAAAAAAGTGTTTAGATAGTAAAAGTGGTATATAGTTCTCAAGTTTTGATATTATCTTTCTGTAACTAGTTTATTAATTCAGAGAAAAAAACCAAAACAACTACTACAAACTGTATAAGCAATTACATCTAAAAAAAACGAAAACCAAAATTGCGAGCAGAAGCTCTTGCAAAGCAGAAAACTGCTTTTCTCAGCTGCCGTATAGTTGCTATTACTCCATTACTCTCTTCAAAACTAAACAGCCCTCCCACTCAGTTGAATCAGCTCATTCTTCTTAACATCCTCACTAACAAAGTATTTCCGTTACCTTCTTTTCCTGCAGTCCTTCAGTCTGGCTTCTCCAAAACAGTCATAAGATTTCCTCTGTTTACAAATACTGGCCTGACTTGTACAAGGAAGATGTCTGACCTTAAACATAGCTGCTTGTGGTTCTCCCAGTTCATAAAACGGGGGCTTCCCTGTAGCCATCTCAATGATTGTGCATCCCAAAGACCAGATGTCTGCAGCCTTCCCATAGCCACGTGGCCCTTTGTCTATGATTTCTGGTGCCATATACTGAAGGGTACCTGTTTAAAACATACTCTTTTTTTTTTACTTGGATGCACTAATGATGCAAACAGATAGCTAAAGGACAAGAGGAACAAAATCACTGAGGAGTGAGCAGTATCGGGAGAGTTTAAAACCCCCACTCTTTATTATTCAAAATTCAAAAATGTGCAAATGCATTCTACATAAAACTCAAAATACTATTCAAAATATTACGTGTGCTAAAAGCATCTGATATCATCTACCAATCTGATAATATCACTTTTCAAAGTCAATGACAATTATTAAGAGGTTTCAATGAGCTTTGGATCAAACATAATCTTCATTTACTGTATTATAGATTAAGATTAAAATAAGGAAGATCATACTGAATTGCATCCAGAGTAGAAAAGCAAGTGAAATCTTAACCTAAAACAGCAGGTGATAGGAACACTTTTTCTGAAGTAAGCGAATCAACTTGACACATCATTCTGCATTCTGTTTCATTTAAAGCAGAAGTAGAAGACCAGAAGATGGAATTAAAACAACAGTTACTTCTCATTTTGCATTATTTAATGCAGTGCCACTGCATGATTTAACATCCAAATCAACTTATCAATCGGAATGAGGATCAAGTTAATGACAGGCTCTGTAGATAAGCAATTCTGGAGAAGAAGCTAGGATGTCCAAGCCAGTCATGAAAGGAAAAAAAAAAAAAACACCTAGCCTTCGATCAGCAAGATGAAAGACCCATGCGCACAGAAGACAGACTCAAATACAACATGGGAAAGACACAGCTTTTCTTTTGTAGAGGACTTTCATGTCTCAAGTGGAACTTACAAAACAGCACTCTCTTTGAACAGTGCATACAAGTAAAGTGTATAGTTTAAGATTAGGTATACAAAAAGTTATTCTTGCAGCAACCTTTTGTATTGATTTGAAGTCAATGAAAGTTCAGCAGCTGTGGATTCTGACCCTACGTGCACAGTTCGAGTGAGGAAAGAGAGTCTCCCCTGGGAACATACCAGTGAAAGTTTCAGTACATGGGTTGATTCCTGCAAGTCTCTTTGAAGTTCCAAAGTCCGAAATCTTTAACACTCCACTGTACGTGTTGATAAGCACGTTATCACCCTGAGGAACAGAACATTCAGAGCAATTATTTTTCTCTGCTGACTCTTCATCTAAGACTTCTTGCCTAGCCTCTTTCTACAATGCACTCTTTAGTAAGTAACAATTACCTCCTAAGTCTCTTAAGAGGGGAAATGAAAGAGGAATCAATAGTGTTCTTGCCTTATGTAATCCCATTATCAGAAACTTCATCTCAAAGTGAACTTCCCCTACTACAGGAATTCAGTTAAAGAATACTAAGAGAGAGGGGAAAAGACTTTTTTTTTTTTAAAGGGAACTTTTTCATCCGCAGTCTCCTTAGAAGATGACCTCCTAATATCCCATCCACAATCTTTTTCACTTCTAATAAGCTTTTACAAAAGTTCAATCATGTCATTGAAAACAGAAATAAAAATATCCACTTTATCACATCTTAAGTGGTACATGTCAATTCTCCTAAAATAAAAAAAAAAACAGATTTCGTTGGTGCGAATTCAAATCAACAATAGTTCACATACCTAACCCACAGTTCAGAATAGCAGAGAGGGTACGTGACAACAAAGAACTTTCAGAAAAAAGTTTTCAAATCACTGGACAAATAAATGGTTATGCAGTTACATAACACTGTTGGGCTTAATTCCCTGCAAATTCTTACCTTTATGTCTCGATGCACTATTTGATTATCATGGAGGTATTTTAATCCTTCAAGAATCTGCTTGGTGTAAAAGCCAATTGTCTGCTCATTATTTTTTAATGGTCCCCATTTTGATCGTAGAAGAGCAGAAAGGCTGCCTATAATTTTGGAGAGCAAAAAAGTGAGTGTAAAAATCTAATTAAATTCTGCCTTCTCCCCCAAAGGAAAAAAGAAACAACAAACATCAATCCCAAACCAAGTGCGCACCTATTCTATAACCAAAGGCCTCTCCAGGCAAATGCTTACTTGCATTGTCACTGGCCTCAGTAATTAAAAAGAGAGTCTCAGTATCTCCACTGGCCTCAGCTACAGCAGAGAAGCATATGCTTCCTCAAGCAGACAGATCAGAACGCATTTAATTAATGTGCTCACCTCTCTCCTATGCCTGGAGAGAAGTTGCCCCAGAGGAACGTCGTAAGAGCAAAAAAGGGTGGATGTGCCTGTGCGTGTCTTTGTACATACACCAGCTCCGCATTTTCTTGAAAAGCTAAGGTTAAGAAGCAGGATTTTTGTTGCGTCTGGCTGCTGTGAGTTCTTTGGTCTCAAACAGAAGCAATAATCACCTTTCTCTTGTGTTAAGTACCTGAGGAGGGCTCAGCCACCTGAGACTAGCTACAGTCTTTCTAGTAGGATGACCACAGATCACCTCTGATCTTGTATTGGCTTTGCACGGCAAGGTTTTGGTAGCAGGGGACTACAGGGGTGGCTTCAGTGAGAAGCTGCTAGAAGTTTCCCCTATGTCTGACAGAGCCAATGCCAGCCGGCTCCAAGACCGACCCACCACTGGCCAAGGCCGAGCCCATCAGTGATGGTGGTAGCACCTTTGGGATAACAGATTTAAGGGAAACAAAAGTTGCTGGGGCTCAGAAACTGCAGCTGAAGAGACGAGTGAGAACACGTGACAGAAACAGCCCCGCAGACCCCCGGGTCAGCGAAGCAGGAGGGGCAGGAGGTGCTCCAGGCGCCGGAGCAGAGATTCCCCTGCGGCCCGTGGGGCAGACCCCGGTGAGGC
>JAVKLA010000081.1:25189349-25201984 GCA_034782735.1 Sagittarius serpentarius
TGTGAGCTGTCCTGCCCCTGAGGAGGAAGGAGCAGCAGAGACAACGTGTGATGAACTGACCGTAATCCCCATTCCCCGTCCTCCTGTGCTGCTGCGGGGGGGAAGGAGGGAGAGAATTCAGGAGTGAAGTTAAGCCCAGGAAGAAGGGAGGGGTGGGGGGAAGGTGGCTTTTAAGATTTAGTTTTTATTTGTCATTACCCTACTCTGATTTGATTGGCAATAAATTAATTTTTCCCCAAGTTGAGCCTGTTTTGCCTGTGACAGTAACTGGCAAGTGATCTCTCCCTGTCCTTATCTCGACCCACGAGCCTTTTGTTATATTTTCTCCCCCCCCGTCAAGCTAAGGAGGGGAGTGATAGAGCGGCTTTGGGGGCCACCTGGCATCCAGCCAGGGTCAGCCGACCACAGATCTGTAGGTAAAAGGAGGTAGCCTGCCATAGCAATGATCTGAGCTGTATCTGTAGCACACCTTATCCAAATACTGAATGAGAGGACTCAAGCACTTTGAAGACACAGTTTTCCCCATTAATTTAGAAAAGAGATAGTAAAGAATATTACATTTGCATGACATACATCTTGTTGCAGTACTATAGGTTTTTACATTTTTAAAATGTTAAAAAACAAACCAACCAACCACCAAACCAGTCTCCCCCACAACTTACCACCCGGCACCTGTTCCATGAATATCTTAATGAAACCATTCTCACTAAGAGAGCCTAAATACTGGACAATGTTCTTATGTTTGAGATGCTTATGCAAAGCTATTTCTTCATGCAGAGGCTGGGAGTACCTGGAAAGCAAAGAAGCAGTTGATTCAATCTTGACCTTCAGGAAGAAAGTCTTGTGTTTACTGTAGTAGCTGAAGTTCTATTTTAGGTCCCATGAAAGACATTTACACTGAAAATGACTATGTGTTAGATGCATTTAGCAACAGTGGTTGTGACTACCACATACTAAAAAATCATGTGTTTATATATAAATACACATAACAGAAATAAAATATATATAATACTGTGTATACATACACACACAAAATCCTATAAATGTACACAGACAGACTAAGCAAAACAAAATTTGTGGAAAATGAACTCCTCTCCAGCCTAACTCGAAGAGAATAAACAGTTGGGCAAGCTGTTGGATTCAGAGTAGTGCCAAAGTGAACTAGTAAACCATAATGTTAGTGTATAATTAAAATCACCTCAATAATGGGAAAAAAAAAATCACCATTTAAATTTTACTTAAAGTAGGAGTCTTATCGGAAAGAAAGAGTGGATAGCTATCAGAGTAACAAAACAGGAATCATTTCATGAGGAGATATTCAGAAGGAATGATCAAAACAATCTCATCAAATGTAACCTGGTCCAAGGTAAAAAAAATTTCAGAGGTGCAAGCTTTTCAGCAGCCTTTTTGCCAAGAAGGTTTCTGGAGTCCAGATCCTTCTCCAGTGTGGAACACCACCCGAGCTCCGCAGCTGATGTGCTCCCTGGGCCAGCCCTAATGCTCTTCTTCCGACCACAGGTGAGCTGGAAGCAGGTCAGCTGCCAGATTCTGTGCATTGTCTGGCAAAACATAGACAATATGCAGAGTCTGGTGGCTATCTTCACTAAAGCACTAACACCTGCAGTCAGACTTTCAGGGTGGCTGAAACAGAGGAAGGACGCAGACCTCCTTCTGTCAGTCCAGATGCAAGAAGGAGCTGCAAAGTCTTGAGCAAGTGGAAGACATGTTCAGATGCGTATACTTGGGGAGTACTAAACATAACTGCAAACTCAACCTTGCAGCTACTTGCCACCAAAAGAAAGAGTTTTACTGCCACCTTCACCTGGTTGGTCTCAGCATAGACTTTGCACCAACACTGGTACATTCTCGCTCACTGATAAGCTGGCAGAAAACTTTTATTTTATTTATTTACTGGGAGGAGGGGTAGCTTCCTGCTGCCTCAAGTCCAGCAGTTAGCTCTCCCTGGACCCAGCAGAGTGCCAGTGCCAGGAATGCAACCAAAGCACGAATGCAACTGAAGTTGTTAGAGGAAAAGTGCTGGTGAGCTCCAGTCCCTTTTGGGGCAGGTAGTTACCAGCTCACCCTAACAGCAGCATCAAGCTACAAGTGGAGGCTGAACTCTTAAAAAAACAGAGGGAAAAGGAGAAAAAAAAAAAAAAGTCAGGACCTGAAAATCCTTCTGGAAAACAACTGTAGCAGAAAACAAGGAAAGTATTTGGTTAATGAAAAGTGTGATTATGCAACTCCGAGTCTATTTACTAAAAACAAATTTAAGTTTTTGCTTGCCTCTCCACACATGACTAAAAAGATTCTGACTACACTGTTAGTCATTCAGAAATGCAAAATCATCAGAGATTATATTCCTGAGTTCTACTAATGGGATTTTCATTTAGAGCAGCAACAGCAAGACCATTACAAATCTTCCCCCTGCACTTTTAAACTGCACAGTTAATTGAGTCTTGAGCAACTAAAATAATTTAGCAATAAGAAAATTCTCCAGTGGGATAAAGCATTATTTTAAAACTTAGTCATTAGGAGACTTTAAATGGTACAAAGAAAGACAAACTAAATCCTAGAAAGCTATATCTTATTATCTACCTAACGTGATTTTACTTTAACTTGGAAAGTTGGTATGGCCACTGGTACTATTTTGTAGTACTGGAAATTCATTTGAGGGCAACAGCACTGCAAGTGTGTTTCATTTCCTTTCCTTTCAGAATGTGTGTCCGTAGTCTAACATTTCCTGACAATTAAGTAAATCATTCATTAGCTTGTATTTAACATATAGCAGTATCGAAGACTCACTGCTTTTTGCAGAGGAATCGTTGCATTTCTGGCCATGCTCTGAGTCAGAACTTAATTATTTCTTATGAATCCAAGAGATGGTCATTTTTTACTTTGAAAATGGTAAGAATCAACCACAGATATTAATCCATTTCTTTATGCAGATTTCTTTCAAAGTGCCAAAAGGTTAGGTTATAATCGATCAGAAATTAATTAATTGTTTTGCCATTAAAAAAAAACCCACAACTGAAATTTGTCCTGGAAGCCTGCAAATATTTTTGAAAGTCTAAATGAAAGACTAACAGTTTCTTAATAATCTCTTCTCCAGTATGCTTTGCACATTGAACCCGACACCTTTTCCACTGAAAATTCTTTTAAACTGTGTACTGGAGAAGAAAAATCTGCATTTCCCCCACCCCCCCTTTAAAGTAGTTACTGCTCTGTTCAGGCTATCTTTCTATTAACCACAGTTGTTACAAACAACAAATTTCTTAGCACATACAAAACCTGCAACTCTATTTTGAGTAAAGAGATTGTTTTCTGTAATGAGGCCATACTTTCCGAGAAACTGTAACACATCTTGAAGTTACAATAACAATACAGAGGATGGAAGGATTCCCCTTTCCATAATCTAAGTTCCAGTACCTTTAAAGCAGTATGAGTATGGAAAAATTACTAGATCACACGCATATCCATATTGAACAGCCAATATATACATGGATTCAAAAAGATTTAGAAGGATTCATTTTTTAAACATCAAAGAAAAGAGCAATTAAGTGAGGACAGAATAACCTAAGGAAGGCCCACAAGACAGACCCATGAAAAAGAAACTGAGCCAGGACACCAGGTGACATTACTGACCTCCCAAGCCTGTAGATTACACAAAGAAAACTTTACAATCATACAGTGTCCTATCAACATCTAGGCTCCAATACAATTTAAATAAGAGTACTTGATGCTGGACAGGTCGTAGAGAGTAATGCTCCTTTTCCACAAACGGTGGTTTTACCCCCAGGAACCTACATTCTAGATAAAAGTGAGAAGAGTAACAGCCACTGTGGTGGGTTAGAATAGCCTCTTGTATTTACTGTTTTGAGTACAAGCACTCTCTGAGACAAGTGCTATGTAGGGATGGGTAAAACCAACTTCCTTCCTGATATTAGTTGTAGACTGAACACTGCACAAACACGGACACAGTTATTTCCTCCTACAGAGGAAGTGTAGCATGCCAAAATGTGGGAAATCCTGCTGAAGGACAAGCTATCCATTAGATGACAGTAGTAACCCAGAAAAGCCAAATGGGTAAAAGAAGACAAGAAACTTGGAAATACGGATTCCATTCCCGACTGCAATGGACAAAAATTCACCAGCTGGTACACGGTATTTTCCCTACATTCAGTCAGTATGCAATTCCTCCTGCTACCAAGTAGTGTTCTGTCTTCATCAGAAGAGCTTTCTTCATAAAAATTATTTCTTCAGCCATTGGGAAAGGAGGGATTTATCTTTCTGTTAGTGACCATGGCAATTACTTTATTTCCTACTTTTCATAGCTTTCCTGAACATAAGCATGAGTTACAGTCTGTGATAATATTTTACAGTCTGTCTGAGAGGCACTTCAAAGATCCAGGTACCCAAGTCACTTGTTAAGCAGCAGCTTGTACAGCCCTCAGTTATAAAAACCAAAGGCTAATGTAGAATTAAAGAATAACTTGACAGTTTAATACAGTCAGTTTCATTTGAAAAACCTTCTCTTTAGACTTGCTATCACTTTTATCACAATATTTGTGGAAATCTACGTATTCAAAATAGGATACACTGGAAGCCTCCAGATATATAAGTACTAAGGACATTAAGTGTCTGGTCTTCACATGGCAACCTTCATAAATGAGAGAGGGCAATACATATCTAAAGAGACTCTGCATTAAAAAAATGTGGACAAAAAGATCATTCCACATGAATTATTCTAATGTTAAGAGGCTCCATAATAAATTATGCACAAACAGGACAGGAAAATGTCCTTATCAACTACTTGCGCTCAGAATTTTAAAGGACACCACAAATAATGAATTTCAATTGTTCTTTTATAAGGACATGTCTGAACATGTCGAAGTAGATAGAGCTTATCACTAAGCGTTTGAATGAGATTCTGCACTTCAGCAGTATTTCTTTCCAAAAGAAAAAGTATTATAAACTACTAGTACCAAAACTGGTAAACATCTAAATTCTTAGTTGTGAACACAACCTGTTCCACAACTTGGAAACATCTAGGTACAAAGATAGGGAACACCATTATATACCAATATTGGCAGCAAACTGGTTAATCACGTTACTGATGAAATTCCGTAATGCACAAAATTTGGAATCAGCCACAGTTACTATACCTGCTGTCTCTCTCTGGGATTTCTTTAATAGCAATTCTGACTTGATTGCTCAAATCTCGTCCTGCATATACAATGCCGTAAGTTCCTTTCCCCAGAATGACTCGCTCGCCATTTTCATCATATTCATAATCATACTGCAAAGCAAAAAACAACATGAAATGAAAGAGAGGGATAAGATTTATTCCATCTGACTCTGTGCTCATAACTAAGGCATCGAAGAAGCTAGTTGCTTTCTGCAGACCATGGAGAAGGGAAGAAAAACACTTCAAGACAACAAATCAGGTACCGTGAAGACATGCCTAGATTTCTCTGCTGACTGTACAGGAAGCACTGGCTTCTGAGGTAGTCGTTTCAGGTAAGCGCATAAAACTAAGCTAGCTTTTACCTGTCCTGTGTAGTTACACTTACATGTCTTACTCAACGGCATCTGCAATTCTGCAGGTGGGTGCTGTAAAAACAAGAGAAGACGACAGAGGGCACTCGGTGCCAAGCTGAGAACTTCAGCTCCCACACAGACATAGCAAGCAAGGCAGGATACACTTTATTCCAGATGCTCTCCTGACCTGACCACATCTTCCAAAACCAGCCCAACCTCAGTTTTGCCAGTGCCAGGTCAGCCAGCAGAGTGTGCCAATGGGGTTAGTCAGGACTGCAGTGCATTAAGCGTGGTTTCAGCTGAATTTGAATTTCAAAGAGTTTAAGGCCAGTCCAGAAACGGTCATTAGATAAATCTATCTGATCTGTCCTCTTGTGTAACACAGACATGTAATTTCACACACTCATGCTCATGCTAAACCCAGTAGCTTATGCCTAGATAAAGTATTTTTTATTTTCCTCCAAATAAAGACTGCTATCTTTTTAGTAAGAGAGAGAATCCACTACTTCTTCTAGTACTTTGTTTCAACAATTAATTACTCTTATGGTAAAGTCATGCTTCGTAATTTGGATTTCTTTGGTGTCACTATTTAATCACATTTTTCTTCAACAGATTAGAGACCATTAGCACATTGTAGTTTTCCCTGTAAAAATACTTATGCACTGTAATCAAGTCACCCACTGCTTTTCTTTTTGCTAAAATAAACAAATTAGGCACCCTAAGGTTCTCATTATAGGGTATTTTTCTATCCCACAAGTTACTCTAGTGGTTTCTCTTTGTCCCATCTTCAATTTCTGATGTATTACAAAATGCCAGCACCAAAACTGGGACAGGGGGCTGTCTGCATTCATTATGCAGCACTGACTCTCTCAGCTAGTTCTGGTGTCTCTAGAGCCTTGGGACACCAGATTTTCATGTGATATTCTATCCTGTTCCCTGCCACCTAAAAGAAAGCCTAAACACCTCAAGTACTGCACTGCACCCAGTGGCCCTGTACTCACTTTTCAAGCAGGTGCATGTTCAGATAGAAACCCAAGGTGAGAATACAGTGTGTAATGGCGTACCCAGGCAAGCTATAACGTAGCTAACAGGGGTGGTAGCAGAAGTAGGGCATCCTAAGCTTTGTGTGAGTTAGTGGGCTAAGGGTATATAAACAAACTCCCAGCAACACCAGCATCATCATCTGATCTGAGTTTGCTGTTCATTGCTGTGCTTGCCTGCAGATGGTAAGTAGCAAGGACAAGCCCTCCCCTACTACAATTATATCCTTAGTTGCGCAGACAACCTGCCAATAAAGTGCACACGATTCCAGTGATGCATGGAACAGACAACAAACAGTCTTTAAAATTTAAAGAGATGCTAATACTGCCTGACTGTGATTACACCCTGAAGTAACTGAAGAGTCACTCTGTAATAAGCATGACTGGAGAATTCCAAAGTTGAGTACCTTCTCAAGTGAGTACGCGAACTGAAATACGAGAGATTTAGCTATGCTGGTTATAAAAACTACATGAGGAACATTAAAAAGAATCATTACTTTATGAACAGTAAAGGATAAAATTTTGTAAAAACTAACTTGTCTAACTTCTTCCAGAAAACGGATGGGTAATTTACTCCCTTCAGTGAAATGCTATACTAGAAGCCCAAAATACTTAGTATGCTGGGTAAAGACAAAAAAAAAAAAAAAAAAAAAAAAAAAAAAGCAAATACATACTTGAGACAGCACAGGAACAAAGAGAACACTTCTTTCTAAACTAATGAATGAACCAAAAGATGACTCAAGTATAGTAAGTATAAACGGAGTGTAAAAGTTTGTTTGTCGGCAAAAAGAAAAGAAATTTTGTTTACATGAAGAATTAGCAGTCAAAATCTGCAGTTTTCCTCCTTTTTTTACATACTCCTTTTATATGTGCAAGACACCCATGATGTCTGAAATCATTAATGGAATTCATACTTCAAAATCTACGTATCAAGTGAAATTCTCATCCTATACCACCATTTCTTTATGTTCAATGAAAGCACTGAAGCATCATGAGACGTGCCTAGAAGTCCTGCCTACATTTGGAGGAGTTTTTGTAGTGCAGGAAGGGTAGCTTCAAGTTTTTGCTTGAATGAAGAGAGGGTCTATTTTACAACTTCCCATTAAAAAAATATATATACTATTACATATGACTTCTACTCCTTTGAAATAATGCAAGTGCAAATACCATGTCATGCTAAGGTATTGCTTACTTCTCTTCTAAGAAGTGCTCAGATATGAAGGGGAATGAATATGGTAAAAGAACCTATATGAACTAGAATGGATGAGAGAACAAGCTAGGGACTCGGCTGGGAGGTAGCGACAGGCAGAGTATTGTAGTGATTTTTGGTAAAGTTGCAGCCTTTTTTAGCACAAAAAGGCAAAGTTTCCCCTGGGAATGCCTTCTGGATCAATTCAAGACCACAGCCCTCAAGCTTATGGAGCAGAAACACAGCTTATAGAAACCTGGACACCCCTGATGTTGTGCAACAAACCCTTGCCAAGTTTCCTGTAGGGATGCTGGTACAATCTTACTGACATAAACATGATGCTGATATAAAGGAAACCAAGTGTGCTTCTTTGTAATCGTAAATAAAATTTTAGTTACAGTAAAAGAGAAAGCTTGACCAGACCTTGTTGTTACCCCAAATGTTCCCACTTCAGAAAGTCCATTTTAAGCTTAGGATGCTTTGTCGCACTGGGGGCAACAAATGCTTGTAGTAAGCAATACTGTGATAAGTATTAGAAAAATAATCCCACAAAGTGTGTAAAAAAGTGAATTAAATTTGTAATCATATTAATTTCTAATGTTTGTCTGAGCTTGTACTTTGACCCTTCAGACCTCATACATCTCCAGGGTACTGTAGTACTAAGCTTTCGCATGGAACGTGGTGATCACTGAAGACGCTCAGGTCGACTTTCATTGCAGTTCTGAAACAGTCAGTCGCTGTTGTGCACGCAGATACCATCTACCTCATCACAGGCTGTGTTTTTTTCTGAAGTAAAAACAGTGACACACCTTCTGCAATGAAGTTCTGTGCAGAAATAGATTTGAAAGTCATCCGAGTTGTGCAGCACGTACAGGAAACAGCATCGTTCTTCAAACTTTGAAATGCTGAAAGAACAGCCAAGCAGAACATGTTATTGCAAAGATGTATTTGGACTTCTATCGGCTATGTCGAACCATACAGATCAACCCATTTAATATGGGAAAGCACCAGATTAAACCTAAGAAGGCACGGTTTTTCCTTATTGTAAAGTTACACTCTTGTATCCTCCAAAGTTCACATTCTACATTTGCCATCATTCAGCTTGCTCCCCTAGTTCACACATTGCCCAAGAAAAAGCAGGAGCAAAGAAGATTATTTCCATTGACCAGGGTAATTTTTGTCTTCAGTGCATTTAGGTAAGGCCCTTAATTTCCACTCCTGCAGCCAGAATGAAACATCCTTTCAGGATCACATTAGAAAGCTGGACTTTGAACTCAAATAATTAGTTCTTCCTGCTTTAGAAATCAGACACAGCTCAATCCTGAACACAAAAATTTCTGGCAGTTCCTTGTGAATTGGTACATTGACAGTATGTTGGAAAAATATTTTAAAATTAAAGTCAGCATCAAAAAATGAGGTGAATGACTTTACCACCCTTGCCCACCCATGCCTTTCTTCAGTTTTGGTTTTATCTGCTATAATAAGAGAACGAAGATAATGAAGAAGTACATATGCCATTTTCTTATGGATGCATAGATGTCTCAACAGAAGCACAGAAGAGGTGCAAACTCCAGTACAGTTGTCAGTTTTCTACCCTAAGTAGGCTGCAGCTCTTGCAAAGATATTCTTTCACCAGAACTGTTTTATATGCATGTCATTACTGTGCTCCTTATAGAAAATATTAAACATTATTTGAAATAGCTCTTCTGCTGACTGTCACATGTTGAGTGCCAGGTGTCAAGCTGATGCAGTATAATTGATTGTCACTAAATTAGAAAAGGAAAAAAAAGGCTGCTAGGGGTGTTACAAGGGAATATAATGCAGTATTTGAGAAACCAAGACAAATTAAGTCTCCTTATTAACATTCTTAAGATACTGCACAAAATCCATAGTCCTAGTGAAATCAATCTGTTTTAGCTGGATCAAGATAGCCATCATGTTTTTAATTAATTTACAGCACAATAAAGTAGAATGGTATTCTATGTTGTGCCAAAGGATCAAGGATTTGATTAACAGAAGTTTTTCTTTAAATATCAGGAAATACTTGTAATTTTCAACCTTTAATATGTGTCTAAGGTTGTCTGATCCTTGCTTCCTTTTCTGATTCCTCTATTGTACAGCCCTGTAACTTCTGATAAACAAATGGCTTTTTACACAAGCTGGGGGGCCTGCCTTTCATAAGGCTACTTATGAGAAGAACAAGTTCCATTGTAAGAATATTTGTCTTTGGGTGTGGCGACTCATTCATTTTTACGTTAGGAACAATTCATAAGTGCTCAGTAATGCACACATTTGTGAAGACAGTCACTGTCCCCAGTTTATAAACTAACTTTTAATTCAAGTTTTTCAAGCATATAGGTAAACTCTCCATATATGGAGTAACTGATATTAACAGAATTATTCATTTCAAGTTTCATGTGAGTTTAAATATTTTACTGAATAAACTGTGAGTTTGAACCTGACATGCACAGAAGCCACTGCTGGCTAGCACAGCAGTGAATAAAAAGGTAAGAATGTGGAATGCATACAGAGAACAGGCAAATTCATAAATATTTAAGGCCTTTAGTGAGCATTTACATTGCTTATATGTTGCTTTCCTCCCTGAAAAAAAGTTGTTAAAGTGAAGAAAGACTGAAAAATACCAATTTATAAAAAGAGACAGGATAATTTCCTCAGGAAATGCTTCATTCTGACAGTTCCCAAGCACACGTAGTACCCACTGACTTCTACGACAGCAGAACCGGGGCCGAATTTGCGAAACTCCGAAGACAAACAGGGAAGCGTGATGGAGCATGGCCCTGTGCCCAGCTCGCGTGCATCCAAACCTCCCCTTAGTCAATGAGAAATACTGCAAGTGCTGTAACTACTGCTTATTAATACTTCCAGATGAAGCAGCAGATAAAACAGTTGAGCATTGGCAGCAATCACAGAAAAGCAGGTCGGTGGAACTTTTGTCTGTTTTCTAGAGGTACAGCAGTATAGACACCTCCCACTGTTGTAATTAAGTAGTCTGACGAGGTCCCAGGCTCCAAGAACTTGGGGTGGAAGATGAACATGTTGTCAATTCTTAAGCTATGAAGAAAACTGGATACAGATCTGAATTAAATTTTTTCCACTGTTTCTAACACTACCTTCATCAGCATGACCTCTGAGGCACTCTCCCATGGAAACAACACAAGTAGCCGTTATTTCATAATCCAGGGCTTGTCCCAAACACTGAGAAAAAGCCAACTTGTAGCTTAGCAACTTCAGTCTGCTACTTTATTTTTTATTTTTAAATCGGAAAAATAAAGATGGTATCTTCTCGCTCATATGATGTCAGCTCTTCAGAACACTAGGGACTTTTCTGGATAACCTAAGATGCAAAGCATCTTGGGGTAGCAGCCATGTTCCAAAAGCTCTGATGAAGCCTTTAGGATTAACAGTACTTTTTGGCCCGATTCAATAATAATCATTTGTGTTTAAGAGGTCACGAAGGCACATGACAAAAGCAGAGTTACTTACGTCAGCACACAAACCACTAATCACTGAGTTTAAGCTAAACCCAATTACTATGACTCCCTGCATACAGAGTGTGACTTAGCACTCTGCTGCTCAGAGAGCTCTATATACTTTCCAAGTCCCTTTGCAATTCTTGAGTGCTGAACTCTATTACTCATGAAGTAAGATGCTGATTACACCGGCTGATACACAGCACAGAGAAGTAGTGACCCCTCACAGTCACTTTGTTCAAGTATTTACCAAAAACATTAGCCATGTCAATGCTAGATGTCTTTTCAGACCTGCTGTCTCCTTATGTAATGCAGTAAATATTTATGGAAGCCTTTGTTGAAAAAGCCTCCAAGATCATGTACAAAGACCTGCCTCATATGTTAAGGCTGCACTTCTAAAGCTGACTCTTACTAGTCTAGAAAGGCTGAGAATCCTCAAAGCTGGAAACTCCTCCTTCCTAGACTGCTTTAAGTCTAGGAGCTTCAAAGGAACCAAAAATAGTCTTGATACAAAAACAGATTAGAAGCAGGCCTGGTTCTGAAGGCTGTCCCACTCCAAAGAATACCTACCTTCATAAAACTTGGAAAAAACCTGAAAGACACTGAAAAATTAAGTGATCAGAAACTTGCATATATTTGGAAGAAGGGGGGGAGAAAAGGTTTATTCAGTTTATTCAGTTTTATACTTGCATAAGATAAAGATTTCCCCCTACAGCTCCTCACAGAGGCAGCCAGAGAGTATTCTAAGAATTCACAGTGACTCCTGGCTCACTGTAAACTCTTCCAAGTTGTTTTGGACATCTGTCCAGATGAACAGATTGGAAATTTAATTGACAAATTAAATGACAATTAACAGCTTAAATAACAAATGCAGAAGGGTACACCTGAAACAGTACTGACCACAGCATGTTTAATAAGGGGGAGGGGGAAAAAAAATCCTCAACAAATACTTTTTTTTCTTTTTTTTGAGAAGCACACAACAACATACTGTAACCAAAATCCAAACTAGACTGAACTAAGCGTATCAACGCAATTTTTGCCTAAAATAAGTTGAATCCCACATGATTTAATTTCTGTGCCTATCGATCGTTTGTTTTTTAAGTTACTTTTTGGAAGGAATAAGAATCATCCATCTGTGCAAAAACATCCTGCAGACATAGCAACAGCTTTGTGTGTATGGAACAGTTATTATTAGAATGAAGCAATGGTTATTTTAAAAAAGTAAGATTTCTGGGTTTGGTTTTTTTCAGTTTTTTTGTTTTTGTTTTTTGTTTTTTTTTTTTGATTACACTAAAAGCAAACACCAAAGTGGAAAGTTGCAGGATGCCAAAGTACAGATAAATCCAGAGGGGGGTGGGGGGTGGGGGGGGGGAA
>JAVKLA010000081.1:25202084-25215880 GCA_034782735.1 Sagittarius serpentarius
CCCCCCCCCCCCCCAAAACAACAAACCAAAAACAAACAAACCCACAAAAAAAAAACCCTAAGAATTGATTGCAAGAGGTCACAGCAGTGGTAGAATACTACTTTCTTACTATCAGAAGATACAAATTGCTAGGCTGGACCCTGCCAAACAGGATGCACACTACGTTCAACCTCGGCTAGCAGAGCAGACCCCCTAGCTCAGTTTCGGCTGTTCTCTACTGACAATGTGGCACACAATCCAGTAAAGAATTCTCTCTAGAAGTCTCCCTAGCAGACAGAAAACATTTTGCTGAAATTAAGAAAATAGATGGTAAAGTTTCCTCCTTTGTCATTATCTCATAAGCCCTGGCCCCAAGAGAGAAGTGTGCTGAAGAAAAGAAAGAGAAGAAAGGTGGCCCTGACCATAAAACATAGTTCTCTTCTGATCCAGTCAAGCCAGTCTTGCACGTGTCATTCCTGATCCTATGATTTATTAATCCATGTTAACCTACTCTACATGAATCTTTGGGAGGTTAGGGGTTGGTGTCCCCCCCCCCCCCTTTTTTTTTTCCCCTTCCTTCCTTCTTCTTGTCCTATTTACTCCCTTTTCTGTTCTCTCAAACAGTCTTCAAGTTTTCTCTTTGCGGTCTAACTACCACTCTTGTGTTGACAGACTCCTCTCCTTATAGGCCTCCTATGAAACGGTTTTGCTGCCATATCCGTAACAGACACAAACAAAAAACCACCCAAATGTACACACTCACACCAAAACCCAACAACAGGTAAGCAATTAGAATATTGCAAGACACCCTGATTTTGTCAGTTCCTCATATCCTCCCGCTCTGCACCCACGTTACTTCCTAGCTTACATATTCTGTACACCAGGCAGCTACTGGCTGTGACAGAACTCAGGTAAACCGACACGAAACACTGGCAGTTATTTTAATTCAATCTTAATTAGCACAAAGTGACTACCAACTTTTAGAAAATATTAGTTTTTTAATTCAAGGGGCTACATTTACTAATTCTTACATAATGAACTCTGCAAGTGGTCATTTCTGAATCCGGAATAAGACTCCTGGGGCTTCACTTAGATCAGGGCCCCTGTGAAAGCACCTGCAATACTCTGCTCCAATTCTGTGTCTGTTATTCCACCAAGGTCCACAGCAGCAGCTTAATACAATACTCATTCAATTACTCTCAATTTCAAAACATGAAAGGGAAACAACTTACCTTACTCCCCTGATAGAAGCAGCACTGAAGTTCCACTCATGGATACCCTTCTGTAACAGGAAGAGAATAAATAAATAAAATGTTCTTTTTTGTGACTGAAGTGCCAGTAGGCCCATCTTCTAGACTGAAACTCAAGAGATGGAAAGAGAAACACTTGAATCACAACAGCCTATTACCTTTTAAGTTACTTTTCAGGGCACTTTCTCTCCCTCTCCCCCCAACACCAAAGCAACAGCAGTTCTAGACATAAGTTTTAGTCTGTCTGTTTGTTTCTTCACTGTTTACTCTGCAAATATACTATTTTAGAAAGTATGCAAATCAGCAGATCAGAAGGGCTGCCAGTATAGCCTGGTCTGCGTGCTGAAATTGGGGTCACATGTGACCCTCCATAAAGTGGAGGGAAAAAAATTCCACCTCCGAGAGTAACAAGAGCTTGCTCTGCACGCTCAATGCCCTAGGCATGTGGGAGGACCAGGTGGAGAGAGCTATAAGCAGGAAGCCTGACGCTGGAGAGCAAAGTGGGAAATTCTTGAAAAGTAGGAGGAATTGCTTGGGGAATGAGCAAATCTGAAGGACAAATGTCCAAAGAAACAGAAAGGAGGCTATTTCCCAAGGAATCCAGAAGAGAGCAGTAAGAATGTACCAAAACCTCTAAGACCTGCTGGAGTAATAGACAAGGCTGGAAGAAAGAAGCCACCCTATGAAAACACAAAGGGCCAGACTTATTTTCAGATCTTTTAAATTTACATCGGTCACATTCAGGAGAAATGAGTTCTCTGTAGACAGTCATACTGCTTCATGTTTATGTTCTACTAAAACTTTATTGCAGGAAACGGAAGCCTTTTGTATCTTCTACTGAAAACATTCTCCTTTCAGGAAAAGGTGGAACAACACCACCTCTAAGTCCTGGCAACCTTGGAATCCCACCACAATGAGCAACATATTTGAAGAACCTCTGCTTGCTAGAGCTGAATTTCATTTGGCAGTTTAGTGACCTGAGCAATTAAAAGGCATGGGGACATTTCTTGCTGAGAGGTAATTTATAGCGTAAGGGCATGGAGTCAAACACAAACATAATCAAATGTATTCCAAAAGAAGACATGAAAACGTGTAGCTTATAAAACATTTCATGAATAGTGAAATATAAAAGTCAGAACAGATACACTGCCAAAATAGTTGCACAACTAGCGCAGGAAATGATGGAGGAAATTATTCCCCCAGCTATAACAGCTTTCTCTAAGGCTTCCTACATCAATTTTCGCCTCCTCCGTCATTCTCTCCTTCCTGCTCAAATCACATTAAAGGTTGCGATGCTAATATAAAATGCCTAACACAACGTACCAAAACCACAAGCAAACATCTTCCTTGAAGCACAAGCTTCACACTATTATAATTGTAAAGTACAAAGCTGTTAACTCCAGTATCTCTTCAATGTTAAATGGGGGGAAGGGTTTCTCCAGTGGGCTACAACCACAGGAGAATAGCCTGATATTAAGAAAGGGTGGGATTGCATCTTGAAGTGGAGGTACTAACTGATGCTAGTATGAAGCGTTTGTGAAATTACCATTCAAGTTGCCTGGTTCTCTTGCATGAAGAAAGATCACCAACTCAATCCCTCTCCTAATAAGGAGGGTGTATCTGAACTGTCTTTTACTCCTCCATCCACATACAAACTCTCACACTTTCCAATTTTCCATGCTTGAGAACTCTCTTCAGAGCTTAGCTATTGGTACTTGTCCAATTCCCACTATTGGGAATAATCTAAAATCTAAATAAGTTAAAATATACATCCTGACAGGCAGAAATGCTCAAGAAGCATAACAAGAAGCGTAAGCATTGTGGGTTTTACCTGTCATCTACATGCAACTGATCTCTGACAGGTTCATACATTTTTTATTCACCACACAAAGTTCTCGGGCAATGAAATAACATACAAGTTACGTCCCTCATGATCTTGCCAAGTTTTGAATACACTGGAGTAAATATATCAGGCATGCTATCCAAATTCAGCATCTGTTCTTTGGTTAGGCAAAAAAACACCAACCACCTAAACCAAAACTCAAAATGGATTCAGAAGCCAACGCAAAACAGACAGGCTGTTCTATTTCAAACTTGCAAACAGCACTGCTGCATTCCTCTAACCCCATGCGGAAAGGGCTGCTAAAATTAGGGAACTGCATGGCAAAGGTAACGTGCATTCTACAAAATAAAATGCTATCTGATTTTTACAGGCATTTGTTTATGTTAAACTTGGTATTACTAAAGGCATAAATGTTAAGATACGCTGCTAAAAAGCCTACGGAAGAGGCCATATTATTTACCCTGTTATTGACTGTCATTTGCCTACTGATTACAAAATTGCCAGCTGCAGGCTCCACTGAGCTCCAGTCTGGATTTGAAACAGAAATTCAGTTTCTTTGTGTATGAAAGGAAGTTCATACACTTCATAACCCACTATTCTTATTCTTAGAGCACTGACTGGATTTGGGAAAATAAGCAGAACCTTTAATTTTTGAGACAAAAATGAACTGACATCTGAAACCTGAGCTGGGAAAGCTCTGACAGGCCTATGATAGGTAGATTGAAATTGGGTCGTTGAAGAAGTTTCCAAACCCAGCTGTCTAACCTGGCTCTGCAGTCAGAATAGGTGGTCTTTGCTTGTTAACCAGCCCCTAAAATGCCTGTTTTCAGCCTAGTAAGGATCAAAGTAAGAGAGTCTTCCTCTTCGCAGTAGGCTGACAGATAACACCTCAATTTCCTTCACAATATCTCTTATCAAAGACAAATATTATACTGGTTATATTCAACCGAAAAGGAAGCTGGTGTCTCCAAATTTTTCTAGTCCTTTTTCTCCCTGTAAGGTTTCCGATGGATTCTAAGGACTTTGACAAACTTGCGACAGCAGGCTGTAATTGTACAGCCGAAGGGGTAACTACCAAATTGCCCACTGCATTCTTTGGATGGGTATTATGTCTCACAGGGCAAGGATGCCTCCACTATCAGTCAGATCCCGGGCTACTGAATAAGCTCACCACAGTAACGATTCTGGCCATAGCATAAGTACTAGGGAGTACATTTAAAACTGACCTTGTCTGATGTTATTGATTAACTTTAGGGGAGCAAAAATAGCAAAACACCGATCTGCAGAAAAGAGAGAGACACTCCCCAAAGCAGGAAGGAGGGGAAAAAGAAAAAGAAAAAAAAAAAGGTATAACATACTATAAAGAAACTTTAAAAATGGAATAACAGGTTACAAAGTCTGCAAAGCCAAAATACCTATCTAATGAACACCAAACAGGTACAGACTAATACATCCAAATCCTTCTCCCAGTCACAGGATGACTGGGCAGTCAAGTGACACAGCTATGAAAAAGGCCATTGTTGAAACTATCAAGCAAAATAGCCCAGTAGCTAAAAGATACATGAATGTACCATGAAATACCATTTTTGGAATATAAGTGCACATGTTCACATAAGGTTAACTCAAACTGGAACATAAGAAGTCATGGCAATGAGATGCCATGTGTGGCCAGTACACCAAGCCAACTTATTCTGCCTAAAAAAACACAAAACAAAACAAAAACAAAACCCAACCCAAACAAAAAAACCCTGAGCCAACCCAAACCACTAAGAAATACCAGGATTCTCCTTAAAAATACTGTAAGGTAAACATCAGAGAGAAAGGAACCACTTAATGTAAACACTATGTTAGCAAAAGAACAAATGAGTATGAAGTGGCAACAGACAAATTCAGACTGAAAGCTAGAAGACTTAAAGTAACACTTCTGCTTCACCAGCAGTATTCCACTCTAGGCTCTTCTGGAGGTACAGTGGCATTCTCAAACCACTTTCCAGCACAAAAGGTCATCTGTGAAACCTACACTAGTATTCAGACAGAGCTTGAACACTTTATGCGAAATATTATATGGCAAGAGTGTCTGCAACAGAGGTGAACAGGACTCACTAGTCCAGAAAATTCCTTCTAGTCCTTCTTATGCTATAGATAAGCCACTTAACAGAACGGAAAGTATTGTTTGGAGGTAGACTACATACACACACACAAAAAGGCGTACAAAAAAACCCACACCCCCAAAAATGCATGTACAAGTAGTTTCTAAATAGACTAAATTCTGAATACAGAAATACTTTCAGAACAGGTATTTTACAATAGCAAGGTTTACTCTGTAGCACTGCCAAATCATTATTTACTGTGCGGCAAATTTGGGTTTTGTTCAAGAATTGCATAAATTTATTTTTTATATTATTCTCAGAGGCTGAGCCTACTTAGAAAAACATCAGTCAGAATAAACCACAAATAAACAGAAATTCATTGGTCTAGGCAAACATTTCAGTTCGTGCTCTAAATATGCTACTTCAACACTGTTCACTTACATTTTGTCACGAACTCATAACAAAAAACCTAAGCAGTATGGCCTCACATATTCTGCATGCAAAAATGTTGCTCCTTTAACAGACTGGAAGTAGGAAAGCTGAAGGATGGATTACCTGAAAAATAGGTCTTTGCTGTCCCATCCTGCAGGCAAACAAAATGCTGCCATGGAAGAAAGAACGGTGCTAGTTCTTACAAATCGCACCATCTCCAGTGTTGGGCCTCCAGCTGACTCGGCCTCTGTTCACTCTTCATATATTCCCCCCATGTTTCTGTGCTCCCATCCTTCTCTGAGATTCTACAATGTCCTCCCTGTCTTCACTCTTACCAACATTTTGCTTCCTAAGCATCCGAGAATACAATAACCATTCTAGGTTTTCCTCTCCCCTTGCATCCCCTGATTTTCTAAGCTCCTTTCCAAATATGTCTGCCTATCTCACACCTTGACATACGGACTTCCCAGCTTTTTCAGTTTCTAGACCTTCTGAGCATCTGTCTGTCCTTCTCCCAAATACTTCTTTGGCTTTTGATTCCAATCCTCTTTTAAGACACCAGTCTCTATTACTTTCACATTAAAGGAGTATTTACCACAGCTGACAAGCAATACTGCAAGTACAAGATGGAGATAGTTCTGTTTGTGTAAGTAATTTATGCAACATTATTTGTATGATGACAGTATACTGTAAATTACTTATGAAATCTTAAGCAACAGACTTGTATATTATACACTGCTTTAAAATAACCTGAAAGATGTAAGTTATTTTAGAAAATGATAGAGACAAAAGATCCATTCAACAACAAATTTTTTTTCTTTAAGAATGCCATATTAAAAACAAAAAATTAAAAAAAGATGGCAACATGTCCACAGCATCTTCCTGTGTGTTACTAAAACTTTTCTCCTTTGCAGAATCCATCCTTAGATGCAACTGTTTACATGTTATATGCCTTATGTACCATGCATATTTTTAAATTATGAAAAAAGTTACAACTACAGACAACATCATGATATACCTTGTCATCAGGCAGCACGTGCCAGATAGATACAGTCTTCTCCTCGGCTTCACTGTTGATGGAGAGATATGAGGGCTGATAGATTTTTGTTGGCTCTAATATTAAAACCTGGTAGAAAAAAATGATTTTTAAGAGTTAGTACAAAACATGTAGAACTTTTAAATTAGAGTATTAAAATCTGTTAAAACTGTTTCTGTAGTCATATAGCAGGAAAAACAGGGGAAACAGAATGAAAAGTAAAATTTTGGGTACTGGGCTAGTTTAGTAAGGCTGACAGTAACTTAAGATTAAAAAAAAAAAATGCCAATTTTAACGTAGTTTTTTATATAAGGTTATTATGTGTCAATTGGTAGCACATATCAATTTTCCAAATGATTTCTCTGACGACTATCACATTTTGAAATATTTCTGTCACAATTCATTCTCTTGCAATGCCATTCAAGAACACCGATCTCCCACGTGGACAGGATTCATGGTATACCTTTATCATCTTTTGGTAGAAGTGCATTTGGGTGAACCAGAAAAACACATCAACCTAGAGCTAGCCTGATCTGCTTTTGATTTAGACCACTGTGAACTGTAGCCACCAGATGAAGTTATTTTCTCAAAAGCAACAAGGACCACTGCAAGAAGCTGACAGCTAAAGATTACAAGAAAGCTTCCTGGAATAAGTGAAACAAAAACCAGAACCATCATGTAAAAGAGATGGGATGCAATGCAGCAGGATTTAGTTTAACATAACCACTTAAAGAAAGCCAGCCACTCTGCTACTTTAATTATGTTCTGCTAGAATTACTTCCAGATCTTTAAAGTTTTCAGCATGCTTTAAAGGAAAATAAACAAAGTTTGGCTATTTGAAGAAGTGTGGTTTCTCATTAGAACTATTTATTTATTTATTTTAGATTTTCAGTGGTTAAAATCTGAGGTCTAAAACACCAAATCTATATTGCCTGTGTTGAAGGTATTCTCATTCTTCCACTGCAGCACACATATGAAGATTTCTAGCCCTCAGTGTTTAGCTGAAAGACATTTACAAAATAGGACTAAGTTAAAGATGGTTAACCAACTGATGGTCTCCTTCCTTTCTTCTGCCCTTCCCTCTCCCATAAAAGCTCCAATCAAACATGATCTTCAAAATATCCAAGATACAGAATTTCTCATTTGAAAAATTTTGGAGTTCAAAGAATTGCTTTAGGAAATAATGATTGACTAGGGCAACTTGGTCTATACCTCTTTAAAAAAAAATAAATAAAAAATACAAACACACCTAAGCAGAAAGTCTTGGAAAGAGCCATGGCTTAGAGACAAGTCTAAGCCATGTCACCTCCTGCTGAGTCAATGAGCACACAGATGCAGTGGAAGAAGTGCAAGGCCAAATTTAACTCTGTAAATGATGACCAGTGGGATTTCAAATGTGTTGCTTGGCATCCCCAGACACTTACAATTTCTAAAATCTGGTTTAGACCATTTCTCAAATTGGGGTCTTTAGCCTATAGCAAGTCACCCACACACTGTCATTTCTTCCTCTAAAGGCCAAAAAGAGGATGACGACACTGATGCTACCAGGTAAGAGTAACTGACAGCTAAGCTAGTACAGATGGACAGCGAAGTCCTTAAGTTCAAGCTCTGAGAACAATTCATAATAAGGAAATCTGCAAAAAACTTCTTTTAGAATGAATTATTTACAAGAATCTGGGAGAAGGGAGGGAAAAGAAAGTTACCATGTTTCATTTTGTTGACTTGTTGAACAGTGTGATTTTCCTTCCGAATAGGCACAAACACAATTTTGGTCTTATGAGAGATCAGGTATGTCTGTCTGCAACACCAGACTAGTTTGCTGTACAGCATAAACTAAGTGGTCACTGGGTTTATCTTTTGATTCATGCTATCGAAATGTTCAGTTTCAGTTTGTCTCTTAATAAAAACCCAAACCATTTGACTTGGACAGTTTTGTAAGTCAGAGCCTATTTTAAGTATCTAATTGTGCTAATTTGTCGTCAAAAAAACCTTAAAAAGAATATGGCCTTGTCTTTTACAAAAAAGAGAGGATTCAAAATATTTTTTACTTCCCTGCAACCCTTTATGCCCATTCTCCTTGGAGGAGGGCCAGACTCCCTAGAGAGTCTCACTTTCACTTTACTGCTTCAAGCTGTTGCTGCTGAACACTAGATTCTTCCTTATGGTTTATCACCCCATCTACACACAGAAGCCAGAAGAACTACACAAAGCAACGAGTATGCACTTCAAGTATCTGGGAGGCAATAGCAACTGCTATTTAAAACAAAAAGCTGTATTTGCTAATTGTTAGATAAAAGGAATACCCAAGACATTATTTCCCATACATATGTAGCTAATATGTACAGGAAACAAAGATCTTTTTACAGTATATTTTCAGGACATTGTACAACACTAGGTTATCTAATAGAAATTTTCAGCAAAATGTTTGTGGAAGAAATCAGAAAAGTGTATATATATATATTTATAGTACAGTGTTGAAATACATTGTCTAGTAGCTGGAACAATAGATTTCTGACTGCTTGGGCTGATTTTTAACCTCTAACAGAGCACAGGCTTAATTGGCAGTAGCGTATGCAAAGCCTGCTGAGCTAGAAAGAGACTAAAATTATCTTTTCTATAAAACATAATGTAGTTAATATAGTATCACCTGGAATACACTGCAAAGGTTTGCTTTAGAAGCATACCCATCGGTAGCAAACACTAAATAGCAAAGTTCTATCTTGACTTTTTTTCCTCATTACTTCCACACAGAAGACACTGTGCAATCCCATTGCAGCCACGTGCAATCAATTAAAACCTATGTAATAAGCAGACCAAATACATTTCTTCTGGACAAGCAGTTTATTGTCTGGCAACCTAAAAATAAGCGGTGTTTTGTGTTCTTTTCCTTCATGTCACAATTTATTTAAAACCCAAACCAGCAACAAAACAACCACTCACTGGAAATCGAACTACAGACACATCTGTCTTTGTGGCTTCAACAAGGAAGTCCATCCAGAAGTCCACAAGTTCCTGTTTGGCCATATGTTGTTCTGGAGTCAGTTTCTTAAAATGCTGATATATCAAAATAGTCTCTACAATAGACTTCAGGTACCTGTGGTCATCCAAGCAAACACAGATTATAATTTTAATACAGTTTGTAAATAATCATGTCTCTACCTTTAAATCACAACTGAAGCATTCACCATTGCAACACCAAGGCAGTCAGTAAGATTTTGGTTCTCTGGGATTGCTTAATAGCAATTTCCCATTTAGAATAGAAACATAGCTTCTATATTAGTAACCTGAAATACAAGTGAGTTCTGGGATGCTCCTTCCTGCATATACTCCTGACCCCATATACTGTCTCCTATCCTAAACCATGAAAGCTTCATGAAATAGTTAAATCCTCTACCTATGGACCAAACTGAGCCCATGTCAAAACTTGTTTCAGTAGTAATCAACCTCAAATAAAAACCCAGGTGAAAAGTCCACTAGTTTAACTTTCTACATTGTTCCGTCTTCTGTATTGTATCTGTATTGGCAGTTGTTTAACACAGATTTCTACAACATGACTCTTCTGGAACTGGTTATCCTATAAAGACGACAACAGCCACGCTAAGCAGCCTTTGGCATTGCTAGGGAAGGGCAACAGCAGTGCTGAATGTCTCCCCTAAATGCAGCTCATCCCTCTCTCTGCTGTTCTACTTTCTGGGGCCGATTTATGGGGCTCCTCATAACATTGCTGTCTCTTGGCATTTTTGAAAAAAGTTGTAAACATAATTGTATGCAATTTTTATGACTACTACAGCAAGGAGATATGCATGCTTAAAGAGGATTTACCACAGCTATCACCTTATTGCAATTAGGCTATTCATGGAAACTTTGTTTCCAGGCTTATGACCCAGAAGGTATAGGGTAAACCTCAGAGGGCCTTTTGGGAACAGTATCTACTCGCCTTTGCACCAAATGGGCTCTGCTGAACAGCCTGCAACAGACTGGGAAGCAACTGCTCAGAGGGGAAATCCTTCCTGAAGCACAAATGAGGGTGCTGTATTTCCAGTGTTTAATTCACAGCCTTAAACCCCAAAGGCACTGGTACATAAAATCCTGACAACCGGGCATTCATAAACTCCAGAAAACTCTACCAGAAGGCTTCCAGAGAGTGCTATCCAGGTCCTCAGTAAAACATGCACATAGTAAAAATGTGAAACCTTGCAGATAAATACACTGTAAACAGCATTTCTGAAGTATCTGGTCAGAAAATTATAGTTCTTAATTTTGACAGCTTCCTATGTTATATCAATACAGAAGTTTAGCATTTCCATATTTTAGCACACATACATACATTCCCCTCTGATCAGCTTTTGGAGACACTTTCTAGCCCTTATGAAAAGAAAAAAAATACATAAGCTGTCATGTATGCACTCTTTCAATTGGCAGAATGACAACTTTTTTAGTCAGAAAGGAGTCTTGGTTCTCCCAGCTAACAGTATCCCAGCCCTTGATGAGTAGGTGACTGGTGCTTTCTTGCCACCTGTATCCAAAGCAGAACGGGTTCCAGGAGCCTGCTGTCAGAGCAGACATCTCTGGGCTTTTGCAAAACAGATGTTGAGTCTACAGGCTTGTCTTTAACCCTAGATTTACAACATTTCTGTTAACTACACTTCAATCTGCATTCTTCTCAAACATAATGAGATGCAACTTGCACCAACAGCTCATTTGTATTCAAGTTCCTAAAACAGCTGGTACGTGCAATAACCAGGGTATTCCAAGGTATATCCATGCCTCTCTAGCCAAGTTGTCTGCATTCCCAAAACCTTTCAGGCAGTTATGACTAAACCTACATGCTACCAACACTCTCTCTTCAGCAACGTAACCACTTAAGTATGGTGCCTACAAGCAACTCCTCCTTCCCCCCTTGCCCTCAGAAGAGCCTGGAGCCAATGGTGCATCTGCCCTTCTTGCGTATCAAATTAATCTGTTCCTGAATAAGGGCAAAAGGGGACGAGAGTCCCTTGTTGGGTAAAAGTGCAGTGAAACAATACACAGACAGGAAAATCTGTTAAAAAAACCTCAAAACCAATCTCCCGTCAGCTAAATATGATGCCGAATGTGAAAGCTGAAGGAGTCCAACGTTTTAATACATAGCAATGTACATGATGCTCTTTATCACCTTACCATGCTGGTGCCTTTAGCTTAAACAGCTTTTCTGAAGCCTGGATCACTCTTGTATGGTCATTAGCCAACATACTGGCCCCCAAGAAAGATCCTACTTCCCAATAGCTCTGCAGTTTCTCCAGGCTCCCCTTTTTACCAAGCAGGCTGCTGATCTTTACTCCTGTAGTAAAAAGAATAATAGGTGACAGGAATTATTAATACAGTTTTAAAATAACCATATCCCTGATTTGAAATCTATTAATTGCTTAAAGTACTGTAGCCTCTCCATTTCAACGAAGTAAGATGGAAGTCATACTTACCGGTTCATGTTATATGCCTTCCAAACACCCTAAGCGGTAGCGTATTTTTTTTTCCCCTCCCCCTCTTCCTAAAGGCTTCTCAAGAAAGGAACTTTAAGACATCACTGTCAGGACAAGGCCACAGTCAGATTACCTATGTTCTTGCATGGACCTCATCTATAAAGGTAAATTGGGGCCTTAGGCTACACAACATAGCTGTAAAAACTTAACAGATGCTGAATTAGGCACCTATTATGTTTTTTTCTGCTTTGTTTTTTTTTTTTTTACTTACAAGCCCCAAGCCCCAAACTTACCTTTATAGACAAGGTCCCATGCAGAAGGAACAGATGATCCACTGGGCTTCTTCCAGCAGTGATGTTCTTTTAATTGCCGCAAGTCCTACCCCAATGAAAGACATCTATTAATATTCATAAGTCCCTCAGCAATTCAAGACTACGGAGAACCTCAGGTTTTATTTTGACTTGCTAAGTTTTCTGAGAACTGCAAGTTTCCCTGTGGCCTTCAGGATGATTTTTAGTTCATATTAGCTGCTACATATTTATAGCCAACATGAGATATGCTACACCATCCCCTGCAAATTCTTCTGGGAAAGATAAGGTACTCAGTGCTGAAACTCACTCTAAGTTTGCTGACCCTCCTCTACAAAGCTCATCTACAAATTTACTTATCCCTGAAACGCAAGTTGGAAAAATGCAGTTGCAGTGTGAAGACATTAGCAATAGGTTCAAAAGACTGTAATTCTAATTTATAGCAGTGGGGTTTTTTTGTTTGTTTGTTTTGTTTCCCAGTGGGTTTGGTCTTTTTCAGGGGGGTGGGGGAACAAAAAAAAAAAAAAAAAACCTTTCTGTGAAAACATGAAAAGTGAACACCTTCGTGAAATTCACTCTCAGTTTGTGGTCTCTTTGTATAATTTCTCTTCTCTTGTTTATTTTGATTTCACCATCTTTGGAAGTTTAAGAATATAAGAAAATCCAGGCAAAGTCAAGACATTCTCTCCTTCCATGATAAACTTGGTATTCACAGGGCAAGAAAAAAAGCAGTATATTTTATCAAAAATATTTTGCCTTAAAAATAAGTGAGCCAAAATAGAGAAACCATTAATGCCAGAAAAACCATTGTTTTTAACATGCCAAGAATATACCCACAGCTTGAAAAAAATAAGATACAGAAGTAGATATTACCAGTTAAATATTACTATGAAGGCTTTAAACTGCTTTCCTTGCTCAAATATTGACAGAACAATTCATATTACAGGATCTTTTGTGTGCCAAAGTTGCACAGCCTGCAGAGATCATTACTGTCAATGCAGAGCACTGCATTTCTGTTTTGGTCTCAAAGTTCTGCAATTTTGTACAGTTAAAGCAACACTTCAGAAAATAGAAGGAGGATTTTCATTAATGCTTCACATGATTATTTAGTTGTGAACTATTATCTGACAAGTAGAGGTAGGAACTTTTAGATGTCAATTTTTCTGATCTGATGCAGATTGGTAAAAATTCTCTTGGATACTGGACTTAGTTTTACTGGAGTTGTTGCATTATTGCCAATATAATCATAGAATCATCATAGAATGGCTTGGGCTGGAAGGGACCACCAAAGGCCATCTAGTCCAACCTGCCTGCGGTGAGCCGGGACACCTTCAACTCCATCAGGTTGCTCAGAGCCCCGTCCAGCCTGGCCTTGAGTGTTCCCAGGGATGGGGCTTCT
>JAVKLA010000081.1:25215980-25235871 GCA_034782735.1 Sagittarius serpentarius
CCTCATTGTAAAAAATGTCTTCCTTATATCCACTCTAAATCTGCCCTCTTTTAGTTTAAGGCCATTTCCCCTAGTCCCGTCACTACAGGCCCCGCGAAAAAGCTCTTCCCCATCTTTCTTATAAGGCCTCCTCTACGTATTGGAAGGCCGCAATAAGGTCTCCCTGGAGCCTTCTCTGCTCCAGGCTGAACAGCCCCAACCCTCTCAGCCTGTCTTCACAGGAGAGGTGTTCCAGCCCTCTGATCATCTTCGTAGCCCTCCTTAGGACCCGCTCCAGCAGGTCCATGTCTTTCCTGAACTGAGAACTCCAGAGCTGGACACAGCACTGCAGGTGGGGTCCCACCAGAGCGGAGTAGAGGGGGAGAATCAGATACTCATCTTCTAATTACAGCCCTCTGCAGTGCTATTAGGGACCATAGCCTTTCTTAGCCTTTCCCAACCTACCAATATCATTTCCATAAAACCTGGACTGAACTTCAACCAGCTTGCTCTCTCCTCATCTCCCACCAGAAGACAGACTTCCTCTAATTTCTGTGTGCTACAGACAATGCTGCGGGTGGACACCGAACTGAAAGCACTGCCAGGCAAATCTAACTACTGCTAATGAATGGTCTTGTACATACAGATCTAAACAAGAAGTGACATCAAAAGAATGACACACATTTAAAAGATTCTTGGGACAGGAAAAAAATCGAAACATTTTCCCACACAACCTCTGTGGTTTTGCTTATTTTTGTTTAAAACATTAACATTAGCGCAAGACAAACAAAATACTACATGTTCCTCAGAATCTAGCACAACTCAAACCAGCTGAAAAACATCATTATACAAAGACAAATGTAAGGTCTTGCACCTGGGAAAACATAATCCAGGACTGCAGCACAGGCTGGGATCTACCTGGCTGGGGAACAGCTCTCTGGAAAGGGACCTGGGGGTCCTGGTAGAGAGCAAGCTCAATGTGAGTGAACCGTGTGCTGCTGCGGCAAGGAAAGCCACCAGGATGCTGGGTTGCATCAACAACGGCATCACCAGCAGAGATAAAGAAGTCGTTATCCCACTCTACTCAGCACTTGTCAGGCCACACCTGGAATACTGTGTTCAGTTTTGGTCCCTGCTATACAAAACAGATGTGGACAGGCTGGAGAGGGTCCAGAGAAGGGCCACAAAGATGATCAAAGCACTCGCAAGCCTGCCATGTGAGGAAAGGCTGAGAGAACTGGGTTTGTTCAGCCTTGAGAAAAGAAGGCTTAGGGGAGACCTTATCACTATGTTCTAGTATTTAGAGGGTGGCTACAAAAAAGATGGAGACTCCCTTTTTACATGGAGTCACGTGAAAGAGACAAGGGGTAATGGGTACAAGTTACTTCTGGGGAGATTCTGACTGGACACGAGGAAAATTTTTCACAATGAGAACAATCAGCCATTGCAATACTCTCTCCAGGGAACTGGCGGATTCCCCAGCATTGGACACTTAAGATTCAGCTGGACGGGGTACTGGGCTGTCTTGTCTAACCATACTTTTGCCATGAAAGGCTGGACCAAATGATCCTTGAGGTCCCTTCCAACCTGGTATTCTGTGATTGTATGAACAGTGATCACAGTCTTATCAACTCATCAGTCAATGACCAATGACACACATAGGGTCTATATTATATATGTATTTGAAAACTTGTTTCAAAATAGCTATGTCAATCTGAGGCTTAAAGTATTTTGACAATATTTCCCATAACAAAATAAGAAAGATAGACACTAGTAGATGAACAGGAGGTGTTGCTATATCAAGGGTTTTCAGCAGACACTAAGTAAATGTTTACATAAGAGGGGGCACATGAACAGCTCAAAAACCCAAAGCCTTCCACCAAATTCCTCCACTAAATCATTCATCAGCCGCAGATGGAACCTTAAGTAATAAAGAACCTTAATTTCTGTCACGTTCTCCATACAAACAATAAGGAAAACGCGGGACAAACTCACAAGAAGATGATACAAAACATCCGATCCCTACACAACAGCCAGATTTCACCAGTACAATTAATTTGTCCAAATCTAGTTGGCTGTAGCCTGTGTGCAATTGAGAAGTTTCTTTAAAATGGAAGGATTCAAATTAAACTACACAATAAATACAGCCCACCTTTTCTAAACTATCTAATTTAAAATTAGGCCAGCTGAGTGAATATTTGCAAATGCTATGTAGAAAGCAAAGCATATTTTTACCTCCTATACTGGCACAAGAATTCAAATTTCAGTGTAGATATGAAAGTATTCTATCCGACCCAAAAAGCAAAACCTCACCACCTCACAGAAGGGTAAACACAGTAGTTGGGGCAAGTCTATGCAGCCTATCACATCCAAATGAATACCTTCATTCATGCCACAGAACTTTAATTTCACTTCTATCATCTATGTGAAAGTAACCATCTCACTCTGACCTTCACGCTCAAAAAAAAACCTTCTCTATGTAGAAAATTACTTCCAGACACACAGTGCACACCTAACTTCTGAACTAAAGCAGTGGCTGACTACAGATACATTCTGTGGAGTGAAGAACATAGTCCCTTTCTCACTTGACAACCTCCACAGGAGACAAAGGATATAAAAAAAGACTTAACAGTAAGTCAAGAATTACAGGAATTCATGGAGAAGAATGCCAGTTGAAAAGGATATGTTACTACACATTACAACATTCAGTACTTTCTCCCATACCTTCCCTGAAAGTACTACTGACTAATCTTGACTTTGCACTCTCCTCATATCAGCCAAAAATCACAAAATGGACACCTTAATTCTTCCTTCTTAAGCAAGAAATTTTTTGTGATGAGGGTGGTGAGACATTGGACCAGGTTGCCCAGGGAAGTTGTGAATGCCCCATCATTGGAAGTGGTCAAGGTCAGGCTGAACAACCTGATCTAGTGGGAGATGTCCCTGCCCACAGCATGGGGGTTGGACTAGATGGTCTTTAAAAAGGTCCCTTCCAACCCAACCCACTCTATGATTCTATGAATACAGACATTCAGGAAACCTCAAAAAAAAAAAAAAAAAAAAAAAAAAGAAAGAAAAGCATCAGAAGAAAAACATTCTTCTCTCAGCCCATCCCAAGCTCAAATCAGGTGCATCTTCCCCACTCTTAGGATGGGCTTTTTGTCCATATTCCCTACAGTTCTACAAGGGTTTTTGTTTGTTTATTTTTAAGAATGCTAGCTGGAACTGGATTCTCCCTTCTTCAGGTGGTCCTGTTTCATGCAAATGATGCCACTGCAAAGAAGGGCTCTGTTTTCACTAAGCTCTGGTAACCAGTTGAGACCTTGAAACTGGAACCAGGTCTTCATGACAGCAATCAGGTGGGATCAGTGGGGAGACCAACTTAAACATTCACATGCTCACTATCAAAGCATTTGTATACACCCATCAGATTTCTCCCCTACAACAGTGGGTGGTGTCATACTTTCACTAGAATGTGATTTCACTGTGAATTTGCAGGCTATAATTACCAACTTTCCGCAGCTCAAACGAAGTATCAAAGCAATGTCCAGCTGCCAGGAGGAGTACTGCATAATTAATTCCTGACTGTAATGTTGGCTCTGACTCAAACGCCTTCTTGAACCTAGAAAAAGCAAACATACAAGTTTACTTTCTAAATAATGCGACCTAATAGGGACATAATTATACTTTTAGGTACTTTAAGGGCTTATCTTCTGTTTACACAGCAGGAGTCCATGGAAGCAAAAATATTACTGTTTTCCACACATGCTTTGTGGTTATTTTTGGGAGTTCGTTATTTATACATCCTCCTTCCATTTCCTTTCCCCTCACACAGCAAGCACAGACCCTACTCATCCACCCCAGTAAAGTTACAGTATCTTACTAGATTTCCAATTTTCTTTGAGATTAAAGAAAAAAAAATAGTATCAGCTTGTAAGAGACTTGTTTCACAGTTATATTAATAAGCTTATTAATTTACTCTTAAGTATATGAATTTTCACTGACTTGAAACCTTAGATTCTATTGTGGATCTGCTACAGCGACATATAAGCATATCAAAATGCATAAGCACAAAAGCAAGCGATACAAGAACATATTTTGCATTCAGCTACGATTCCAGCTGCTTCAAATTTTATTCTGTACTGGGCATCTCATTGGCATTGTCCTTATGAGTCCATTCACATAAAGGACCATATCAGATTTTATTCTCCTCAAGAGGAAGCAAGCAAGAGGAATGGCAGTGGTATTCACCTAGCCTAAATCTTGTCTTAAAAGAAGTTGAGGGGCTTCACACAAACACAGCACACACTATCCTCATGCTAGCAACGCAAGTTGTGGTGACAACAGCAGCAGCAGATCTACAGTGCTTTAAACTTGTTCTACAGAGTAAGAACACGTTTGGTTGCATTCACACACACCCCCCACCCCCCCCACACACACCCACTCGGTAAGGAGGAGGCAAACAAGACTATCATATGTGAGTTAAGGAAGGAGCAGAAGAGATGCAGTTAACAACTCCACTACAGTAGAAAGCAGTGAAGTTTAAAATTGCTTTCAAAAGGATGGGAAAAATCCAGACAAACAAATGGATTATACAAAAAAAATTAAGCAGGTTGTGAGATTAATACAGAAGGAAGGAAAGAAAAGTAATATATGCAAAAACTAAGGATTTGGCTTCCAGACCACACTTTGACATATAAGTAAAGTTAAGGCACTGTGATCCTAGCAGGCCAAAAATATGTCTGGTTTTAAAATTTTTTTTTGTTTTGTTTGTTGTTTTTCTGCTCTAATGATTCAGGACTTTGCATCCTTTAACATAAGCTCTGCTTTCCAAAACTGCAAGACAAGCTTCTCTTCAATCTGCTACATATATACTCTTTCTACAGTCCAGTTGCCCACCTCCAAAAAGCTAAATCATTAGACAAGAGTCTAGTCCTCTTAAAAAAAGCATGATGAGCAGAGAAGACTCAGTTAATGCTTTTCTTTCATCATCTGCCTTTCCTCCTGTACTGTGAGGTTACAACAAAACAAGGAAGAAAGTACATACAAAATATTTTTGCTCACTTGAAAAAAAAAAAAAACAAACAAACAAAACCAACAAAAACCAAGAAACAACCCACAACAAAAACCAAACCCCATAAAACCCCACCAACCAAACAGGACAACACTCTCATTGAATCTAAGCATATAAAACTAGAAGAGACCTGTTGGCTGGTGTAATCCGTTTGGAGACATAGTGATGTTAGGAACTGGTCTCCTTTTTTTTCCCTAGAGATCTTTCATGCTGTAATCCTAATGCAGTATCAGGAAAAGGAAAGACTGACAGAAGAAGAAAACACCTTGAAAGTATTTTTGTTCCAATACGGGAGACTCCATACTTTCACATTTTTGTTTTACCCCAAAATACCTAATTTCTGGCAAGACTATCAAAATTTCTCTAGTTCTTGGACAGATACATACAAAACTTCGAAATTTGAAAAGATAAAATAAGCATCTCATGCGTATCAACAGGAGGGCACATTTGTGCTGTAAACAACGTTAATCATACAGGCAAAGGAGGTGGAGGTGAGCTTAAGTTTGCAAAATAGTTACTGCTTGCAGAAGCATTGGTGAAACAGCCCCCCAAAAAACCCTTTCTTAAATACTTTACCCCAGAGGTGCCACCAGCGTTGCTGATGTGCTCAGTTTTGGCCAGCGATGAGTCCACTGGAGCTGCCTGGAAGTGGCTGTGTCTGACACAGGGCAGCTCCTTGTCTCTTGTCAGAGGCCACCCCTGCAGTCTCCTGCTGCCAGGACCTTGCCACCTACCCCCACCAGACCAGAAAGGACATGCTGGGAATTTTTGTTCCTGGGTTCTGCTTTTTCTTTCCAAATTGCTTCCAAATCTCCCTTCCCCAAGGCAGAAATTAATTTTTCTAGCCATTTTTACATGCTCCCCACACCAAAACATACTGGTATCTTGTAGTCCGATTTACCTCTCCTAAATTGTTACAACCAAAAGTGTAATTTTATATTCGGTGCAATCCTGTGCTGACATTCTTAAACCTGCCTTATACCCACATAGCCTGCATGGCAAAAATTTACAGACAAAAAAAAATAAAAAGTAACCTGTAATAATTAATTCTGAACAGATGAAAATATTGTTTCCCAAACAACTCACAAGTCACATCTATTGACTGATCTGATTTAAATTCAATTGGTACAATTGCTGTACCTTGTCATGCCCCAAATAATCATTGCAGAAGCCTGCGCAGTATCGCAGAAAGGCGGTAAGGTTTAAAAGTCTGCCTATGAAGTAGAGGCTGGCTTAGCTGATGTAATTATAAATGCCATCAAGAAACTGAAAGCTGACATTTGGGAAAATGTTGCAGTGCAGATGCTGAATTAGGGAAATAGCAGTGAAAAGATTTGAATAAAGACTTGATAGCTTTGGTAAGTCTGATTTACACTGTCACTATGCAACAAGAAAGTGACAGTTAATAATTAATCTTTCATGTCTTGTCTCATATTTATACGGAAGATGTCTTTTATTCCGCTTTTTAATTGTCAGGAAAGCACACTGCCCTTTTTGTTTTGGTTTTGGGTTTTTTTTTGGGGGGGGGGGGTGTTTGGTTTTTTTGTTTTGTTTTGTTTTTTTCTTTTTAAGTTGAGCAAAGTACCTCGACATCACTAGTTGTTGCAAAACCAATGCTCTGGTTCTGCTGCCAAATTCTCATTATCTTCTCTAATTCACCGTACTTCTACATCCTCATTTCTCTAAGACTGAGACAACCACCTTTACCTCAACATAAAGTAACGCTACCACGGAGGCACTGTTCCTGCACACACCTTCCCCCGCTGCGGCCTGGCGTAGCACTAGAGTAGGTCTGCCCCTTCCCAAGAGCCTTCCACCGAGTCACGAGTCAGCCCCTCAGCCACGTCAAGCCTGCTATATGACTAACACTAGAATTCAAACCAATATCCAGCATTAAGTACACAACAAAAGCAACCGGCCCACCCGGTGCAGCTTCCGGCCAGACCCCAGCCTGACTCAGCAGAGATCGCCTTGCTCCACGGCAGCAGGCGGGCAGAGCAGTCTGTACTGGGTCGGACTTGCCAGAGACTTCAGGGATTATTCAGGGGCCGGCTGGTCAGCATCCGACCCTGCTGCACGAGCTGCCGGCCTGCTGTCCTTTCCCAAACTGGTATGCCTGACTGCCATCACTTCCCCTCATCAAACGTCTGAGAATCACGATTGCTAAGACGCATCTATTAAAAGTGTGTTAAAATGGCTACATGAAATATCCGAGAAGTAATTACCACTACTATACATGTAATCATTCTTAGTTCAATTATGTCTGAAAATCTCAAAGTTTATCTGTTCATAAGGCACTATGAATGAGGAAAAAGCAAGAGGTACAATGGAAAAAGTAATTTCTACTTATTCAGTTTAGCCTGTGATAACGCCTAGTATTTGCATGCAGGACTACAGTTGTCTTTTTATATCAGTTCATGACATGAGCAAAATTTTTTTTTAAAACAGAATCTTAAGAGTTTGTTACGGGTTTTGCCTTAGAAGAAATAAAATTTTTCTTTAATCCAAAAATTATGAAGAGGGGGACAACAACAATATCCTGCATTCCTGTTATTGCAACATCTTTAAAAAAATCCAGTAAGCATTGCAAAACTGTAAAGCATGACCAGCAATTGTAAACTGTACTTGTATTCTGAGGCCACAAATGGTAAACAGTTATGTCTTATCTTTTACCAAAGACAGTTCTAATCTGAAGTTTACTGAAAACAAGTGATAAATGACGAAGGGAGAAGAAAACTTCCCATTCTAAGTATTTACTTCAACAGGAAGCTGATGAGCACGTGACCTGACGTGCAGGATACATAACACATTGTCTGTCTCCTCATCTGAATTATAATGGAGAAAAGCAGCTCATCCTGACAGAAGTCTAGGATGGCGTCCAGTGCCTCCATTTGTTAACCTGTTCCACGTAACAGCGTTTTAGTGCATTTCAAAAGCAATAAAAACCATGATGCTTGCCTCTAAAATTAAGATAAGAAATTGCCTAGCCTATTGTGTGCTGCTCTGACTATCGATGGTACTATAGTCCACTGTAATATGCGTATACTGTATGGTGATGATGGGGTGATAAAACTTTCGCCAGCATGAGCTTAGAACAGTCAATATTGCTTGTGAGCATGGAAGCAAAAAAAAAAAAAAAACAAACAAACAAAAAAAAACACCACACACAAACCAGACAGAATGGTACATCCCAAGCATCAGTGCAAAGTTAAACCTCAGCACCTTTAAGCCTAGCTAGCTAGTATCTATCCGATCGCAGATATGCCAATTGATTCACAGCTGATTATTGTCTGGTCCAGATTCCCAAGAACAGTAAACAGGAGACTTCACATTTGGGAAAAAGATGGAAAATACACTCTAATGAGAGCTACCTAAACTTCCAAGTCTCTGAGGCACTTCAAGAACTTTGCAGAACCAAAGCTGTGAACAACATAAATCTCTCATCCTTAACAAGTAAATGAGAAGATTCAGTGCATCCCTTAAGGATGCCAAATATTTGGAATGAAAACCAGTTGAAATATATTCTTGTTTAAGGAGTATTTTTCCAAAACTAACAACAGGACATAGACGAGGAGAACGGTACTCACCAGAATGTCCCTTTGTCCCTGCTTTCTGTATCTGTGAACCCAGATTCCAAAAACATGTCCTTGTAAATTCGACCAACCAGGCAGTACATATCTGAAGCTACTTGGTCTTCCTGTTCTACCAGGGGAATCATAATTTCTAGAGCTTTCTGTCTGTCTCCAGGCAGATTTCGCCTATTAAAAAATAAAAATGTTGATTAAAAAAACAGTAAAGTTAACAAGAAATAGTTTTTCATGACCAGGTTTGAATATATATGTATTACTTCATCCATATAAAATGTGCTTCTAGACACAATGGATTATAATTATATATACACATACTTTTTTCTCCCCCTTTCTTCCTCCCCGCCCTCCACCTTGTCTTAATATCATGGGACACCCTTATAAAAGCCCCGAAATACGTTTTCTCTCTCTCATGAAGCATCAGCTAGAGCAAAGCACTGACAACAGCAACAAGAGCCTCAAGAGCAATTCTTAGAAAGATCATGTGTTACTTTCTGACAAAACAGAAAGATATGAACCTCAGTTTCATAGTTAACATTTCTTTCATAGTAATTCATGCTCTAAAGGAAAAAAAAAAAGATTCAGTCTTTTGTTTGTGGGAAATATATATATATATATTTTTATATATATATAATTTGAATGGGAAGCAAAAAAAATCCAAAATGTACGAACGAGACTGAATGCCCATGATAGGGAAGGTTAGGAAATGAAGCCAGTAAGATAATATTAACAGAAGTACTTCAGACAAAATAAGCCACATAACTGCAAGCATTAGACACTTCCTAGTGACTCACAGTTTGGATACACACATCATTCAGTATCAAGAGTTTTTTACATATTTTTGTACTGAACAAGCAAATGACTCCTCAGCAAAAACTATTCTTCAGTGGTTTGGGGAAAGTATTATATTCTTTTGGAGAAATTGCTTGTAATATTTGAATGGCTATAATTTGAATTGGGGGGGAATATATAAAAATGGTTTTGTATCTGTCTTGCAAGCTTTGCACTAAAGTTTGCGAGAGAAGCCTACTTCAGAAAGAAAAAAAACACATCAAAAGCCACAGCCATCTTAAAGCAGATACTACTTGATCAGAGGTTCAGTAATCGATTTTCTTCCCCATCTACAAGAACAGACCAGAGTTTTGATGCATTTGCACAGGCAGTGTCAGTGTCAAACCCGAGAGATCAGAGCATGTGTACTTTTAAATGATACCTGAGCTTGTGAGCTCTGAGCTCATGTATGCAGCTCCAGAAGGGAGTGATGTGGAAGAAAAGGTTTAAATCAAGCAGAACAGGTAACAGAGGATGAATGAGTATTTACATCGTAACAAAAATAATTAAGAAAACAGAGCAAAAGCAATTGTTTGAGCAGACAGTATAAACCACTTTCCTGAGCAAAAAAACAAATAGAGTGTGCAAGTTTATGTGCTGGGCCAACCTCTATCGTTGTCTCAGCCTGATGAGAAAGACAAAGGAAACCCAGTGCCGTCTCTTCCCAACTTTCAGACCAGTCAAATTCTAACAAATTAGGAAAAGTCCCCTCAGACTACATAGCTGCATTAAGCTCCCCAAGTACTTCTAGAGTGGCACAGCAAGGCTGGTGTACTCATTTGAGATGGACAAGTGCTCCCAATCCCAGGCCCCAGGGAGAGAAATCAAGTGCTCCTGGCTGAGCAAGTAACAGCCTCCTTCGGGTCTGTGTTATTTTAGTTCCCCTGCCAACTGATCACTTGCCCAGTTGTTGAAGGTTTGCTTCCTTTTGTTTTCTCTTCTCACACTGACCACTCAAGAAAAGCAACAAGGGTAAGTCTGCAGCTTCTTTATGTTTTTTGGCTGACTTTCACTACAGAAGGGCAATTTTCAGAATGGAGTTTCAGGTAGGTAACTCTTTAATACCTTGTATCAACTATCACTAATCCAGATCAAACCACTAGCTAGCTGAACCTAATGAGAAAAAAACCAATAAGGCACAAGAGTGTTTTGTAATAGGAGCCATTTACACTTTGCTGGTCTCCAGAGACAGAGGGCCCTACTTTTCTTTCTGCTTACTCTTCCATCACCAGTGCTGTTACACGCTTTCTTGATTTAGGTCAGACTAATCCTGACTAATTGAGCCGCTCCATCCTTCCGTACTAGTGACCTGGATTAGAAGTGAGAGGGACAGCTTCTTCCACAGCAAACATTCAGATGTGCAGAGTATTCCAAGACCTGCCTTAAGCTCAGGAAACATCCTCTATATTCCCAGTAAAAAGAAAGCTACAATTAGCCCAAGTAATTCCTTCCTGGCATACACCAAAGCATAAACATCTTCACGGCTGTCATGGATTCCAGTTGAATGTACAATCTGGAGAAGGGAGCAAGAGGAAAATCTGAATTCCTTTGGAGGTACTGTGTAGACCTTTTGTACAACAGATACCCTCAAAGGCTATATCTTACAGTCACATCTATAAAAACAGACCTTTCAGTCTGCAAGAAGTCCCAACAGAACCAATGAAGTATAAGAATCTGCCTGAAAAGACTCTACTGCACTTCTGCAGGTTTTTTAGTGTCCCAGTGAACTGGTCCAAGTCCTGTTTTCAAAGGTGACTGTTTTAGAAAATCATGACCCTCAGGTCTAAATAACCTGTTAGAACTCCAAGGTACACCTAGTAACCTTTGTGAAGGCTGCGTAGAAGTGGCAGATACACGCTGGATTATTTAATCCGCGAAGCTCCACATATTTATGGCAAAGCAGGAACAAAAAGGGCACAATATTTATACCTTCATATACTTGGTATAAAGGAACAAGAAAGGATCCAGACATTTTATTCAGAAAAAACAATGCCAGACAACTCTTATTTTTGTTTTGTTTCAAAACCAGGTTTATATTTTCAGCTAACTACTTGCAACGTATTTTGGTATCACTTTGACATGATACACAGTTTTGAGGCTCCTCAGCGAACCTGAATTACAATATTCAAACCTGTGAGAAGCAGAAAGATCTGTAGACATTTTCTGTATTTGAGGATTTCAATGCCTGCTGACACCTAGTCTACTCCTCTAAATGTCAATAGCAAAACGTTCATTGTGATAACAGCAAGGGAGCAGAAAACCTCTGATTTCCTCTGAAAAACTCCCCTTTTAGTGCCTTGCCCAATTGCCGGTATCCTAGGGGAAAAAAAAAAAAAAAAATCTAGGCTTGGCTCTCATTTAACCCAAGGAAGTACTTGAGTGCTGCTCCATGTGGCACATTTCATGCATGTTATCAGAGAACACAAAAATTAGTTTATTATTATAATATAATAAAATCTTCTGACGGACATTTGATGAAATTTCTCCTCCTGTCTCCTGACACTAGCAGAACTCAGACTTGAATAAGATGATGTCTAAATTAACAAATGCTGCAGCACTGCCACTCATACAGCAGTGTTAAAAGTGTATTTTACAGGGGTAAAATACTGCTAGGTATTTATTTGTTCCGATTTAGGGACTGAAAGAGTGATGCAAAACTATGGAAAGACAAATCAGACACACTAAAGGAAAAGGAATGGAATTTGACAGTATGAGAGAAAAAGAAACCTTAGATTGATCACAAAGCTCAAAGTCCACAGAGTTGCTTCAGTGAAAACCCCAGACTTGTGTATGAAGATTCCAGTAGAGAACTTCTCCCGGCATTACCAACCCTGTGTGAAGCCTGCAGTTCTGATTTACTGTTCAACAGCAGAAGGAAGGGTAGATTCTTACCTGTTCAGCGCAAACGCATAATGTAACCTCACATGGTGGTGGGAAGCCAAGTCAAAAGTAGGCAGTTTTTCTAAAGTTTTCACCAGTTTCACAATGGAATCATAATCCTTCCAAAAGAAGGGAACAATGAAGTTTTACGTAGCTGTACTGATGTATACCTATATAAACTCCTCTTTGAACTAAGGACCTCTTATTTCATACTAAGAAGTATTTTCAGTTCCTTGGAAGTTTTACAGATTTTAGTTTCTTCAGTCTCAAACTGTAAATAGCTTGGCACTCATCAGAAATGTGAATATGCACAGTATTTAGCAGGTAAACACAATTTGGTCTCCTGTACTGCTTCAACGTGGACCTGTGGATATTTTAGTACATCTATTTCATGATTAAAGTTAGCTTCAGGGGCTGAACACATATCAGAGTTCATATTGTACAGACATTACAATGCCAACTGCATCTGAATTAAGGCATCCCGAAACTCTGAAGTATGCATGATCCACAACAACAAAGTAAAAGAATCTTTCAATACCATAGTTTTTAAAGTAACTTGCTCCCTGACATATTTAAAAGTCAAACAAACCCAAAATCAAACCATTTCAAAACATTTAACAAGCAACAGCTGAAGTTATATCTAACAAAGCAAGCAATTACTAGCTCCATTCCAGAAGCTGAAATGCACAGGAACATGTTATGTTTCCACAAGAAATGTCACAAGCATGCTGACAAAGTATACATACATGTATCCACAGCAGAATGCTACCATAGCCTTTAAGAAGGACATACTACAGGCTGTTCGTCACATAGCAATGCTGAGATGGAGAAGAGTTATTATATGCTGTGTACTTTTTAGGTGCTGTTGTAAAATAACAGCACTTTTCTGCCATGGAAAGGCACACTATGAACAGCATAACTACAAAATAAAGTAAAAAGCATCAGTGAAGATACTGTAAAAGATTTTTACTAGCGTGCATTATTCATATAGTTTGTTAGCAAATACGTGCAAAACATTCTAAAAACTTCCCTGAAAACGTGATTTAATTTACTATGTCTTAGATGATTTAGAGCATAGGATTCATACCTGGATGTCTCTGTAGGACAGCAGCAAGTTTATTACAATGTCAGCAGACAAGACTTCAACATTATCCACTCGCTGGCGAATCCTTGCCAGCTCTGCTGCAAGCTCTTTGCCTGTGTAGAGGGTACGGGCCTTCCTGATGTCGTTCAGAATGGATTCCCGAAAATACTGGCTGGAGATGAACAACTTCACGTCAGCAATTTGGGACGGGTCCCTTGCATTTGTTTTTCTGGCCCTGCAGCTCCCCCACAGTGTATATGCGGAACGTTTATTGAAAGAGCAGTGTCAATGGAGAGATTTGGTCAAGCCAAGTTATTCATTATCCGTTTGTCTCAACAGAAGGCAAAACATCGCATCACCCTGAAGCAAGAGTCTGACATTTATATTGCCAGCGGGAATATAGGAATTTCACACAGGCGTACAGAAAGGCAACTCACCTTGAACTGGCCTGTGCCACCTTCAAGAGCTGAATAAATCGATCCACCAGCGGTAAGCATATAGGCCCAAGCAGCGACTCAAAACTGGGCTGCATTAGTTCTGTTAGTCCCTTCATAAAACTGCTATCACAGCAGTACACCTTGTTATGTGGAGTTATCATATAAGGAACAAATATGTAGTTACCAGTGCACATCTGTAGGGAAACAAGGTGCAATATTTAAGGCAGTTATGGTTTGACAAGCCTAAGCATAAAACAACTGCATATACTACCTGCAGAATTTCATCTGTTAAAGTCAAAGGAAGATCTGCTGCTTATTTCAACAAAACCAAGATTTTACCTAGGAAGCCTAAGATTACATAAATTCAGTTTTCATCTCTAATATGATATACACCTGAAATGTATTATTTCAGATTTCTGAACTGCTTCCTGTAAGACGAGTCTTTTTAGAAGCATCACGTTAACCTTAAAATAGTCACTGGCTCAATAGCAAAACAATTTGGAGGGCACACCCTGGTCACCCCAAAGTACGCTCTTTTCAAGGTGACTGACGTTCAGAAAAGAGCAAGCACTCTGCAATTTAGTATAGTTAGGCTCACAAATGTCAAAAACAGTAACACAAGCTAGTTGCCTAACAACAGGAAAACTGTAGAGAAAACAAATCCTCATATGAACTGCAAAATAACTCAAATAGTTTAGCATAACAAAAACAAATTAAATTCCTTGCTCTGTAGCAAACCTTCCTGGCCAGTGGGACTTAAAACCATACATATTTCAGAATAACCACTTATGGAACATCTTAGCATTGCTAACCTGTATTGATTTATATCTATAGTGTGACAGATACTTCACAAAAAAAACCCCCAAACATTCTTTAAGTTTATCTTCCAGGAAAGAGGGAGGCAAGATGTCTGGTGCCTGTGGTATGTGTGTGAGTACGGATTTATGCATATAGAAAGCTTGCTTGAACATTTGTGGTTCTAAAGGGTCTTAACTAACGAGACAGCACACTGCCAAAATCGGGAGGAGTTCTGCCATTTGGCTCTCAAAGCTCAGACTCCACTACTGAAATGGCCAGCAACCAACCCAGCAAGAAAAGCCTTAAGGAAGTAATTCTTGAGACCCATTATTTTAGTACCCATAAATCACTTCCAAGGTTAATTACTTTCTGGTCAGCTGCTTCTGCTCTCCCAGAAGTCAATACAGCAACGAAGACATCACTTCAGAGACTTCCCTGGCAAGCTGAGCTCCATGCATTGAGAGAACAGTGACTGAATAGTTTTCAAATGCACAATACCAGCTATGTGCTTAACACATGCATTTTAACATGCATTGTTAGATTTTTAAAAACATGGAAGGATTGAGGTATTCTAGTCTGTATAAATGTATGTGAACAGTTATGTCAGTAGACATACGTTTATGTACAGATCAGAGACTGGCTATGAAAAGTAAAAGAATTACTTTTTTTTAATTATGCCTATTACATCATGACACTTGAAGACCTCACTATAAAGGTGATTCCACCCCACTTCTGAGGGATATAGACAAACTCTGTAAAATTTAAAAGTAATTGATGCAGGTATTCACATGAGGTCCACTGAGCTCAACTAACCCAGAACTTGGCTGGAGATAACTGCATACACAGACTTGCACAAGGATGAACTTAGCCTTCCGCCCCCAACAACTGCAAACTATTACAGCTGAATAGCTAGGACACATTTTTCTGTGCATGACTGTAGCAATTCCAAAGGAAACCTGAGAACCGGGAAGTGTATGACATTATTTTTAACAAGCAATTAAGGAGTGTGATGCTAGAACCTAAACTGCTCATCTTTACAATGGAGAACTGAACAGACAGTTCTGCTCGAGAATACGCTAGCATGTAAGGCGATCACACACTTTTAAGAGTGAGTGAACCTTTGACCCTGCTAAAACCTAATAAGCCCCACAGTCAAAAGCAGAGAGGAAATTACAAATTTGCTGGAACTGGTTTCAGCAATTACAGGACAACAGTAGGCAGTGACTGGCACAGGAGCCATAAGCATAGGCAGACTATTCTCCAACTTTACTTTTTTAAATGAAGAGAAAAAGCTTGGGAAGTCAGAGCCAAGAGAAAGGGTGAAGTAGCTACAGATATCCTGGGGCAAGCATTTTACTTCCTAACGTTTATTCAGTGCATTAAAAATAAATTCAAGACTGCTTGCAAGAAGGTCTTCTCAGACCTCTGGCACACTGTTTCCAAAGCTCAAGTCTTAATTAAAACTCAAGTCTGAAAAAGGACGTTGCCAGCTTTTGAAATCCACAGAACCCAAAGTTTATCCTGGCGTAATGGTCAGGCCACCTAGAGAGACAGTACTGCAGTCTCCATAAATAATCCTGCAAGCAGGAAAACTACTCTTCCTGCAGAGTCCAAGTGCCTGAGTCCATTACTGAGCAAGAGCTCTTGTAAACTGATCCAGAGTGCACCTTCTGGAGGAAGTAGGTATCTATTTCAATGGAACAAGAAAGCCAGCAAAAATTAGCTTACATGCATTTTTCCTGGTACCTGGAGGGGGCGGGGGAAGCTGGTCATATTATAGAGCGACACGCAGACCCAGTAACCTTTGGAAGCAGTGGACAAGGGAAAACTTAACAGTAAAAGACAGGAGAAACCACTACATGGGAAGAAAACAGAAGAAAGTAAGTTCAATTCACAGTTGTTCAGAGGACCCCCAGGGTTCTCAGGGAATTGTCTCAAGGTAGAATCTCACCTGGATCCTCAATGGCAAGTAGTGTGGGAACACAGTGGCCTTTCCCTCAGCCAGGGCATTACTTTGGTTGTTTACTTAACCTAGACAGCTATGTTTTGTGGGGAGCACATTATCCCTGAAACCTCTCAAATTTGGCTGAAATTCATCAGACAAACAGGCAGATACAGAAAGAGGGTGGAGGAAGAAAAAACAGTACAAGCTCTTAAGTTTCATTTCCTTAGGAAATAGGCTTTAACAAACAAACAAAAAAAGAAAATACCCACGTGCAGTAAAGTTAAGAAATACAAGAAATACTGACCTCAATTTCACTTCCCTAGCTAAAGAGTACCTTAGATATTTAACAGCTGAACCTGAAAAAGGCAGGTATGCAGTAGCTCTGGTGACAAAAAAAAAAAAAAAAAAAACAAAAAAAAACAAAACAGAAGATATGTATTATTTACTAAAGGTGGTGGTGGAAGAAAGATAGCAGTGACGGCAAGACTGCTCTTGTATAATGAAGTCTATGGTCTCCCACTGTGGAGAAACATATATTGTCACCATTACGTACTCTAACTCCAAAGAGCCCAATCCCAGCTGCATTTGGGAAATGATTGGGATGGGAGCCCAAGAGGACCAGGCTGTGGGGGCAGCAGCTGAGGAGCTGCTCCAGTGTCAGACAGCTCTAAACTTTCTTCCCGAAAGCAGAGTGCATGACTTGCTTCTTTCCTCATTCCCAGGCTATGCAACCTCTGTCTCAGCCACTTCTACTTCCCTTCTCACCTTTCTTTGTCAAAATATAAGCTGTGCTAACTTAAGTCAGAAAGGATCAGGTGGTCTTTGACACACACTTCCTGTCTGCTCGCACATTGCTTTACATTTTGACAGTGCAAATTACTTCACTTGGAAGTTTATATTCCACTTATCCTATTAAAATCTGCCCTCCAAAACTCCATCCCAACTCTGATCTCAAACTCTGACATTCTTTCCTAACCCTAATTAACTTCACTCTATACTTAAGTTTGCTGATCACCCAAGACAAAATTGTTTTCCTTTGATCCACTCCTCTGACTTGCCACACCATATACAATCAAAGTAATAGAATCAAGCCAATCAAGAAAAAAAGGGCAATTTTTGAAGAAGTAACACCTTAAATCCAATTGCAATATTCTCAGTTACATCAACACCCTCTAAAAAACCTGAGTAGCATAAAGGGGCTTCCAAAATGGGTAGGAACAGACACCCCCCCCAATCAACAACAGGTGCTAGAAGTTTCATTTTCCAACCCTCTTTCTTTATAAAACCTTCATTATTTAAGGTTCAAAAGCTCATACTACACTAATGAAAGTTACAAAGTGACTGCAGGTGACCCGAGTTGTAAGCTGAAAGGCATTACTGAAAACATCAGGGACTGGGACAGGCCATCAGTGCACTTACAGATAGTTACTATGGTTCAGCCCAATGCACAAGAACTCAGGGCATTAGATAAGGTAAACTTGGCCTGAGCTCTCAGATCAGCTGAGCTAGTTATATCTAGGAGATATGAACATACGTATCTTTGAAGGCTTTGGGCCAGCACACTCAGTACCTGGCAACATCAGGCCACCTTCTTGCAAGACTATTTGTGTCATAGCCCATTTCATCAAATCAGTCAGACTAATCAGAAGGCAGAAGTACTGGCTGGAGCCAGTTACACATGCATAAAAATGCTTCCTACAAAGTGACGACGTCTGTAATTCATTTTTGCAAATGTTTTAATTGGTTTATATTTTTCTAATGTCCCTTCCTCACTTGCTGTGCAGTGTGTATAATTTCAGTTTAAATACAGCCATAAGATGCTCTTAACAGCTCTACAGTTACAGAATTTAAGGCTATGCTGCTCCTAGCTAGACCTACTAGTCACTGGAACATTAAGCACTTCCTTCTTGTTTGACATCCTTTCTCAGCTTCTGAAAAGAAATTAACAGAGCATCTACTTGTATTTAAGGTGGTCTTGTATTTAAGTAGATAATAAAGATGTATTTAAGAGATAATAAAAGGTATAGCATATACTTATATTTTAATGATCACAATAAGAATATAAAACAGCCCTTCTTTCAATATCCCCCTCTAATACAGAACTGTTACTTGTAAAATGGGCAGCCTTTTAGGACTTCAATTTGGAGACTGTGCCTTCTTAGAAAGAAGATCATGCAATAAGGTAAACACTATTCTCTCCCGCAGAAATACAGAAGATTTTTCTCTGAAAGCTGTACAGATTAAAAAGACATGGTGTTATACAAATGAGCATTTGAGCTCCACCCAATTAATTCTCAGATCTTGAATTTTACTTCAAAAGGAGGGAGAAAATCTGCAAAATCGCAGGGAGTCAGTGGTGTGCAGTCCTCATGATTCTCTGAGGCTCTTTACTAATACTGCTCTGTTGGAATCGTTTAACGGTCAAATATTCACAAACAGCAGAAAGCTGCCTTCAAAGACAAGAATTGTCAAAGAAAACAAAAATCCTCCAAAACAAAACCATGATGCCCAAAACCAAAACTCATGGATGGGAGAATCTAGCAGAATCCCATCTACTTGCTTAAGCTACATGTCAGCACCCAATGTAACTTTTTTCTTTTTTTTTTTTTAATTAATAAATAAAACCAGCTGAGGTAATAAAAATAGCCAGTATCTCTCACAAGTAGGAACTGTACTTCCTGCTGACTCTCCTTTAATTAAGATCAATTTTTTTGCATTTCTCCTACTAGTTCTTTCGAGAAATATCTGCTCTTATTTCATTTCTTCTGATGAGATTTTTCTTAAAAGGTAATTCTCCAACTGCACATGGTGTTATATGTAGCAGATGGCAAAATCCTAAACCAAGTTATTAAATCTATTCCCTCCATCCCCCAAACACAGAGTAAATCAACACGTGCTGATGTTTTAATGAATACAGACTCAGTTTGGGTTTACTTCAAATCCCGCTTACATGAATGACAGCCTTGCTACTGATTTGAAAAGGAACATAAGCAAGCCTTACACCTCAAATGAACTGAAACACAGAGACTGGGTCTACTCTTTTAAATACTTCATTTACTTTGGGAATATATTTTTTCTTTATACACCTAGCAATAACATTCTATTGCAGCCATGCCACATCCTAAATGGTTGTTAAAAATCAGCCTACACTCTATATAGTCCTTTCATCATATTCGCATAGGAAAAAAAGTTCTAACTTTTTCCAAGGAAACTATGTGCCAAATGTATTAGTCAAAGAATTAAAAAAAAAAAAAAAAAAAAAAGAAAGAACAAGCA
>JAVKLA010000081.1:25235956-25287166 GCA_034782735.1 Sagittarius serpentarius
AAATCAAACTGCCTCCAAATCTTTTGTCAGCTGGGTGAGGAGTATTAAAAATATTTCCCCCTATTTCCACAGGGAAAGAGACCAATAGCTAAGCATATCCTACAGGATCTACAGTCTTCTAACAGTAGCTATATGGAGGCTCCAAGTTTGCAGACGCCTCTGGCATGCCTCATCCAGGGTCACCGATCCTCCCGCTTCTGCTGAAGGAGTACTACACCAAACTGTCTCCCAAGCTACACCTTAAACAGGAGCCAGTTAGGAAGGGCTGTGGAAAACCAGTAAAAATTACAACCTCCGATCCCTCCAAGTGTCAGAAAAGGAAAACACGATTAAGAGTCCCCAGCCATACAACATTAAGCCTGTTGCTTAATCGCCAGCGCCTGCGAGTCAGCGGCCCAGCAGCACGGTTCCCATTGCCTCGCCATCGCCCTTCCGACCAGGCCAGCAGCTGTACCGCCGTCCCGTCTCACGCCCCGGCCAGCTCCCCAGGCTGCCTATCACTCCAACCTGGTGCAAGCAAGCAGCCTGAACTGAAAGGGGAGCACTGTGTCGAGGTGTTACTTAGTGCAATTGGTTGTGAACCATATGTATAATACATGCATGTTAAACTTCCTCAGATTCAGCAAGACGTGAAATAAAAAAAAAAAAAAAAAAAAAAAGAAATTTGATTAAATAGCCATCTGGAACCTGACCTGCAGCTTTTCTCCAAAGCTGGTAAGATTCCAACCAGAGAGAATTAGGATGAAATAAAAACTGGTGAGCTAAAACAAGCAAAGTACAGCCATGAACTGTAACCCTTATACCAACATCTCCTTGTGACTGAAACTCTTTACTAGTCATTTCTAGAATGCCTCTGCTGCTTGGTTGACCTCAAAAATCAGATAACAGCAAAAACTAAACTTAAGCTTTCAAATATCAAAGTCACTGCCTCCTGTTGAAGTATCACTCCCCATAAAAATGTATGTTTTTGGTATTACTGCAACATTTGGAAAAGGTCCAATTAAATAGCTACAAAACCACATATAACAGGAAACGAGCCTACGTTATCTTGCACTGCTCTGCCCTGACAGGCTCCAGGCTGCTTATCCTAGCTATGCAACATTGTATTGACTATTATTAAGGAAGCACAAAAATCCAGTCAGAACAAAGAACAAAAAAAAAATCCATTACCAACTGTTTTTTTCTCTCCCCACTAGTTTTAGGGATGCAAGGTTCAGGAAAAGCAAACACAAGGCATTTCAGTTAGATATATATAGATACACATGCGCGCGCGCACACTTGTTTTGCAGCCTTTTTAATCCCCTGGTGCCAGGGATACCATTGTCCTGTTACAGCTGATGTCTGTGTGCTATTAAAAAACATGTTCTAGAACAGCAGGACTGAACTCCTGGTTTATTCATATGCAAATTTCATTTTTTCATATTTGCAACCTCGCAATCATTTGTATGGCTGTTTTGGTAAGGGCTGGCATCACAGTCACAGCCTCTCAAGAACAGCACCTCTATCATACCCATTTATCCAAGAGTCTTACAATTTATGAAGAAACATGATTTTCACGAAGCAGGAATCATATTCAATAGTTAGGCAAGCACCAACATTATGAAAAGTCTACTTCCATGTAACTTGGCTGACATCATGCCAGAAAACGAGGAAAAAGGAGAAAAAAAAAAATAAATCAGTTGCAGAGTTGCTAAGCCAGTTTCACTGACTTCCCTGTTCTAATCCCTGGGAAAATACTTCCTCCCAGAAAAAGATGTTATGTGGGTGTGCTTGAAAACATCCGAGACTCTCAAGGAACACATTCTTTTTGTGGCATACATTGAAACATTTCTAAAAGCGACAAATGACAGTTTCACAGCCACCTATCCAAATTTAGATGGAAAACAGAACAATCCTTTCCCAAAGAGATGAAGGCCAAGTTATCATCCCTCTCCTTGAGCTTCAGGGACTGTCATTTAAAAATAGGACAAGACAACAACATCTCCCCTTTATTCTGCTGTACCAGTCATCTCCTGCTGGTTTCCTTCCCCTTACCCTCCCAGGGACATTACATTAGTCACACATCATTTTCCCCAGACCCTGGGCCACCAGAACAAAAATAAAGCAAGCAATACATTCATTTACAAGAAAGGCCTTACTGTTCTCTTTCATTTTGTGTAAAGGCCTAACTGATCATTTACCCCACTTTCATTACAGAAAGGCAAGAGATTTTTAGTCTTGCATATTCACAGCATTCTGTGAGTCTCTGAAAAGCATTTTTTTGTTACGAATTACACAGAAACTCTATATGGAACCCTCTTTGTTTTGTTGGTTTGTTTTGGGGGTTTTTTTGTGGGTTTTTTTGTTTGTTTGTTTGTTTGTTTTTAAATAATATGTAACTTAAAATGCAGCTTTAGGGCCAAAGCTTACACTGGTTTTGAAGCCATCTTTAGAAACTCTATCAGCTATAGTAGATAACTGCATTCTTTTCAAAGAATCATGTTTCATACTGGCAGAAGTCAGTACTTAATCCATTAAACTCACTGTTAAATAAAAAAGTGAAACCAGGAATACTGCAGTTTTTATGGCAGTTTTAACACTGTGGGAAATAAAACCTGACCAATTTTTAAAATTAAATACTTCATATGCCCCTTAGAAATCTTTATTCAAATATATTGAATTGTACAGCATACACAGAGCACCTCAGGGTACCTGCACACCACTGACTAACCGCTATAAAATTATATCTTAGCATACATGGCTACCAGTAAGTCCCAAAGCGAAGCCAAGAACAACTCAACATGCCAGATATATATTCTGACATGACTGGCCCGGCTGCTCCAGCACAAACCACATTGAGAAAGCAGTGTTCTCACAGTGTCACAGCTCTGCTCCCCTTGAACTTGGGAGCGAAAAGGGGAAGGGGGATTTGCAAGGGCAACCTCAGAAACCAGAGGGATGCCAAGGCACAGAAACCTACAGTTAATGGCTGGCAGTCACAGACAGACTACTGGGATCCACACTGCACTAGGACTAACAGGCTCCAGGACCCAAGTTCCAGAAATAAATACATACACACACTCTCTCTTTATAAATACATATATTTTCATAGCTGTAGCTATGGGTTTCTAAAATGAGCATCAGTTTCCAAATAACTCTCCTTTTCAATAGAGTATTTTTTAAAAACACTGAAGAACGCTGTACAGAAAAAGGCAGCAGAAAAAAACCCACAAGATGACAGATGTAAATAATGTGTGAAAAAAATATGACAGACAAGTAAAGGCAGCAAGGAAAATACCACTGATAGATGGAGGCAAGGTAAGAAGTGAGCCTGGTACCTAGCAACAAAGTGATATACACAGATGTGCTGCTAGGATTTCCAGAATTCTGCATATAACTCTAATGTACAGTAAGAGAGTGTTAAATGATTCAAGTGGAAAACATAAGATAAAGAACATTAGATGGAACAGAAGTTTGGAATGCCTAGAATTCAACTGGCACCCAGAAGTCATACTCACGTTATTCTTCTGGCAAATAATTTCCTGGAATAAAAAAAGAAGAAAAAGATAACATTGATAGCACTGCACAACTACTAGGAAAGATATCTGATCAGCATGACTTGCTAATATTATCGTTTACAGACACATGACAGGAAAAGGCTGGTTGGTACATGTTTTCTATACTTCTCAAATCAATATAAATCAGGTATTGTCTCAGGAGAGACAAAACTACTGTGGAACCAAGTAGATACATACATCCTATATATACACAGAAGCATATGTAGCATGTACATCCGTATATACACATATATACCCGCACACATTCCTAGAGGGATGCTGTCCAGAAGTTGACTATTAATACACATGCACTCGTATTTGAGAAGTTAAATAATGTTGACTATTAATACACATGCACTTGTATTTGAGAAGTTAAATAATGTAAGTAACATTTTGCTGCCAGCAGAAGAAACTGTGAAGACTAGTAAAAGCAGTATTTCTATGAGGTTTTAAAATATTGCAAAACCAGTTGGTATTCATGTTGCTCTATTAGGTCTGATGCAAAGAATGTATCTTCACATTTTAAATGCAAAGTTTCAGAGAACAAGAAGCCAGAGCACACACAAATGAGAAGAGCTGGTTCTTGCACTCTAATCTAGGTGGTACAGCCCAAGTGCAAACCACTTGTGGCCAGTGATCTTGCTTTCGGGAAAATTTGTCAGCGAGTTCTGATCCCAGCAACCGATAACCTTGCCAGATTTATCAGACAGTGACGCTACACCTCTGCCACTGGGACTGCTAAGCAGCTTCACCTACACACAGCATTAAAAACAGGGTCAAACCAAGGCACCTCGTACTTTCCATGTTGTGTAAGTCAGGCTTCCACAAAACTGCTCTTCACCCTGTTGAGGGGGCATGTTTCACCTACGACTGTTGCTAGCTTTCAAAGTGTGGGACATAAATATGTTCATATACATAAATACACAAACCTATACATATACACATATATACATGAACATAGGACAGTTTGGGGTGGAAGGGACCTTTAAAGATCACCTAGTTGAACACCCTGGCATAAGCAGGGACACCTATCACTAGACCCGGTCGCTCAGATCCCTGTCCACCCTGATCTCAATGTTCATATAGAGGAATATTCCACCAGCAAAAGTTTACCTACATTGCTTTGTACCCCAGTTAAATCATGTGCTGCAGTTTTGTGTTTCCTGCATTTCCGTGATCATTTTCAGTTTTCGAATCCACCACCTCCTATACAAGATTAAAATGGCACACACGCTCCTGCATTGCTTCTATTCTATGTGGTGGCTGTAACAAATACTGCCTCAGAAGATACCCAGGTATGCCCACAACTACTTTTTTCAGGCAGTCACTAAATAATACGGAAGGGGTCTTGCTCTCTGAAGACTTTCCTGCAAACTATCAAAAGCAGAAACATGGGCTCAACTCAAAGCTAAAGGAAAAACTCAAGGGAGTCTTTCAGTGGGCACTGTACCAGTGTCAACTGGGACATCCAAGTCTACCCCGTGCAGAACTGGGCTTCTACTGATGTCAGTGGGAACCCTGCACGTGACCTATTTGCAAAGTCCAGCTCCTAAACTAGTAAAAAGTTCTCCCAAGTGCCCAAGGAAGCCTGGTGCCTCACTCCAAGTGATTTTAGTGGGAGCTGGGTATTTGGGTCCTTACCCAGTACAATGAAATTCTGCTCTGCTTATACTGTAGATCATTGTACTTGCATAATTGAATTCAAGCCACAGATAGGCCTTTTGTCATTAGCAGTTTTATTTTTAGGGCTTTTATCTGTATATTCTTTGTGTTGGAAAAAGAAAGGAAATAATTGGATTGTAACCAGTCCAGTTGGCCAAGAAAATCTGGAGGAAAGAAGAGGGGGGAAGAAACTGACTTACTGCAGGTATGTCCCTCCCAATAGAGGGCCAAGCTGCAAATAACGGGACAGAATCAAGAACAAATATCCTGCACTAGCCAGCAGCAGTGGAAGCAAACCCTTCATGAGAGGCGGCAGCGCCCAGACTGCAGTCTGACTCACCAAGCTGCTTACTTAAAATGCTTCTTTTCAGCAATGCCTAGAATGGAAGTGCAATAGCATAAAACACCTCCTGATCAAAGCCAATGAATCTGAGGGAGGGGAAGTAATTGAAAAGACTACCATCCAAGTTGCCTGCCCTCCCCCACCGCCATGGAAGTTACTAAACCTTTAGCAGAGTTGCAGGAGGAAGGAAGTATGAACTCCTTGGCTGACACAATTCACAGCCCCATAGATTATCTTAAACCGCCATCGTGCCTTAAACCAACCTACCATACTGTGAACTGCAGCCCTGAGGACTAGGCACAAGTTTTGTTTTTACTAACTCTGCTACGCTGCTGGTAATCTCCAGCACAGCAATCCTGCAGGTACCTGATGTAAACAGCTGTAACAAAGCAAGACATACCAGAGGCCATCTGGGGGCCCGTCAGGTTTGGCAGAAAACTGCTACTTTACACAGGAGCTAAAATTTAAGGATTATTTCACTGCCCCCTACACACTTCCATTCTCACCTGGTTGTTATTACTGTAACAATTTACCCCAAACACCAGTAATTCCCTTGAATGACAAAATCATGTATTTAATTTCTCATCTCAAATTTGTCAAACTTCTGTTTCCGTAAAGAGCCATTTAACACCTCGGTATTTGACTGCGATAGCCATCTAAATTGTCCTCTTGGGAAAACTAAACTGAGTTTTTCAGCATTTCACTGTGGACATGTTTTCCAGGCCTGAGAACATTTTTGCTGTTCTTCTGTGAACCACAAATGGCATCTGTATTTCCTATGGAAAGAGAGAACCTGTTGTTTCAAGATTTGGACCAACTGTAACTTGCCCACCCCATTTTTCCATTCAGAGCTACCTTCAGTGACTGTAGAGACTCTGCGTTTGTATCACAGTAGAGGATAATGTTGTTAGCCATGCTGAAGCTCTCCCTGACTCCCAGGTGGTAGAACAGGGAAGGCTGACGGAAGGCATCACTCATCTCTACGACAGCAATATCTGCAGAAAGAAATGAAAAATTTATTGTCAATGTCACACATTTCTGACAGCCAAACTTGTAGGCCATGTCTCTTCACACAATCTGCTTTCATAAGAAGGCCCGATTTTAAGTAGGAAATAGGAGATCTACAGGGATTTCCCCATTATAGCCGTTATGTCTGAATTTTTAATATAGTCAGCAGGATGTGGTTTAATTTTTTCCTCTTTTCTTTCTTTCTTCCTTCCACCCCCACCCTTTTTTTTTTTTTTCTTTAAATGAAACCATTTCCTCAGGTCAAACCACCACTAATCAAGAAAAGGCAAAAAGTTCATTTACTGCCTTGAAGAATAAAATTTGTTTGGTTAATCTACACATGATGATTGATGACCTTATGGAAAAAAAATTGCATTGATATGTATTTTCACCCTCTGTGCAAGTTGCAATAAAAATTCATGCAATATGTTTATATCACTGCAGAACATAATGTATAGATCCTATATTAGAATTTTGGAAGAAAACAGCTGTAAAGTGAAAGAAAGGCAAAAGTAAAGTTCTAATATAAATTACCGTTCAGATCTATTTTGATTCATAGATAAGGATGAGAGAGAGAGAGAGAGAGAGAGAGAAAAGGACAAGGTACAGCAGAAGAGAAGGGAAGTGGGAGTGAATATGTAAAGCCATAGAAACCCCCATATAAGTAAGAACTTTATTGTGCAGAGAATTCTGTTCGTAATAAATTTTACCTGCATGAATAAAATTAAGCATATGCACAAATGCTTACAGAACAGGGAATGGAGTCCACAATTTCTCTTAAAGTGTGTGTTTCACTTGCCCAGATTCACACCCAAGTAAAACAAGAGGCAATTACGAAGTGTCAGCAGAAATAGTTAGGCTTCTATTGTAACAGGCAGCATATTTCTACTGCAAACGGCTTGTGGGATTCAAGGGAGCAAAACAAGACCCTGCAAACACCCTTCTGTCTCTTCACCCATTTCAGTTTTATCTTTCAAAATCCCCCCACCCTGCCCCAAGGTACTTCTGTCAAGAGTAGAACAAAAAAAGCAGCCTGGTTTCCACTGTCTCTCCCTGCTTTCCTCTTCCTGCAGATGCTTTTATGACAGAAAAGACAGATAGCAAGACAAGCTCTGTAAGCAAAAAGCTTACATACCCTCAAGCTTCTCTACTCTAACTGATCTAATAAGATTCTACCTCTAATCCCAACTTTTCACCTTACATATTTACTTCGATCACCAAAACTATAATGAAGATATTCAATAAAAGAGAAGCCTTGTGGCCATGCTCTCAACTGGGAAGGCAGTACGGGTGTCTCTCCAACTTGTTGAAAAGCAACACCTTTGAGACATCTATTCTTCAGTCATACTTGACTGTAACTGGTCTACAGGCTTAGAAGTTATTAAAAAGCTGAAAAAAGGATAGATACACACAGGGGAATGAACGGATGACATTTGTCTATACAAGCTTAGGCTTCAAGAAACAAAATTAAAAGACAGGAAGCTAGCATGGTATAAAAAAGGGATTTTTTCCCCTCAAAAATCTAATATTAAATTATGTTTTCTAAAAGTTTCACAATTTGTGTTCTAAGAATCTCCCTCTGTCCAATTTCACATAAACACTTGCAGTGTGGATTCCATCAAATACATTTTATTGAAGTAAAAAAAGGCAGTGCATTGCTAAGACCATACATACGCTGACTTTCATTTATTTTAGGAACCAGAGACATCACAAAAGCCAAACAAGAATGACAATGCTGCTATATTTTGTTTGGGCAAGATTAGGGCTTGTGTATTTTCTTTAGGAAGTTGCCAAAATACAAGCTCTATTTTTAACTACTCTTATTCATATGAAAGTCTAATGTTGAGCAACTGTAAATCTATGGTACATTCCTGTTACGCTGAGCAGGAGGAAAACTTGTGCAACTTGCCATGACTTAATTCTCAAGTCTTGCACGATAACGTGCTCTCACTGAGTTGCAAAACTAAGATTAAAAGAGAAATATTACTTTAAAAAGAAAAATAAAGCAATAGAGCCTTATCAAAATCAGAATACAGAAAATACTTGAGAAATCCTATGTTAAAATGGCAAGTTCCCAGGAACATGAAGAAGGGAGGAATAATTCTTCAAAAAAAAAAAAAAATGTGTGTGTGTACATTATATGTATATATAAAACTGTCAAGATCAGCTGGCCAAATTTAACACAATCTGACTCAGAGCCACACTGTAAGAAATGTTCTTGGGTCCTGTCCTATCCCTATCGTAGCAATAAAAAAAACCCCACAAACTAAAGACTTGAGTAACTTAAACAGAGGAGGGAAGGACCACAAGAATAAGGAAACATTTGTAAGAAAAAGTACACGAAGATGCTGATATAAACTGTTGCGATACTTGTACTTCTTATGTAACTAAAGAGGATCTCTTTCCCTTACATGTTAAGACTTCCGTGAAATCCCAGTCTTCGGGATAATCTCATTTGATAAAGCAGTATCTTCCTTAGAACAGGTCCCACTTCTGTGAAGTTCCCCCTTCTCACTCTAGCAGTTACGTACTTTCAGATGAAGCTGTCATTGATGACAAAGAGATCAGATTCCTAAAGCCCAGTTTAGCCCTCAGGGCTCGTATCACAGTTTCCAAGGGGAATAGCCCAATTCTTACCTGCAATTCCAACAAGCCACGAAAAGTATGTGCACTTTTGGGATCAGGTGTCTATCCAATAAAAAAAAAAAACAAACTATACCTTAAACCAGCTCTTCTGACAGACCCATTTCTGACTATCTTCTTTCACAACATCAGAAGAGAAACTCCTCTGACCAAAGGAGGGATCAGTGCATGGAACAAAGGTCAGAAGTTTCAGAAGTCAAATACAAAGCAGCAAATGGAAGCTCATGAAAAAAGGGTAGTGATAACGATTCCTATAAAGCACCTGAAATGTATTGTCAAGTGCACTATAAAGCAGCTAAATACTATACTCAGTTGCATAAAGTATCATTAGAAGTTTAGCAAAGCTGAGCAAGACCGATGGTTTTCAAGACAACTCTGACTCACGTAAACATACATCAAAACTCTCTAGTTCAGAAGAGCCAGGATTTAGCTAAGCCCAAAAGAACTGTTTGGTCATCAATACATAAACTGCCAGAATCCAATTTAACAGGCTCTCAAGTGTCTTTTCCCCCAGATGAAATTAATCTAACAGCCTGCTGAAGTAAGTGTTTTCCATTCACTGGAAAAACACAATTTCACAAGTGGCAAAATGGTATTTCACTAAAGGTGGAAGAATTTACTCTACAGTTACACTGGAATAAAATCCAGAGTATTTGCAATTTCAGTTTCAAGGCAAGTAAAACAATAATTGACCAAGCACAGGAATCAGAGTGGAACTCAACTTCTAAGCCCTTAGGATGAAGCACTCTGAAGACCAGAGACTGACAATTCACTCCAAATGCTCCTGCACATCATCTATGTTACAGCAAAGAAAAGTCTGTTCAGGCTCCAGCAGACTAATGAACACGGTGGGTATGGAAGCAAACTGTGCAAAACAAGAGCAAGAGACAGGGAAGTGGAAGAACTGTAATTCTTGCAGCCCTACAGGTTGCGGGAAAGAACAAATTTTATCCCTTTGGTCTTGGGCACAAGATTAAATTCCACTTTCTCTACCTCATGAAAGTGGACCTGGTTACAGATCACTGACACCATTTAAAGGAAACAGGGATAGTATGGTCTTTGCCTTTGCTAGTCATCTTTGACATTACTGCTAAAAAGTCTTAAAATAAATCTTACAATAAATTATCGTGTCTTGCTAGTTTATGAACAATAGAAGTAAGTCTAGCCATAACCTTCTCCCCCATCTCCTTAAACAACTGGCATGCCTACATGGATGTGACCAAAGCATACCATAAGCATGAGACTAGAGCTCAGCTCTGGCCCAGGCAGCAGAAGCAGCGTAAATGCAGCAGCAAGCAGTTCAGTAAGCTCTTGGTGTCCAGCCACCCCAAGCTCTACCTGCCTGCTGACAGCAACCAAGCCGCCTGTAATGAAGCTGCCTACCTACACATTAGCTGGGTAACCATACACTGAGCTGCAGACATAGCAACAACCACAGAGCAGTCACACTCTGTGTTATTAGGCTGTTAACATCCATACCAACAATAGCTTGAAACACACCGTCACACGTTCAAGGGAACAAAATACCACTACACTGGGAATCAGCTTCTTATTACCCTGGGAAACCAGATTCACGTGACGGAATTGGAAGCAGTCGACTTGACCCTTCCTGCCTGAGAAGCGCAGGAAAAGGACACGTCTCTATGAAGCTTAACGTATACTACAACTGCGTTACCAACAATTCTTACCTGCAGTGTAAATCCACTTTGCTCTTTTTAAGTTCTCTGTGCAGACTGAGAACTTCACATACAAAATCTCTACTAATTAACCTTTCTTAAGAAATGGTAAAAACTTAAGATTACACATGATAACATGTTCAAGAAGGGTAAGTGTCTGTTAGCAGATATAAAGCCCTTTGCTCTTGGCTATTAGCAATGCCTTTAGTCACCAAGAAAGTGATAAAGGAAATGCAGTGGTCAAAGTTAATCTCCTACTCATTGTTTAAAATACAACAGGGCAAAGAAGAATGTTCAAACAAATGCTCTGAGATTTCATACATGTACACCCTACTTCTTGGTACTACCTGCCTACTACTGCGCTGCCAGGAAAAATAATGAATACAAACAGAGCAGCTATAAAACTAATGAATGTTTATGTTTGCCATTATCTTCTGATTAATTGGTATTAAACACATGGCCATTGCCTTACATTCATTGTCCCACAATTAACCAGGGCAAAAGGAAAGCTGATAATGGCAACTACCGAGACAGACCAATATTTAGGGTTCTCTCCCACTTGGGGGTTAAAAGACACAGTAAAAGACTCTTTTGACAGAGATCTAGGAAGAAAAGGGCTTGTGACAAAATTTATTTCAGTGCAAGTCTGAACACTGAGCGTTTTTCATACTGCAGTAGCAGCTCTCCATTCAGCATTAGAACAATGGTTTTGACAAGCCATGATGATATTTACTATTGGGTCACCTTTCAGAAACAAGCAAACAACATCCTTATCTACTTCAGCTTCTTCATTCATGGTTCTCTATGCTTGGCACAGGTATCTTCCTCTTTACCCAGTGACTGCCTGCATGAGGTAGGAAACCTGCTCTGGAAATCCCAGCACCACGTCAGTACAGCTTGGTATTTCTGGTTGAACCGTGCAAACCGCAGCGTCACTGACTTGTCAGCACCCCTGGAATCAGACATTTCCTGTCAAGAGGATCTCATACATCTCCCAAGACCGGAAACAATTGATGGGAGCCACTGGGGTGAGAACACCTAAACACAGGGGAATGGCCGACCTCCCAGGAAACCCATCCAGCCGAGCCAGTCTGTTGGGAGAGGCTAGCCAGAAAAAGAACTTCATAAAGGTGCCTGAGGCTTGCATATGGGGAAGGAAAAGCAGTAACGACTGTACAGGTGAGTTAAGCGTGCCATATACTAGAGGAAAAGCTCTGTACTTGCAGAAGCTCCAATAGATGTGCAAAGTATGCTCAAGGGCACTGACAGAGACATGAGACGGACATGTGCTAGTTCTTATCTAGTATAAAGCGTTATAGTTCAGGATCCTTATAGTAATCCTGGCTCAAGCAGTCTCATTTTTATGAGATGGAAGCAGAGATCCTGCGTCACTGAAGTGCAAACCAAAGCCAGTCCTGCAGTCTGTTCTAAAGGGGAATTGTTGAGTACACGTTCCCAGCAGATGCAACACAAGCTCAGCAGTCTGGTGGGTGTCCCTTTCTGGATACTGCGTAGCACATAGTAGAGATGGAAATAATTACAGCACCTAATACTTGCCCAAAAAGCAACAAGTTACCTTACAACAATACCATGTTGCCCTCACACTGGTACTAAGCCCACTGCTCCCTAAATAGCTAAGCTGAGTTGAACTTCGTGAATTTCAAAGTGAACTACTGCACCTAGACTCATAAGCAAAAGATATGATTTCACTTCAGATAACCTCTTCCAACAGCAACCTGTTACTATTAGGGGTGGTCCTGACTCTCCCCCACAGGTTTGTATCAGATCTAGTGTGGTTAATATCCAGCAACACAACTGAGTAAGTCTATCTGTTGGCTGGGAGGGGTGGGGTGAGGGTACATATCAGTTGCCTCCTGGATCAGTTAGATGATCTCACTTTCCACCCACACAATCACTAGGTCCTATACAAAGGAGGCACCAGACACCACACTATCTGCAGCTGAATACCTCCCTGCTTCTGCTTAAGGCTGAGAGTCACGTATTGTTCCAGTGGGTAAGGAAATTTTATCCTACATACAGACAGGGATGCAACATCTACTTTTTCAGGAACCCCAGATATATCATCATCACAGGAAGAAGAGTTCCTTGAGGCACAATAGAGAAAATAAATAAATAAACAAACACCCTCCCCAACCACCTCGTTACAGATACAAATTAAACATCTACACCCTTACTGACAGACTCTGTATGTGACTCAATTTAGTTCTCCGGAAATCTGCTCAATAACAAAAATAAATTAGCTAATCAATTAAAAAGCAACCTTTCCTCTTTTTAAAACATTAATAGATGCTGATTTCTTGATAGCCAAGGCAAGAAAAAAGAACGACTTAAGCTAAAGGATGACAATGTGGCACAGATCCCAACGTTTTGGAGTACCTCCCCTAATGTTTTACTGATCGGCGGTGTTTGCTCCGCTGTCACATAGGAGCACTGCAAAACTTGCACTCTCTCCCATGATATATCGAGGTGCTTCTTAGAAAAACTTATGCGAATCGATTCCTGCCAACTTTTGTAGCTAATTGGCTCAGATCATGCTCATAAAAGCCAGTGCAAGACTTCACCAAGCAGAACCATCCAGACAAGGAGAAGAGAGAAAACAAATGGTTTTTTTTACAACAGTAATATTCTAGACCGAGAGCCTTCGCGTGAAACCCTGGCCTTGTTGACTGTACTATACTTCAAGAATGTGAAAGGAGAAGAACCTCTTGCTTCTGTAATCCAAGGCTGATGGGAGCAAAGCAGAGGGTACTTACCAAAACACAACAGCAGAAGCTGGCAACTAACTGATAACACAAGGAAAGTTCATACAGACATTAGAAAAGGAATGAGAGAAGGGGAAAAAAAAAAGGTAGATGACAAATATAAAAGGGGACCGTGTAGGAATTAACACAGCAAACTACATGGCAAAATCTAAACAACCATAATGATCTGAAGACAACTGGAACAATATATAAAGGCTTTATGATGGGGAAAAAAAAAAAAAAAAAAAAAAGAAGAAAGCTTGAGATTCAAAAACTCTACTTTCTCTTGGCCCAAGACAAAGGACTGATGTTATCACATGATTCCAACCCCCAACAACTGAAAAAAACCCACTCTCAGCCTGATGCATGTGGGAGGAACTCAGGATTAGGCAAGAATAAAAGATGACAAGCAAACAAAGAGCCATTTATTTAAAAATAACCTCAATATGTTCAGGCTCACTGCATCTGTATCAATCCCAGTGAAGCAGGCTGCCTACTGCCAAGAACACCAAATACTAAATATTATCTCAACTCCAAACTGCATCAGAAAAAATACTCAGAGCTCAAAGATGCAACTAATGAGGCTCAGCTGAAGGCTTGAGCACATTGCAGGGCTACGAAGTGCTGGGACCTGTACCAAATGTTAATGTGTTTTTAAACAAACACAACAGCTGAAAAAGTCAAGGAAAACGAGGCAAGCTGTAGCAACTCAGTACTTCTACATTTAGAAGTTTTGTCCATCACTGCGAATTTTTTTTTTTTTATGAAGACCAAGCACTCCTTTGGCCTGGACAAGATCTTAACCAGACAAAAAACCCCAAACAAATAAGAGATATGATGGTATCTGCGTGATTATTTTGGTTTGTGTTTTCAAGTTATGTGCCTTTAAGACATGAGATGAATGAATGAATGATTACTTATTCTCTGAAGAATGCACTTTGACTACCCAAGAAGAAAGTACCTGTGGGGCCACAGGTGTGCCAACAGAAGGGCTCAGAGAAGAAAGAGTCCTATGAAAAGCCAACAGCCAGGCCTCAGAGATGATGGAAAGATTTCCTGAAGTCTAAAGGAACTGTAGAGATTTTGCGACAGCTCCAAAGGTGCAGAGTTCCTTAAAACCAAGGCAGGAAACAACAATCCACGTCAAGGACAGGATGGGCAGGAGGAAAGTTGATCAAAAGTTCTTTTTATTTCTGTTTATTCTGTTCTATTTATTTCTGCCTTAGTGACCTGAAGTTTTCTCCACCTAATAAGAGAAGTATTCTAATAAAATGTTACTATTTTCATTTATAACACGGTTATATATTTGGCTTCTTTGAGCAGCTCACTGTGACAAGAATATCTAGGCAGATACACCTCCAAGCTTCAAAAACCAACTCTGGGTTTTGTGGCAGCAGCTAGAGGGATCAGATCAAAGCTTTGTTTAGCTCAGTATCTCCTCTCTGCCAGAGGCCAGCAGTCAATGTTGCAGAGATTGTAAGAATGGGGCAAATAAAGACTGACCTTTCTCAGTCAGCAATCCAGAGACATTTTCAGAAAACTCTTGAGCTACCTAGAAAGCTGAATAGCAACAACTAATTTAGCACTTAATATTGTGTGAATAATTAGAGCTGCTCTTCTTCATATATCTGCTTTGCATTCACTGTTACTGAACTTCAGCTGTCATTTACCTGCCCGTTTGCCCGGCACCATGAGACTTTCTGCAATTCTTTACAGCCATTTCTTTATGGTTTTGACTAGCCTGCACACCAGCAAACATTGCCATCATGCTATTCACCAATAGGAAGTTTCCAGATCAGCCATGAATCCTCTGAAAAGCCCAATTCAAAAAGAAAGTACAGACCAATCCTTTCTCCAGCACATTTTTCTACTGGCAGCCTTGCTTCATTGCAAGACTGATCTTCTGTTCCATTCCTTTAAGAACCCATTCATCTGAAAGGAGTAAAGGTATCATCTCCAGTCATTTTGTCTCTTAAAGAGTCTTTGGTAAGGTACCCCATCAAAAACTGTGACATCCCAATATACTGTCTTAAATGGATCACCATGAAGTACAGGCTCACAAAAAAAAGTGTGATTTCCCTCTACAAAAAAGCCATGTCACCTCTGCCAGATTTTATCCATGTGTCTATGCAATGTATTCTTTATTTATATTTTCAGCCCATTTGTCCTACTGGTAGTATATTATCATCTCCCTTTCTTATGCCACCAACACCAACTAAAGTTCAAAGTCATGCACCATAATTAACAGCTCAGCTTGTTTCAGCTGGAGCTCCTTGGGAACTTGAGTCATTATCACATATTTCCTATGAGTTGTTACTGTTCATTTTATCAGCTTACTTTAAAACCTCTTCTCCTGGCAATTTAAATCTGAGGCAGATCCTCACCCTTGTCCCTTTAAAGAAAGTCTTTAAGATCGTAGCAGGGAAGTTGCATCTTCCTCAAGTCCTCCTTTTCCATCTTGACTGCACAGGATCCCTACCTTGCTCCCTGCTGGTGAAGCAGTTGAGAATGCCTTTTTTTTTTGTTGTCTATCTTCAGCAAGTACTGCTCAAACTCTTGAAAACTGTCTTACTAAGTCTTACATTTATTTTGCCATAGTTCATGGGTTTTTTTAACTTGTTTCCTCATCTGCACAAAAGTTCGCCTTTCAAAGGGCATCATTCCATTCCTCAATCCTCTTGGCACTGCCACCTTCTGTGGGTTACTTCAAAATTTCTTTTAATAAGTAGCATGCATTTTCTGGAAGCAATTTTCCTTACAATGTCTTCATGCTATCTGAAAGGTTTTCCTCTTTTTAGTTACTCCTTTCAATTTCTTGTTAAGAAGCTTGCTCATTTTTACACAAGCTCTAGTAGAAATGTGATGTGCACTAAGCCAAACTAAAAGACTAAGACAGGCTGAGGCAGACTGTGCAGACTCTTCTGAAGACCAGAGCCATGCCCATTATGCTGCTGAAAAAAATCCCAGAAGTGTTTCTAATCTGAGGATGTAGAATTATTTCTTACATTATTTTCAAGTCACAGAAGTTAACATTTCCCAACCCAGAAATACCAAAAATGGTTTAAACATAGAAGATTCACGAGCAGCAAGCACAGACTGAAAAATAAACAGTGTTTCAAGAACATGATCAACAGCAGCTGGAATGCCTGTACAAAATAAGGATCTTCCCAGGCTTCTGAAAATTTGGAGGCTGAAGATTCTAAGAGATGTAAGCAAACGCATTTGTTAAATGTCTTCACTTAGTCAAGAAAATATTTCTATCCTAAGAAAACATCCCTCAAATAATACAGTATTTGAGAATTTTAGGCCCCAAGTCTCATCATAACCAAATGTACAAAATACATCTACCGTCCCTGGTTCTCACCACCCTTGCCAAAAATTCTTTACGTTGTAGCATTGTCACTGCTCTGTCCAATGTTTTCCTGGGAACAGAAAGACACTGAGAAAACTAAATGCCCAAGGGCTTAGGAGTGTCATGTGCCATGTTTTCTGATAGAAAACACCATAACCTCTTAAAAAGCACACAAATCTCTATTCATTAGGCTTGATCCAGAAAAGCGTACATTCTTAGTAGCTCTGCTGCAATGTAATCATAACAATTCATATTCTGTTAAAAAAAACTGATATGAGAAGTCTCATCTGAAGTATCTGATCATAACTGCTAAGCTGGCAATATGCTGCGTTGCGTAAACTTAAGGCTGGATCCAGGACTCAGGAATTTAAACTGCTCACTCCTACTTTTTGCAGTTTGCTCTTGAATATTTTAAGATAAACTCCGAGTTCTGTAAAAACCACACAATTTTTCCTTATAGGATGAGAGTCGTTACCTATGACTTACCGACAAACTGCAGCACAGTATCACAAGGAACTGTGCAAAGTCATACTTGCATTCCTGACTTGTATGTCAATACAGCTAGAATTTGTCTATGGCACCCATTTGGGAAGCACCCTGAAGGACAGGAAGGGAACTTGTTCTGAAGCAAGACTGACAATATTTAGTAAATGTGAGTATTTATTATCCCCTATGCTTGCAGGTACTGAAATAAAATGTAAAACTGTCTAGACAGCATACAGGAAAGAAAGGAAAAAATATTTTGCACGTACTAGCAGTCACAGAACAAATGAGCCAGCACCGCAGGCTACTGCAAAAAAACGACACATTCTGTAGTGTGTGAAGGGGAGTTTCGTATGAAAAACACAAGACATCATTATCCTCCTCTACCTGGCACTCACGCAGCATGAAATGAAATACTGTGTACACTCTGGGGCATAACTGAAGGAAAGTCAAACTGGCAAAGTATCCAGAAGACAGGAACAAAACGTGAGAGTGAGAAGAGATTTAAAGATACATGATTAAGGAGGAATGACTGAACACACTAGAGTTGTTTCATCTATGAGAAAAAAAAAAAATATTGCTGAACATGTCATATGATAACTCCTCACTGCGTAAAAAGTTGCTGCCAAGCAGAAGAGCAATTAAATTTCCCTGTGTTTGTGAACAGTAAAAGAACAATAGGACTAAATAAAAATTTACTTTAAATTAAAACAGAGTAACTTTGTAGGTTTTGTTTAAACATCTCCTAGAATACATTTGCTTCCAAAGTAAAAGGAGACTTGGAACAGATTTTGGGGAAAGTCTATCTTTAAAAGCAACTGTGTCCATAGATGGTTTAGGGGAGGTTGAAGACTCCTTGCTACTGGAAATTTCCAATAACAGATTTCGATTCCTTATGGTGGGGTGTGGGCATCAATACCTGATCCATCCCTTGAGTTCAAGGTGGATGAGCGACTCCATGGACTCCCTGCCAACCCTACATTCTTCTATGATTTGTATTGCCCTTTCTGTATTTGCAAGCCACACTATTCTCATTTAACAAAAACCACACTGCACTGCTGCTTCTGACTTCACACAACTAGGACGCTAACTTGGTCAGTTTTCTTCACGTTTAAAATGCATTTATGTCAATTTAATGGTGCTTAAATCAAATAAAATAAGAATGCTTTTATGCCAGTATCTACACTGCAGGTATTCCAAACAGTCTGTCTACACGGGTCTGATCTAGTACATTTTGACTGTATACCAGAGGAGCTTTCGTGAAATACAGAAATGAATATTTACAATAAAGAAGCAGACAACAAACACCTCCAGCAACCTGAGACCTCATTTTATTTACTCGTTACAAGCAAGTGCTCTTATCAGGATCGGATGGATGAACACAGGTAGAGAACCCCCTCTTTCAAATTTCTGTGAAATGAAAAGACAAAATGGAAAATTTTGTCTGACCACGCTCAACCGCACTGTAATTTGTTTCAGCATAGAAAGCAAATTGCACAAGAGTAAAACAAGATGTCCCATGGAAAGTGTTCCTTTTACTCCAGCACGGTCCAGATGCCTCTGACGTACTTTCAGTGTTTTTGCACAAATTAGGAGTTGCATAATAGCCCCCCACACACACATCCCAACCAAAAGAAGTTCCTAGAAGCACCTTCTACAAAACCTTCTTCATATGTCTGAGTTACAGGACAGTTACACTCCAGGAGGTGTAACAAAGGATGTTGCCTTCAAAAGCACTCCATATTAACCAAACTTTCTTCCACTTAAGTCAAAGGCAGTTACTGAAAGGCAAAGGCATCAAGTTACTGATAACTTTTAAAAACAAACCACCCCCTTCCCACTGGCAGAAAATTGTCCCGGGGCAAAATATCCAGAGATTTACTGCCAGAGAGCCTTGTTTAGTTTGTACCCTTTACTAACAACAGCTACATCAACAGAAATCCTTTTTCACTGCTTTTATCCACCTCCAACACATCTACAGGCACTGCTTTAACCACAAAGACAAAAACATAGTTGTTGGAAATGGGACTGTGAAAAGTGTGTGTTACAGCATCCCTAGGGATACCCCACCATTACAGAGCCTAGTCACCCTGAGGAAATCAAGCTAAGATGAGCTTCATTTCAGCACAACCCAGGCTGCCTCAAGTACCTACGAGGTCTCGGCACATCCTAGGGAGGTCCTCTCAGATACGCTCGTCAGTGGATCCTAGTCCCTTCCCCTCCTGATTCTGCTCTACAGGTCTCGATTGCAGATTGCTGGAATTCATGCTTCAAAAAACATGAGCTTAAAAACTGAATTCCCTGGCTTCACTTTGAAGGTGACCCACAAATTAAAGATGCAGAGCTACTGCCAGAGAAAACCATCCTGACAGGATTGCTCCCAGAGCTTTGCTGTGATGAAGCTAAGGAGGCCATCCAGGTGGCCGCACAACAGTGCGCAGAAAACACATCCCAAAGCCAATCTGGCAGTACACTCGTGGACAGTCTTCTTGCTATTTCAGATGCCATACTGATGCCAGATCCTCATCCCACGTAAACCAGTGTGCTTCTGTGAATTAGGTTTTATTAGCTGACAACCTGGCCCCAGCTGGGATTAAATAGGTCAGCCTTGTTCATCATTATCATTTGCATCTATGTCTGGAAAACATTCACAATTTCATTTGTCTAGCAAATTAGTTAGAAAATTTACATCACCTATCGATGAACTGTGCCAGTTTGGTCTTAAGGGCAGCGGCATTACATCTGATCAAAAAGTCCATCTAGTCCAGTATCTTATCTATACCACTGCCAACAGCAGTTACTAGGGAAAAGAAAAGAAACAGAGCAACTGCAGAGCCACCTGGTACATCTATAAAGCTTCTGGAAATTCAGTATCCTGAAAAGCACCCGAGTCATTTCATGTGTCCACCATGCATAGTAGGTCTCAGCAAACCCATCCCTCATGAATTTTAGTCCTTCTGAAGACTCTTTAAGCATGTGCTTGTAAGGAAAAGTGCTTCCTTTAGCTTCTTCTAAAGTTGCTTGCAGATATGAGCCAGAAGGCCAAAAATTAAAAATGGGTAATTGATCCTTAATCATTCCTTCCTTCCTGTTTCTGATTTTAAATTATGTCACCTTTCCCTTTGTTTTCCTCCTGAAAAGACTGTACCTATTCAACCTGCATCTGCATGGAAACAATTTCATGAATGCTTCCGATAGTCATTTTTTCCCTTGTCTGTATCTTCCACCAAGTTACAAATTCAGTTTTTGAAATGAGATGAGCAGAGGTGCATGCAATAACAAAGATATGACACATCACAGATTTATATGGCAAGTGACTTCTCTAGGTTTTCCTCCATTTCTTTCTTAGTAACTCCTGACATTTTTGTTTATTACTCCCATGAGGTTTTCAGAAATTTATTCACAATAGCTCTAATCTCTTTTAGGCATCCTAATATATTAGAAAATAAACATGCCCAGCAGCATTTAGTCCTTCTGCATCTCTCAATTTGCTTTTAAAATCGGTCCAGTGACCACACTGACCAATATTTCTCAAAATAAACCTGTATAAAAGCTAGTTTATCTATTGCTTCATTGCTCACAGGTTTCCAGGTAGCAAAGGATGTTCTTCCCCTACAGGCAGAACAATAAATTCAGCATCTCGAGCACATGAATTTATTATGATTTAATGCCTACGTGCAATATCCTAAATATTGTTTAAATTCAAAAGATTATTTCTAATTTATCCCTACTCATCTGCATCTTACAAAGCCTATTTACACCCCATTTCAAAGAAATCCTTGAAAACCAGAAAGATATACCAGTCTCTACTTCCATACCTCATATACCTTATCCATTTCCAGCTCTTCCTTTTAAAAAGAAAAAAAAAAAAAAAAGAGAGAAACCACCACCACTTTCTTTCATCAACAAGAGCAAGCTACAGAATTAAAGTTGCTTTTCCACTTAACACTAGTACTAAGGCTTCACAAGTCAAACATGATTTGAAAGCAGGTAGAACGATCCTCCCAGTGTTTGGTCAGAACTTATTGATCCGTAATTCGTAAGCACAAGTTTTGCATGCAGCCCTCCTTGCAATTTAGCAGGGAAAAATCTGAATCCTTTGTAACACCTGTAGCACTCAGCCACACAAATCAATTTATTTCAGTCAATACTGGGAAAGTGCAGGGTCAACAAGAAGTGAATTCATCAATTCTAACTGGCTAAATCAGCGGTCTAAGAGAAAGTTTGATGACTGGCATAGGTTAGTAGAGCCAAAACAGTAGGCATGAGCATTTGCATATTTAACAGGTGATGTATTTAATCTCATTTCTATTCCTTCCGTATCCTATGTACAGGTAAAAGTGTTTTCATTCCAAATAATTTCTGGAATTCGATTAGTATTCCAAGTGGCCTGGTACCAATTAACTAAAATAACTCAGTATGCAAGATCTAACTGGAAGATTCAACGTAGGCTTTAAGCTCCATTCAGGCTGAAGTGATGAAATGGTAAGATAACAGTCATCTATGCCAAAAACAGAATTCTTTCTTTCCTACAGCAATTACTGATGTGAATAGGAAAGCTACACAGATGCAAGTCTTTAAATAATTGCCAACGAAATAGATATTCAGCTTTACACAAACTAAAGAACTGACACAGCTGGGACAAAATGTATCTCAGTTTGCATTTGTACAGTATTAACACTTGAATTCTCATGCTTCAGCCTCTTCTTCAGCTTCTGAAGAGGAGAAAAAGAATTACTTAAGATCAAGAAACTTTTGATACGCTAACAAAAAAAAAATTGTAACAGCCACCACCTACTCACACATTCATTTTGAGCAGAGTAACCACTCTTTCACTTTGAGGAATACTGAGATTTGACCAAAAACACCGGGATACAAAGACCAGAACATTAAACCACGAAACCTAGGAACCAATTTTGCCAGCATTGAACAAATCATTTACCATAGCATGAGTCCAAATTAAGCTCCTGAAACTTCATTTGTTTCTTTAACAGTCAACCTTCTTCATTTTCCACACTGAAGGTTTTCAGTCTAACTGCAATAATGCAGAGCAGTTATATTATGCCGAATTAATAACTGAAAAATATTATATCTTATCAAAACAGGAACTGAGAGGTGCCCTCTCAGTTATGCCTTTTAGTTGGACTGCAAGTCCAAATTACTAAAATGGAAAATAAAATTTTTTACATCACATTCAGTCGTGATTTTTTGCATGTTACATGCAGATACAAAGGAACTGACGATCCATGCTGGAAAAGACGCACAAACACTATACTTGCAATCTAGTTCTAGAAGGTGATTTTTTTGAAAGATTCCTTTTCAACAGACAGCACATATTAGCAGATTATTTGCTTGATGACTATTGAGGTCTTAAGACTTGCACTGCCCTTCATTCCGTTTAAGGGCTCCAAGAACAGACTGTGAATTTGGAAGCTAAGATAGCTGCTGGAATTGCGCACTCACACATGCAGTACATCTTTAACCCACCTCCCTGAATAGATATGGCACTGCAACTCTGCACATCCTCAACTGTCAACGCAAGCTTCAAATCTCTTCAAAGAGGCACACTTGTTACACCTAAACTAGGGAACCAGTAAAGCAATGCCAACTGATTAAACATCCCTCAGGCCCCACTTCTGCACGAGGACCAAGTGGCCTGGAATGGCTTACATCCGCGTTAAATTCTGCTAGCCTCAGGCTGCTGCTTTCAGACTGGCCACTGGGAATGCTACTGAGTCTGTACTAGTCGGCCCAGGCCAAAAGCATTGAAAGCCCAGGCAACTGAACTCTGGTGTCCATGAATACTCTCATTTGCTTGCAGAGATGTGGTCACAAATTTCAATTTGAGCGGCAAAAATCTTTGAACTTTCAGCTGATGAGATGCCCTGAAGTTTTTGTTCCAATCTAGAGCAAACCCCAAACAATGTTTTCAAACCTTCCCGTAAACTGAAAGTTTCTGAAAAACATCAGGCTGAGAGCACAAACAGCTGGCACAGCCCCCATGAAATACACTCCTTGGCCACCCTTACCGGAAGGGGAAAGGATATGAGGCAACCCACAATGAGACAGGATCAAGAATAACACGAAACCACACCTTTAGGCAATCTCAACTCAGGTTGCTGCAGTCCTGCTTTTGGTCTGTCCTCTGGAACGCGTGCTCAGCTCAGAGAACTTACTCAACAGAAAGCTAACCAAAAAGAAATAAAGGGGTGAGTTAGCAATCAGGTTAGCTCCCTGACCTACCTCATCACGTATCTCTGAATGCTGAAAGCAGCACCAGGGAGAAGTGTTTAGTCCAGTTTTTCATCCACTTAAGCTGCCATGGGACCTCAACAGGATACAAGCTGCCATGGGACCTCAACAGGATACAATATACTCGACTCTTCCAGCAGTACTACCTATGGAGAGTAAGTGCATACAAAAATGGATTTTATGACCTTCTTACCCTGCTTAGCACTGCAGCTAGAGGGAGGCAGCAGCATACTCTTAGCAGGAGGATAATTCTCTTCTCCAATATTGATATGCACATTGCAGTAACTATTGCCTTACTTGTATTTATTTATTTATCAGCATTAAAGATTATTTGAAAACATGCCATGCCAACTAGGCCTTTCAGTGTTGGAAGTCTGAGACAGTTCTACTGCAGAAGTACAGCTAGAAATTACTATGGCAGTAGCTCTAAATCAATAGCTTCAAATCATAATGGATAAGGAATAAATAATTTCTTATGAACTGAATTAAATCCTGAAGATAGGCACCTGCCAGTTTGCAACCAGCCACAGCATAGACTGAAATCCACTAAGGCTTGGGAAGTCTGCCTACCAGGAAATTTTTCCACTGGAGCTACTATTAAAGTACTTGAACAGAGAAGAAATAGAGACAAAATATCAGGTTGTCAACACATTGATCGTTCAAAGCAGAGACGCTTCTGGGACACTGCAGAAAACGGGCCAAAACGCAAGCAATTAAGCAACAAAAGGGACTGGAAGTTTTCCAGTTACACACCCACCTGGCAGGGTTTGCTACAGAAGCTCTTGCTTTAGATTAGTCCATTTTCCTAGCACTTTTACCGCATTTTGGTCTTCTTGCATCAGCTGGAAAAGGGAGATCATGGGTTCTGGTAACAGAATTACTGGCAAGAATCCTTATTTTCTTGCTTCTTTTGTGGAACACTTTTAGAATGCATACTTTTAACACTTTCTCAATTTTCCTCAAAATTGTGAAATACAGTCAAGTGTGCTGAGGTATTTAAACCAAGTTAAAACCACTTCACACTTAATGACCTCCAAGAACTTCTGTTGTTACTAAGCCTCAAAGAAGCAAGTGCATCCGAGTAAAGCTTCAATACAATCTCTTTGAGTGGAGGCTAAATCCAGCCCATGAGACACTTGAAAACTCATCTGCAGAGACTTCTGGTCAGAGACTGGTCCAGCAAAAAGCTGCTAGCACAGCTGGGCTGCATCGCGCCGTCTCGGCCCTGGACAGTGCTGCCCAGGCAGGGTCCAGCCTAGGAAAAGGCTTCTCCAGAACCCAGCATACACCACCCGTCCCCAGCTCTAGCCCAGGCCAAAGGGCTTCCTCCCTCATGCTGAGGGGCTGAGGAAGTACTTTCTTGCCAGCTACAGACCTGGGCTCATCAATGTCATCTGAAGCTCAGACTTTACCACCGGAGGTGGCCTTCTGTGGCCGTAGTAAGTCAGGGTACCCATGTGCTGCCCTTGGTCCCTGAGAGCAAGCAGAAGAGGGGAAAAAAACAGTCCTCTGCTCACTCTGATCTAGGGGTAGGAAAGAACATAATCCCTCAAGAACAGACCAGAAGCAGGCAGTGCTGCAAGATCCCAGCACTCCCTCAAAGGCAACAGCATTGGCCACGTCAGTCTGCACTCACGACAAGGGTAATGCCTTGTCTCCCCTCCTCCCTTTAGGACTGTGGCACTAGGGAACATGCTCTTTCCCCACCTCTGCCAGCACCCTTTCAAAAAAAATAATAAATCCTGCTTTGTACAGCAATGCTATAACCGTACAGGATATTTTGGAAGTGCCACTTTTTTTCTCGTTTGCCCTGCAACCTCTCCTATGCTTCATACGTGCAACACTCACTATACCCAGAGTTGTTACTCCCCGTTAGTTAATCAGGAAAATTCCCAAATTCAGTGACAACCCTGAAAGACATGAACGGAATAAAAAACTCCAGCAGAAATAAAGTGAAACTAGGGCCACCAAGGTTTTGAGTTACACAGTATTCAAATAACAATAATAAAAAAAAAACAAAAAAACCCCAAATCTTTAAGAAGTTCTGTTCCTCTCCTAATTAACATACCCTCATAAAAAACAGTTGTGGAAGACAGTCACATGGGCCTCACAGTCCTGAAATTTAAATAATATACAAATATTGAATTAATTGATCAGGGAAGTTTACCTCCTGAAATAAGTTCCATCATCATAAGCAAAGAAAATAGTTTCTGCACAGCAGTTTGCATTATTTGCAAGGTCACTGAAAATCCTCCTAAGAGACTACAAGTTAGAGGACTCCAAGTATCATATGAAGCATATTTATTATTATATGAAGTACCAGTGGAGTTCAGCTCTGCAGAAAACAAAAACTGAAACTGATCTCAAGGAAAGAGAAGTGTAAATAAACTGAAGTCCTGTTTATGTACACAGGTAACAACCACTTCTTCTTTAGTGAAAGTGATTGGGACACTGTCACTGACCCTTTTGCAATTGCACTTGACCCAGGAACGGTGACGGTGTTCAGAACTGACCAAGTTCCGCTCCCAAGGAGACTTGGAAGGATTCCCAGTTTTTCACACCAACCGCCTGGCAAAAACTTCTCATTTCCAACTGCGATCTGGAATACAAGGTTACATTCAGGAGGCAAATAGCTTCTGCCCTTCTCCACAGACGCAGCACGTCACTTCCACTGATGGCACGAGCTGCAAGGAGCAGGTGAAGACAGGATGCAGCACACAACCGAAAACCTGGCTTTCACCACCATGCCACGTTATTGCCAGCACGTGGAAGCAGAACCAGTGGAGAGCACACATACATTCAAAAGCATGCATAGCTGTAAAAGCCATATTGAAGGTGGAGCAGTGGAAGTAGGAGCTTTTAATCTTATGGGTGTGCCTCTATGGTGGAGTTAAACGAAGCACTTTGTTACCGTATCAACGTAACTGGATAAATTTACCCAGAGCATGAGAGGCCCCACTTCAGAACCACAAATGAATACCTACAGCAGTACAAGCATTCTTTTCTTCTTGGTACATCACTGAGTCTTCCTTGTTCACACCCAGGGCTTCCTGTGCTACCGTCAGACAACTGACTGGGCCACTCTTGCGCATTGCAGAACATACTTCTGGTGGAAGCACGAAGTCCATGGGAAGGTGCTGGAGGACTTTCAACTCTTGATAACTATTCAACCTGCATCTTCACACTTCAGAGACTGCAGGTTTCAGTGTATAAGTCCCTAGTAAGCCAGAAAAAACTGTACTGAAAGCAGCCTGATACCTGTATCAGACAGGTATTGTGTAGAGGGGAAAAAGATCCGTAGCTCTTGCAGAATGATAACTCTTGTGTGAAGACATCACTGAAAAGCTGTCTTCGCCACTGAAAGCACCAGCTGCTTACTCACCCAGAGTGCATTCTCTGCAAGAGACATCCACTGATGCCATCAGCAAGCAAGTCCCAGAGCAACTCATTTACTTTATTACAGTAAGGGAGAAATGCAAAGCTGAATTTTTACAAGGGTATCTAGTTCCTAAATCAAAACATACATTTCTTGTGGGATTTGAGAGAGTGCAGATTCCCACTGACTTCAAATGAGTCAGTCTGTGGGAAATCTTTAAGCCCCATGCTGCAACTGAACGCATCCCAAAGGTTGTGAATAAAGGCGGACACGATTTAGAAGGGAATTCAACATGCCATTGTTAGTAGTCAATCAGCAGCTCTTCATAACTGAAAGAAGGATTATATCTGCTCCAGTCAAGGAACAAATTTGGTCTCAGAGGAAAAAAGTAATATACACTAAAAAGAAGCAGCCTGTGCTTTTGTGTCAAGCTCAGCCTGAGGTTCATTTTCTCCTGGAATACAAACAAACTTCTTACAGAAGTTACCAGAAAATTCCCCAATTGTCAAATCAGATTCTGCTGTCATCTGTCACACACACATTCTGCTGTACAAGACAGACTGCTTCATATGTCTATCTCATTCTAACAAATGCTGTACTTCCAAGTACGTCTGTATCACTGAATATAAACCCCCAGAGAAGCCATATAAAATAAGCAGCAGGAGACTACTGTGGACAGTGGATGTTTGAGAACAATCTAAAGCAGGGAGCCTACAATGAAAGGTGGCAATCCCAGCAATTAACTTCCATTTTATTAATCACAAATGTGCAAAATCCCTGTCATTGTTGAGCCACTGAGTTTTTTTTAGTTTCTTTGGGTATGACTTAAAACTTGCAGGTTACCTATGCATGCAAATATAGCAGTTCTAAATAGTGACTGTTCCAAAGGGCTGGGGAAAAAAAGGAACAAGTTTTAAATGACCAGCACTACAGAATATGCTTAAAACTCAGCTTTTCTCTACTGAGAGACAAAAGAAAATGAACTGCTATAAAACTGAAACTTTCACTTGCTTAACTTAATTTTATTGAAGACCATAACAGACAGGAAAATGTACTGAGGAAAATGGTGCTACATGATGTATTAAGGCCTCTTCCACTTTTCACTTGATCCTTTAGGCTTTAACGCAGTTTGTTTCTGTTGTCACTTGCTACATTTACAGCTTTTTGTACTATCCCTTACTTTAGAAGGCGACTGAAAAGAGAAGTCAAATTCTTATCATGGCTGCGGTAAATTCAGCAGTCATTTCTGTATGACACATCCTGTTCAGAGCTACAGAAATGCAAGCTGCAGAAGAGTCAGTCACAGGCTTTCTTCTGCATTACTCTCAAAAAGCATTTATCTAGCTCCATTCAGTGTTTTCTCCACTGGGGAATATGCTTTCATAATGTCTACTCATACAGATGCCTCACAATGAGTTTTACATCTCTACTGTATTTTAAGAGACCCTAATAATTTCATAACCTGCATTTCCCCCGCCACTTCAAACACTATGCAGCACATAGTATTTGAAAACTAGCTCTAACCACCCTGATGCACTTAACAGAGAAGTTCGCATTTCAAAAGCCTGTAACTTCTAATAACTCAACAAAAACCTGGATGTGGACTGTCTATCCAGGTGTCCCACTGATATCACTGGGAGATTTAGTAAATAAGCACTGTAAGAGCATACCGTTAATATTATTTACATTATAGAAATGTCTGGAAATTCAGGCTAGTATCACGCTTCTGTGCCCAGGGCACCCATGCTAGATGCTGTACAAGCCTCTCAGCTGGGGGAGGCCCAAGGAAGCTCTTGCTGCACAGCAGAGCTACAAACTGCTAGGACAGGCCAGTAACCAAGTTTGAAAGAGAACCCAGGTCTCACAGCCCACATATACCTCCTCTCCATACATGCCCTCCATGCATCCGCTGTGCTCCTCCTACTTTCATACAGAAACTAATGGAATTCTAGTCTTCCAGTCACCTACTGACAGGTAGCCTGATGGCAGTTATGCCTACAGTACCAATATTGGAATCTGGTTATAAAATTTACAGCTGGTCCAGCAATGGAATTATTTGTGAATATCTTGTTTCAAATACCACAATTTCTTCATAAATTCAGAAGTTCTTCACTAGCACTAACTATGAACATATAAAAGAAACTTTATATCAGAATTATATTTTTTTTCTAGACCCATCATCATCATTTTTGTTGTAGTTGTAGATCCCATTCAGGTGCTTCAGAATGAAATACTGTTTTATCTTGAAGACGTGCCATATGTTTGTTTTAGGTTTCTAATGCTGCCTTCTAATAGACTCCAGAATCAATATCTGGAGTCAACTGGAGCTTTATAACCCACCCCATTTAAATGTTACAATATACACTATGCATTCAGACACAAACGTTCTGTACTCTTAATACGTCACATCCCTGACATGTCTATCTTGACAGCATGGCTATAATCATCAACTCTATTCCGCACACCATCTGCATTATTAAATTACTTGGCATTTCTTGCTCCAACTCATCGCATGCAACGTATCGCTGCTGAAGTGCAAAGCTCTTTCAACACCAGTTCCACTGACTGCGGGACTAAACTTTTCTTAGTAGTTGCCCTTGACTCTGAAATTGGACAAGAATAATGCATCAGGATAATTCCTTCTGCTATGTTAATGAGAACTATCATTCAGAACAGGGATTCTCCAGTCATGATGCTACAGAAAGAGCAGTGGTGATTCAGCAGCACCTGGGGAAATGGGGGGCGGTGTGTGTCAAAAAAGTGAAATAAGTGATGGATGCAAGTGCTGCATAATCACAGAAAGCACACGCAGTATTTCAAGTGTCTGACAAAACTCTGTTAGTGAAATGAAAAAAAATAATCAGGAAGTACAGAGAAAAAGGTGGTAACACACACCTAATCATTCTGAGAGACAATGTACAGTAGAATAAAGCCTGCAGTCACTCTCTCTGGTAGCATTTTTTTTCCTCCTGCAGACAGCTAATATGGTATAAAGCATGCTGCTTTTTAGCACGGAAAACAATCACATGAACTGCTAGAATCAAGAATATCAGTTTTGAAAAGAACATCACCTCTTTTGCGTTTAAGGGGAAAGTCTGCATTAGTGTGTCAAAACCACAGAACCTCCAGGAAACTTTTATAAAGGCATAAATCACTTCAGAAAAACAATTTAGCATTATAGAGTTTAGCATATTTAGAGAAAAATAGAAAGAAACTGCAAGAATGCAGTTGAGCCCTGGTACTGCTTTACTGCACTTCTGTGTGCCTGTAAATGTTAATAAACGCACAATGTTCTGTAAAGTCTGCAGAAACAATTTAGGTGTAGAACATCTTCCAAGCAAAGTTCACTTTCACACAAGTGACTGTACCGGCTTTCTGAAGATTTTGTTGTTTTATATGCCAAGATTCTCCCCAAGCACATTGCACAATATGTTTCTAAGCCCAGTAAGCTGACACTGACAATTTCTAGCCCAAGCCTGCATGAATTCTAAAAACAACAATGCTGAATTCTAGAAACAACGATAAGAGGCTAAACCCATTTTATTATCTGTTATTCAATGAAGTCTATTTCAATCAATCATTGCTGTTATGTGGAATTCCCTCAATAGCCCCACACAACAGTGTTAGTACAAAATAGTATCATAAAGGCCATTGATTCATAAAACTTGAGCATAAGAAGCTGAAGAAAAGCAAATTCCCTAGTATAGCACAAGATTAAAGTTACAAGGAGAGGTTTGTATGACAAGCACATCAGACAAGCTGTTTAGCTTCAGAATCATCCTAAAACAAGCGACTGCACAGATTAGAGAATGCAGAGCCTCCTCAGTCACCAACTGTGTTATCTTTCATACCTTCCATTGGTCCCTCTGAGCTTGTACACAAAAGTCAGAATGCTTGATATTGTGCTCCTGACATATCACCATTCTTTCAAAAAATTAAATCTGTAGCTTAATCTTGCAAGGCATACAAGCAGAAGGAACACACACCCGAAAATAGCTAAACAAATGATCCCTCTATCCATGCACTGAAAGTCAGCAAAAGTTCCTCCAAAAGACGGTGCAAGGTACTCCAGAATAAGACAGATTTCTGATAAGGTTTCTCTGTAACTCCTTAAGGTGTATCTCCCCCAAAATATGAGATTACTAACTTCAAGACGAAAGAGCACAACTTTCACCTTTACACTACTGTACTCCACAGGTCATTACAAAAACGTGTCTTCATTAGTTATCCTGGTTTTGACACCTGGACACCACTTGTCTTGCTAGTCAGCTGAACACTCACCCCTAACTTCGCCTGCCCTTTAAAATCAACACAATTTAAAAGTAAATACCAGATTACAAGTCAAATGAGATATTTCTTTAATTAACAAAAATCTGCCTAATCCTAAAAGCCTGCATGAAGAAATTAGCTTGACTTGGAGCACCTCCCTCCCATGAAGAGCTGACCCACATTACTGATTCATAGTATTTTTTCCCTTTACAGTACTTTTACCATTTTTCTTTTTCTAAAACACTCTGTTCAGCTAGTCCTTAATGCATTTGTGTAAAACAAAATAACCATGTAAAGATCTGCACAGAAAGCAAATCATCTTAATTTCCATTGCTTAAAAAACAAGGGAAAGAAAAAAAATTAATGCTTACCTAAGCCAAACAAACTCTTACGTACCTGTACTCACTTATGGCTCAGTTTTCAAAAGAAACTGAGCAATTAAAGAAAAAAATACATCAAAAGGATACGCAGATCTGGTCCTAATGTAGAGAAAATACTATTTAATTATAAATATCAATGGTTATAGTAACTTTTAAAACACCAAGACTACCTACTGCATTGTAGAAAGGTTTCCTTGCTATATTTTGGCATGTCTCTAACTGCCTGACTCTAAATATTCCTGAACTGTTTAGAAATTAAGCTGAACTTAAGGAAGGTGTGCAATTCACCTAGAGCAGCTTAATACAACTGGGGGGGTGGGGGTGGGAAAACAACCTCTAAGTATCCTCTTCATGAAGGAAACAAAAAGCCCTTCAGACAGCTGATCAAACCCAGATACAGTGAGTTTTGCAAGAAATCGGACTAGATTTTCCTCACCTATCTCTTTAAGTGGAGAAAAATGTGATAAATGTTGAAATCTCTATTTTTGTCAGACACATTTCCAACAGTTTCTAGGGCTGATGTGACAATTGCTTCTCAAGAAGCAATTTTTTTTTTTTTTTGCTGAAGTCAAGAAGAATTTAAACCATGCAAGCAGAAATGCTAGAATAGGCTCATTCTTAGTATTTGGTGCTTGAATGGTTCAATTATACATAGCTGAGACCTACTCACTGCTCATATGCATTGCTAATTATGTCTCAGCATTTAAGGACCACCAGTTGACTGAAGCTAGCAGAAGATTATTAGTAGGCTAATCCACATTTAGAGCGGATGATGAGTATTTACAGTCAAGATTAGATTTTATTTAATACTCCTTGAAGTTCTCTTTGAAGCAGTGAAAGGATTGAGTGACCTACATCAGAGATCATCAAGAGTTCAGACTATACATACAGAGCAGAAATAAAGGTATTGAAAAGGGAAGACTTGATGATAAATAGATACATTATACTGTAGCTCTTCCCCTCCCCCCCCAAATCACTGTTGATTTATACGCACTACAAGAGTTGAGAGGTTTATTCTTTTATTTCATTCAAGCACAGTTATAAGCTTGATTTTCCAACCCTTCATGAAATCATATCACTCCTTACTCTTGTAACTTAGTTGGACTTTACACTGAGTCCCATAAGACTTGATACCTTGAGTAAGACCAATTAACCATTACTTAATTTTAAAGTACTTTTACTGCTAAATTCTTATTTGACATTCAGGAATGCTGTACTATTTTCATACACTATATGATTTAAATCATGTAGTGTGCAGACATTCTTTATCAATATTGCTAATAGCATCTTTGATCAGTGAAAGCACCCGGCAAGAGAATGGACAAGAAGTGGAACAGAGAAAGAGTTTAGGTCACCTACAAATGCTTCCCAACCCCCTCCCCGTTAAAGCAGTTAAAAAAAAAAAAAAAAATGAATCTGTATAATAGTTACACCCTCCATGACTGTCTTGGTTTTGTTCCCTACACTGCTCCCCATTTGCATTCTTCAGCTTACACTGCTTCTACTCTTTAATGCTGTTCTGTTCCTAACCTGAAAGTCATTTTTTCACTAGCTTAAAGTTTCTGGAGAACTACTAGTTCTTAAAAATATACAGAGAGATTGTATAAAATGCAACAGGAATAAAGAAACAAATACGAAAACTCACAGAACCTTCTAGACCTAAGTTCACCCTTAGAGTCAGCAGCACAACACAGTTTTGGGATTGCAGCTGGTTTATGACTCTTGAGCTCAGTCAGTACAGAGTATATGTGGAGCAGACACGAACTTCTACATCCTGCTCTCTTTAGTCCAGGAGCTGGATGTGATGAACTCTCCTACTTCTTTACATGGTTATAGGCTTTGCTACTAAAAAAGAACGGCAAAGTATTTTTTTCTGTTTTGCAACACTTTGATTAAATTCCCACAGCCAAACAGTACTGACAGAAAAAGTAGTGTTTTCACATTTACACAGCTTGCTGAAAAGCCATTGAAATAAGCAAATTATGTTACATAAGCGTGCAGTTATGTAGCACTATATGCCAGACGCCTACTGCCAGAATTAAAAGGGGCCCACTTCAAGTCAGGTCTCCCATTACAAGAAAAGCCTCCGTGAACTACCAAGACCCCGCCTATTGCACAGCTCAGAGTCTAAAAATTAACCAACGTAAGAGGCACAAAAACATCACGGCTAATTCAACTCTGTGAGCCTCACTATGCGACAGATTCCACAACAGAACCAAAAGAGATTCTCAGGTTTTCACCTGGAACGACAAGGGTGCTTGAAACTTTAAATCTCTTATCTGTATGGGGAGAGTACAGGATCTACAACGAAGCTATGTAGCCTTCCTATTTCCACCCGTGAGGATAGCTCCTCCGAATTCTGAGAACGTTACCTCTAACGACACAGCTCTGCCAGAGGCACAAGGAACAAGCTGCGACTGCAGACTTCGGAATCGCCCACCTCACTGAACTCAAAGCAGCAGTCCATGAGGCAAAGCTTGCAGACTTTCAAAGAGATGACACGCATACGCATGTCCGTGCTGAACAGTCTGTTGTGGAAACCGGCTACAATACCGCCAGGGTTTTTTTTGGTTGGTTGGTCGGTTTGGGGTTTTTTCTTTCTCTTCCCCCTTCTCCAGGAGGGGGGAGCAAAACTACCGTATCAGCCAAAACTTTTAAAATGCTTATTTTTTGCACGTATTCGCACATGCAAAAACTACGCCACGCAATAAGCTTAAAATTGTAGGTCAGGTCAATCTCCTGCTTCCAATTTTTTTAAGGCAAAGAACCCACTAATTCAGTACTATAATTTTAGTTGCACAAAGTCTTTACAAATCTAGTAAGCAGGCTTTTTTTATTCTACGTTCACGCCACATATCTGTCAATAAAATAAAAGAGATGGTGCAGGTTTTGTTATTATTGTTAAAAATGGGGCCAAGTAAATCGTAACACACAGCCTCAAGTCACAACTTCAAATGAAGGTGTTACAATTTTATCGCTGGGAAAGCTGGCAAACCGGGGTGAGAGGATGCAGCACAGGGTACGCTCGCCAACTAACCGGATCACTGCGCGCAGCTCTTTGTTCGAGCCCATCCATCATAAATGTTTTATGCAACCAGTATCAGAAGCACAAACTTCCAAGCACAAACACACGGCGCGTCCCAGATACCGTGTCAGCACAAAGAAACCGTCGAGCTACGCGGCTGGTGCCAAATCTACTTTCCAAGGCTCCCGGGGCCTCGCAGCTCCTGCCCGTTTCAGCCAGAGCTCAGCGTGTGAGGAAAAAGTCGCACCCCTGCGCTCTGTTGGGAGACTGGGAGAAAACAACCAGGTCACGTTTAACCCACAGGTAAAAATCACAAGTGCTGACAAGCGCTGATTCACGGCACGCTTGCTGACAGAGAGTTTCTTCTCCAAAACACACTAGCGGGGGGGCGGGGGGGGTGGGCATAAGAAAAACCGGCTCTGACGCGCTTCTGCCTCTCCGCCTAACCGCCGTGGCCGCCCGAAGGGTGTCACGGAAGGCCGGGGGCAGCCCGGGGCTCAGCCGCCGGAGTGCTCCGCGGCCGGAGCTGACCCCGCAGCGGGGGCGGGCCACGGCTGCTCCCTCCGCCCGGCGGTGAACCCAGGGCGGCCCGGGCCAGGCAGGTGACGGCGGGCTCTCAGCCCCGGCAGGCCGCTCTCACCTGCGTTGTAGAAGCGGTCCAGCACCGCCGTCTCGCCGAAGTCCAGCTTGCCGAAGTGCAGGGTCTCCAGCGCGGCCCCCACCACCTCGCACGCCTCCCGCAGGCTCTGCAGGGCGCCGCTCTCCGCCGCCAGCAGCGGCCCCTGGCTCGCCTCGTTGATCACGTAGGTGACGGCGGTCCGCCTGCCGCCACCCTTGGCCCGCGCCGCGGTGCCCGGGGCAGCAGTGGCGGCGGCGGCGCCGTCCTCAGCCCAGAGGGTGCCGGGCGGCGGCGGGGCCAAGTCGGGCAAGAGGCTGCGGGCGCCAGCGTCGGCCCCTTGCGCCCGCCTGCCGAGCACCTCCTCGCAGGGGGGGCCGCCGCCGGGAGGGCTGGGCACCGGCAAGCTGATGATCCCCTCGCTGCAGTCAGTCATCCCGGCGGAGGAGCAGCCGCCGCCGCCGCGTCTCGGGCTCTGCTGCGCTGGCCGGGGTTAGGCGGATGCCATGCTGCACCGCCCGCCCCGGAACGGTCCCGCCGAGCTGCTGGAGGGGAGAGGCAGCGAGGCTGAAGCGAGGGGCTCCCCCTCGGGCGCTAACGAAGGCTGCCGGAGGCGGGGAGACGAGCACAGCCTCCTTCAGTGTCTGCCGCCGACACCATGACGCGCCGCTCCCTTCTCCCCCGCACCTGCGGGGACTACCCGGCGAGCCGACCCCCGGCAGCCCGGCCTCCTTCTCCTGCCGCCCGCGGGACCTCGCTCTTCCTCCGGCCGCTTCGCTCCCCGGGGCGAAATTACTCGGCCGCGGGGAACCACTTGTAGGACCGCTCTTCGTGCGCCCCTGCTTTAGCCGAGCGACAGCCGCCAAGCCACTGGCGGCGCGGGCTAGGACGGCCCCAGCGCCGGGCGCCTCCCTCCGACCCCGCCTCCGGTCAGAAATAACACCCACTGCCACTCCCGCCCGCCCCTTCCCGCCTTAGCGTTCCGGCCGCCCCGCGGCCCGAGTGGGAGCTCTGGGGGCGGGTGAGCCACGCCGCGGGCCGACCGGGCTCTTCAGCCCTGGCGGGGGCTGCCCGGGGGCCGGGTCGCCCTGTGAGGAGACGGCGCTCTCGCCACAGGATGTAGTAATGATTAGCCCTTGTCTTCCACTGTTATTTCCCCCCTAAACCTCGTGCTCTCAGCGTTTCCCAAACGGCTTCAAGTTCACCGAAGGGTTTGTGGCTGCTTTCAGCAGTATGAGCCTCCCGCTCGTCAAACTGTGTGGTGACTAAATGTGTCGGTTTCTCGCATTCACCTGGAATTTACCCGTCAAGAACACTCGAACGCTTGATAATCAGCAAAAATACTTCTTCATGGAAAAGGAAACTAGTTGGAATAACTAGCACATAGCCAAAAGCTGCGCTAACTTTGTATGGCAGGCCACCCAGTCGAGGAAAAGATCGCTTGACGTTTGAAATCACACAATACAACGAGAGAGAGAATGCCCCAAACTTTCAGATTATTTGCAGGCCAAGAGTGAATCTCTGAGGAATTCAAAATGGATTTGAAAAGGAAATGATGTTGAGACTTCCGTAGTCTGTTTTTGAACAGAAATACTGTGAAATTGCATGATTTATTCATTTTTTTATTTAGGGGCTTCTATTAAATAGGTACATAAGAAGGAAAAATAGTACTCTACATATTTATAGTTGTGTTTATATGTCATATCAATAGGTCCATCCTGTTAAAATTGACCTCGTTAAGACTAATCAATTTGTTGGCACAAAGCCTATTCCCGTATCATTGTTTTCCATTACTTCTGTAGACAGAGGATCAATTCTGGAATAATTAGAAAAATTAGTCACTGCAGTACCTTCAGTACCTCTGTTTGCTTTTGCATTGAGCAGTCCCCTTTTTCGATGAGATACGCCTGGCATTTGCTTCTGCTGATAAGAAACGGGTAAATGGGGTGGGAAGATGACGAGCAAACTAAAGACTAATTTACAGGGAAAAGTTAATATTTGCTAATCTGCCAGATACAGTAGGTTATTATTTCTTGCTACAGACTGAATGGCAATCAGTGTTTTTCTAAATAATGTCATTTTCCACAAAATACAGAATCAGTGCTAATCCATTCAGGACTGCAGTGACATCACCTTACAGGAAGCAAGAACAATATGCCTCTGTTGTTCTTGAGAACAGCCCATGTTTGTCAAATGCAGAAGGAAGTTATGGACTGAAAGAAGACGGAAGAAGCATGCTATTCCACTTACCATTACTGACTTTGTGAGGCTTGCTTCTTTATTAGCACCGTGTCTCTTCCAAATTCAAGTTAGTTTTTCTATTGATTTGGCTGGGAGTGAGGTTGGGCCCTAAACAGGGAAAAAAATAATAAAAATGCTCTTGAATCTGGAATAAAAACCACAAATTGCTCATATTTTTATAAGGTGAAAACCTATCTTTTAATCTGTTAAGTCTCTGAAGAGAGTGATCAGACATTTAGGAGCTCTTGACTTTTAATGTTTGATTAGGAGATAATAATTCAAAGGATTGTTTTAAAACCAAAATAGCACCCTATTTGTTATCAGAAGTAGGCTTACCTTGTTCACTTGTTTCTCAAGTGCTGTAAAATTAACATCTTTAGCACCAGATGGTTTGCATATAATCACGATTCAGTATCGCCTTGTTCCCGCTCTGTTTTTTCTGAGGACAAAAACTTTTAACAAGTGGTTAGCCGTAAATTTGTTGAAATAACGACCCTCTCTTCATTACATGTTTTTACAGCTATACATCACTGGCCTCTAGGTTTAACCATAACTACAATTTTAACATCCAAGAATTTGCCAGCTTTATTAGTTGCAAATATAAATGCGATTTTTGATGAGTGAGAAACAGCATATGACAGATGCCACAGGCTTGATTTAGCTACTCAAACTAGTGTAAACAAGATCTAAGACCAAAAAAGGTAGTTCCAATGTATTCTGATTTATAGAGATGAAATTTAAAACATATGTGCATTTAACATAACTCCCTCCAAATCATATTTTTCATGTATTATCGTCATCAGTGTCCAGCAGAGGGAGAAAAATTATTCTAGACTAATCTGCATTTTTAATTTTGTTTATGGTAGTGCTGATGGAATTGACAGAACGGACTAAAATACATTGCTACAGATACTGGGTTTAAAATGAATGCTAAATTTTGTCCATACTTTAAGGCCCTCTTATGTAACTACAGGATAATATATAGGAATGAGAGATTGGAGATACACTGTAAACTCTTCACTGATAGGCAGGACAAAGAAGTTTGCAGGAGTAAAGTCCAGTATGCTTTAATTATGAGTGTAAAAAAAAAGAAAGAAATTTGCAGATACAAAAATCCAAATGAGATATTGAAAGTACATAAACGAATGCAATTTCTGTAAGCTTTAGACCAGAAGTCTCACACACAGTAGAAATGATTTAACTGAAATAAAAAACTGGTTTCTAAAAACTATCCTAAAAAGTTAGACTAAGTATGTCACTGTAGACAATCAGAAGCAGCCTTTATGTTCAACAGAGAGAGGGCAATATTTTGTTATGAGCCAGTCAGCTGCCAATCTTTAAAAGGAGGTAAATCTATGATTACAGTGAACATTTAAGTTAATATTTAAGTACAAAGGGGCATGTAAATAGAGACTGGTGGCCATTGTGTAGGGATGCAGCTGATCATGTAACAGTAATAACACGAGGAATCCGCTTACCAAATTATGGCATGGTGCACATAAATGGCAGTCAGCAAAAACCGTGAGAGCGATGTGGATACGTCATTGGGGATGGATATTTCATCAGTCAGGACTGTCCTTGGAGCCCTTTACTTGTAAGCACGATGAAGAATGTGCACTGGTCTTGCTTAATACCCTTTTCCCCCACAACTCTCACATTTTTTTCTAAATATCCTTGTCTAAATCTTCCCCAGCTCCAGCGTCTTTCCCTCCTCTTGCTTCTTTTGTTCTTTTAAACTTCCAGAAAAGTCTCTGTGCTAACTGTCTCTTCATTCCAACTTCCACAACCCTCACTTCCCCATGTGAGGGGAGCCTTTCCCTTTTACATTAATTCCTGCAATCCCCCTTGGTTACTTTCATTTCTTTATTTTCACTGTTGCCAGTTTTGCAATCTTATCATGAACCTTGGGATACTAAATGCTTTTCTTAAAGCTTCAACTCGTACAGCTTCATGACTGTATGGGAATTTCAGCTGGGAATATCTCTACGTTTCTATTAGTCAATAAGCATTCACTGTTGCAGAAGAAAATCTTGATGGCATGAAGCTTAATGAATCGTTCAATAACTAAAAGACAGAAAAAAGTTCGTGCAGTCCCCGAGTATTTTCAGTGTTTTAAGCTACCTGTCCTTGCACATAAGGGAATGGCTTACAATCTGCTTTCTCTGGTAGAAAAATCTCTTTTTATAACTTCTTTAAATACTTGGACTTGAGCCTTCCTGATTAATGTTTCTGCTGACCAGCAACAGTTTTGTAAGGATTTGTGTACACAGCAGTGATGGTTACCAGCCCAACTCGCACCTAAGCTAGCTGTCAGCTAGCAAGCTGAGGAAATGAGGGACATGTGTTTGTAACAGAACAGAGCTCCTTGGACTGAAAGCATGGTGAACTGGAAGCGGAGATACTGCTGTAAGCATCTCAACTACCTATTCTAATGCTAACGAGGGGTATGATTGTGAGCCGAGCTCGGAGAAGTGACTGCAGCATAAATATAGCCTAAAAGTTACATACTAAGCAACTTCCTTTTTTTTTTTTTTTGATTCGTGGAAGTGATGTTGAGTTAGGAAAAAAAAATAATCTCAGTGTAGTTGCGGAATTTTTTCCTCGAACCGAGGACTCTCAGTTTTGAGGTGGATCATTGCTGCCACCTACCGCGGCAGGCGGGGTACGGCTTCTTGCTGGGTCAGCCGGTGGAAAGGGCTGGCTGGCAGACCATTCGGTCTCAATAGCTGCATATAAAATGCTACTGTGATTGGTGGTCCTTCATGTTTCTTCAATTTACCCAGCCGCCCAGAGGCTGAGGAGGAAATACAGTCATGTTTAGCAGCTTTGCTTGCTGGGCCATTCTCTCTTTGCTTGTAAAACAGCTTTTGTTTCTTTACTTGTTATTTTCTCTACCTTGAAACTTTCCCATGCAAATACTTTCACTCGCTGTACTCTTTTGCTTCCTACTTCTAAGGATCTTCAAAACCTGAATTCAGAAGCTTGGCTGTGAAAAAAATGCTGGGAACTAGTGCTTCTCTCAGGACTCCCTTGTAAGTTTTTTTCCACTTCTTGATCTTTATGTCTACGAAAATTCTTTTAATCTGTCTTGAAAACAAAGCTGGGCCGCTGATAAGAACTGCTTCCTCTTTGCATAATCTCTTTGCGGAATTTCACTCATTGGAAAAGATCTACTAGATCTGAAAAGGCACTTGATGAAACCTTTCCAATACTCAGACACATCAGTGATAAATTATCCATAGAGTAACTGGACTTTACATTGTCAAGCACTTGACTCCCAAACACTACCTCCCAAATGGCCATGTCCAAATTTACTTACTGTACCACTGTGGTGGCTATGTATCTTTCCAAATGTCATTATTGACATCCCAGTCAGAAAGGGCAATTACTTTAAAAACACTTACTCAGAAAACTGTCTTGTAACTTGCATTTTGAAAAGATACATGGATTTAAAAAGATTCCAGAAGCTGAAATTGGTGGAAATTGGCCTGGAGCAGCCAATACAGTAAGGTATTCCTTTGCCCCAGGGCTAAAAAATCTGATCTCATATGATGTCTGTCAATAAATTAAGCCTATAAATTGCCAGTTGTGAGGCTTTGGGAGCTGCTGTGATAACCCAAAGGATACATTAAATTGAGCTTCACTTGTGCTGAATTTGGATTGATTTTATTGTAAAATCCTGGAGGGTGTTTGATAAACATATTTGTCTTCATTTTTACCATGACGTCAAGGAATTAGTAGAACTGCCTAATTCAGTGATCTGCATTTGAGTGCTAGTTTAAGCAATTAGACATTTTTGTAGTCAAGGTTTAGTTTTAAATATAAGGCTGAGTAGCAGGAGTACATAACTATCCTCCAAGCTCCATGACATAACCTTGATTAAATAATCTAATTCACCATTGCTGTACCTTCCTAATGTGTAAAATAACACTTTTGCATTTTTATCTCTACACACATAGGTGGGTCATTATAACTAATTGGGGTGGTCTGTGTCCAACTGGAATAGTCTGTGTATTTTAAAGTCCTGTATATCACAGAGAGGATAGAATGTGACAAAAGCTGCAGCTGCTGCCCTGCCAAAATATGTATTTTCTAAGCCTGAGCCCCTTCCTTTCAAAGGTGAAATTCCCACTGACTTAAACAGAAGTTGTCACGGGTGTAAGTAAACTTGAGTTTGTTCGTAAAAGGATCTCCATAAAGCATAATTGCATCACAAGACTGTAAAATACACAGATCTATTCAAGACATTAGAGAATGAAATACCTTAGAAAGGCTTTTAAAAAGGAACATACATACTTACACAATGAAACATCTCAGGTATGCAAGCCGATGCACACACCATGCGCTGATGTATGTCTTACATGGCATATAAAAGAACGGATTGGGTTTGAAGTTTAGAAGTGATCTCCTCCTCACCAGAAGGTGATCTTGCAGAATTGTTTACCATGAGAAATGGGCAGCGAGTGGCCACTGGCCTGGTCTGTGCCAGATGACCTTTTAATTACGAATCACACTGGGGTATGTGTGAAAGCCTATCAAGTATAACGCGGCAAATTTCTAAGTAGGCCCTCCTCAGTTTACAGCTTTCCTCTGAAGAGGTCAGAGGACAAGGCCGCACGGGAGGGATAACCCACAAGAGGCCCAAGGCTGCAGCTACCACCTCTGCGGAGTCGGTCAGGGCGGGACCCAGCAACCACTGAGGGCGCTCGGCGCAGCGAGGCAGAGCGGGACGGCCACCCAGGGCCAGCAGCAGTTCCGCCGGAGCCCGAGGGGGACCTCGGAGGCGGCAGCGGTGCCCTCGGCCGCCGGGCCCTCCCGTGCAGCCCAGGGGGACAGCGGCGGGCGCGGACAGCCAGGCTGACAGAGCCACGCTGACAGCGTCCCGGGCCGCCTTCTGCCATCACCAAAGATGGCGCCGGCGGCGGCGGCGCCGCAGCTTCCGCACCGCCCTGGGGGAGGGGCGCTTCCGGCGGGGCCCTGTGCGCAGCGGGAGCGCGGCGCCTCCTCCGCGCCTCGGCCGAGGCCCGGGCGGGGGCCATGGGCACGGCGGGCGGCGGCGCCGGCGCCCTGCGGCTGCCCGGGCTGCACGGCTACGCGGCGGAGTTCTCGCCCTACTGGCCGGGGCGTGTGGCCTGCGCCGCCGCGCAGTATTACGGCATCGCAGGTGCGGGCGGGGCCTCCGCGGGGTGGGGGTAACCATTAACGTACGTTCCCGGTGGCGGCTGCTCACGGCGGCTCGCGCGTGGCTGGAAATCTGGGTGTCCGGATCGACAGTCAGTGTCTGTAAAAGCGTTTTGGGATTTCCCTTTCAGTTGTTTTCGTTTTGCTTTGGGACAAGGTGTCTTTTCTCTGACACGCACAACGTGAATGTGACGTCTGAAAGTATTTTCTCCTTAAAATTTTAACTGTTCTCGTCTCAGTCGCGGAGTGTCCGGACAGGCCCTGGCAACTCCACCGTCCCGCTGAAGAGGCAAGCTGAGCTCTTCTCAGCGTTGGGACCTGTGTCGTTTCTGGTGGGGGTAGTGCTCCTGAAAGCATTCATTTTGCATGAAGTCTCTAAATGTGGAATGACTTTGACAATGTCCCAGTCGCACGGGAAAGCAGTACGCGCGTGTGTCTTCTCAGAACTGAGTTACTCCTTTCACTTCTGGCGAGCTGTGTTTGTATTACTAGATTCAAGGGGGGGAAAAAAGCGTTAGGTCTGCTGTGTTATCAAAATGAGAAAAAGGAACCCCGTGCTGGTATGTCTGTAAGATGAGGCTCATGGGGAAAGCGAGTTGTTTCTTTTCCAACCTCACCTACAGGTATACTGGAGTGAAAAAAAAAATAAACCCGAACGAAAAACCAGTCTGATGTAAATGAATTACTGTTTTGGAGAACACGGGAGAATGAGACGTTTGTTTATGCTACTGATTGTTTGGCCTCTTAAAGTTCAGATGCCCTTTGTATTTCCACGCTGGGGCTACCTCGGAACCCCAGTAGTTTCCTTTGGCATGGGGGAACTAGTTGTGATGTTTTGTTTTATGTTGTTGGTTTAGGTTGTGGAACTCTGGCAGTACTGGAACAAAATGAAGCTGGCATTAGTCTGCTCAGGAGGTAACATGTTTTGTTTTTGCAAGAGAAAAACTTCTTACGTACTTGTGAGTACAAGACACAACCCAAATAGTTTGGGTTATTGTTAGCATAAAAAGTATTGTATCCATCATATAGCATCTACTGAATAGGTGTCTCTGTATTTACGTACAAATGAATGTATTTGTATTTACATTGAATAGATTTTGTTATAAGAAGTGATCTGGATTGCATCCTTTCTGTAGTGTAAACAGTTTTATAGAAAAGTGACAGTGTAAATTAAAGGCAGCCTCTCTGCCCTAGCTTGAAATTAAAAGTTTTAGCTTTTTAGGAACAGTGCATTGCCACCTAAACTTATGCCCTTATGATTGTCTTGTACTGAAAATAGAGCAGGAAGCTGCTTAAAGTCATGGAGGTCCTTCCTGGGAGATCCAATATTCTAGCGGTTTGAAAGGAGTTTGACTTGTGTTCTGGATGGGAGGAAGAGAAAGGTTAGGAAGAAGTAGGTTTAATACTTAACCATCATTGACCTAAAATTTTTTTGAAGAAAGTTTTGAAACAACAGTTGTTCAGACTAAGAAGAATGAGGCAGAAATGCTTAACAAGTAGTTAAACATATCCAGAGAAACTGTTTTTAATTCATAATTATAAAGCAAGACTCTTTGAAGCTGTTCAACACTCTGTTAGTTATGCTAAGTTGTCTGGTTTAGTACTGTTCATTTCTGTGTTTCCAGTGACTCCACTTATTTTGTGGTAGAAAGTCCTGTAACTTCCTGAGCCGTAAGCTGTGTCATTTTCTCTGTGGAAACATTCTGTGTGCGTGTCTTTCCCTCATCATTACGGCAGGGTGCCATGAAGCTTAACCTGAGCTTAGCTGAAGCTTCAGTGAAAAGGGTGTAAATAAATTCATATTTACCATGAGACAACAGCACAGTCATTGATAGTTGTTGCAAAGCAACTAATATATGGTATTGGATCCCATATGATGAATTGTTGGTGTGTTGAAAGCCCTTTTAAGGGAGTGTAGACATCTTTAATATCTTCATGACTGTCTTTCTGTTGGTTTTTCAGTGTGACTCGGCTTCCTAATGGTGTTGTGAATTGGATAGAGCTCTCCCAATACAAACAGTTTTATTTCTTTGTTTACCACAGTTGTTACAGACAGAGGGCTCCTACCTCTGTAGCAACATCCTGGAGAAACTGTAGATCAGACTTGAGACGTGGTACCTCTGTCTCTGTTTGCCTGGCAAGCTTAAGACTGAAACCAGATTTCATTTTCTGTGTGTGGAAGGTCTTTGGCTCATTTATGCTTTGACTTAATCAACCTACTCTGGCATACAGTTGTAAAAATTGACATTATAACAAGTAAGTTACTTGTGAGGAGATGTACTGGAAACTCAAATGTATAAAAACACTGTTTAGAATGGTAAAGAGGGTGATTTAAAGAAATCCTGTCTTTACATGTAACTAGTCCAGATTTTTTATGTCGTGCTTTCTCAAGGACAAATATCTTCATTGTTCCGATTTAGTTTTGACTGGAATGATGGCCTATTTGATGTGACCTGGAGTGAGAATAATGAACACGTATTGATCACTTCTAGTGGAGATGGATCTCTGCAAATCTGGGATACAGCTAAAACCAAAGGTCCACTGCAAGTCTATAAAGAGCACACTCAGGAGGTAAACTTGAAAAATTTAATGATCTGATGTTTGAATTATTAAAAGATTTATTTGTGGACTTACAATCAAAAGTGGGTTTTGTTGTCTATTCTTTAACTTTGGGTCCATGATTTGAATTTATAACAACATTATTTTGAATATAAAGTGAATTCCCTATTGTACGTACTTATATGTACATTCATACGCTGTAGAAGGTACCACTTAATTACATAAATCCAATATGTTCAGAAGTAGCATTAGTGGTTTCTTGTAATCATTGTGTTGTATGAAAGTACTGCAGTCATTCTATGATTTTTAGAGAGCATTATTGGATAGGTCTAAATCAGACAGCTGATATATATATATAGCAGTGTTATCCTTGAGGATATAGAGTGATACACATTATGCAGATCCTTAGGACTTCTGTTGTACCTGCGAACTGCTTATCTTTTCCATCCTAGCATCTGTGAGATCCTACTCAAATAACAGTAGTCAAATACTGGAACAGCATGTATTTTTTTAGCCTTGATTTGATACCATTGCATTTGATTTTGTTAAAATCTCAGTTTCTTTATGCAGTGCAATATGGGTAGAGAAAAATGTTATATTCATGTTCATAAATCTATTTGCATATTTTTAAGGACATTTATGCTTTAGTATATTTATCTTCCCTCAAGTGATTTTTCTACCCTTTTTTTTTTTTGTGTGTGTGTGTAATGCTTTCCTTCTAACTCTCCACTTACTTCTGTCAAGTCTTTGAACTTTAGATGCAGTCAGTTTTAGCCTGGATTACTGAAGCTTTATCTAAATGACATAAATCTGAATAAAATAACCTAGTCGATACGTAGTCAATTAAAAATGATGGAGGAAATCCAGTTTTGTATTCACAAAGACCTCAAGATTCTTTCAGATATGAAGCACAAAGCTAAAAGCTGAGTGACTGCAGTTACATGACAGTCAGTCTTTTGTGCCTTATTTCTTTGTAATTTTGCTGCTTTGGTTTAATACATATACTATGTAAATAAAGAATTTTGAGAGATGAGTTTGTAGTTGTGCTAAGGATTTTATGATAGTGTTCAAAGGCTGATGGTAGTAACAGAAAGATGTAGGCAAAGCATAATGCCAGGTTTTTTTTTTTCTCTCTATCATTTTCTCATTGAAATTCTGTCCATAAGTTTATTTTGGTTCTGCTACACCATCTGTTGTTTGTGTAGTAAACATTTCTGTGTCCAAGTCTTAGTTTAGCAGGTAGCATGGGGAGGTTAATGCACTCAACCATGAGTTAGAAAAAAGGTATAGGACACATGGGCTGAGTGTTTATTGTGAGATACGAAAGGTTTGTATTGATTCTTTTTATAAACATGCATTAAGAGGGTAGATCTCAGAGGGAATATACCTAATAGTTTGTGGTAAACACTGGCAGACAGCGCTCTTTAAAATGATTGACTACCTTCCTAATCCTTAATCCCTGTCTGACATTTCTAATGACAATTTTGTCACTGCATTTTACAATATTTCTAATGCAAGATTGACAGGGATCTGTTTCTTGTTTTCTAAATGAGATTATTGTCCCTCCTCAAAAATAATGTGCATTTTTAATTTAAAAGCACATCTTTATTATCAGAGGACAATGAGTTTTATTTCAGCACTAACCAACTGCTGAATCTCATGAATAAATTAGTCTAATTTACTTTGGTTTTGATGAAGTCTCACTGGAATGTGAGACAATAGAATGCTTGAATTAAATTTGTCTTGTAAAGTGAGCCTTTTCTTGAACTATTTATTATGTTTTTACATCTTTTCTTCGGTCATCTTTTCATCTTGCCTGAGGCATTTCTTGCTGCTGTTTAGGTATAAGCTAGTATTAATGTATTTTATGATTGAAGATGAAGTACTAAAAGATTAACAACTAAGGTTTATGCTCTGTTATTAGTCTTTCCCAGTTGCTCAACACAGCCTGTATTGAAGCGTCTGTAAATTTATGTTGGATGATAGCATGAAAAGGAAAGAAGAATAAAAGTGAACCTTATTTGGTTCTCCCCACCTTCTTTTCATACTCTCCCCATTACCTGGACCTGTCACATGCCAAATGGAAAATAGCCTTTGTTTTTTCTGAGCCTGTTGTCTGTTCTGTTTGTAATTCTTGCCCAAAGGAGAATTTCCCCAGCTCCCATTGCCTCCGATGCAGCTGCAGAGTGCTGGGCAGTCCCAACCACGTCTGCCTTATGTAGACAGATCTGTGTCACAACATGTGTTCAGCAGATCTGTGTGCTGATAGCTGAGTGAGCTGTAAGCCATATGTGCACTTCACCTTATCTGTGCAGTAGATCTAATACATCCCAAATGTGGGGCTAGGTGAATCGTTTGACACAGGTGCGTATTTCTCAGAGATGTATGTCCTTCTGGGAAATCTTGCACATGAATATGAGAGCCAAACACTTCAACTGAGCTGACTTCATAGGGCTGCTGTATGAAAGAGGTATACTATGTAGTGGTACATTTAGGGGCATTTCCAAACAGCAAGAGCTTAGGAGTTGAACACAGGCCATCACACAGATTCAGGGGGAAGGAGAGAGGCTAATGTTTGTGAGGAGCTCGGGAGCCGCTTCGGAGAACCATGATGTCTTCTGTTCTTGAAGTATGAGCAGGTACTTGTGTGTCTCCTTTGTTATCTTAATAGGAGGAGTCAGGTTGAAAGGGAGGGTGTTTTAATGAGCTGTAGTACTGGTAGTTAGCTGACAAAAGTAGAAAAGTCAAGGTAAAGGCATGGTTTGTAAAAACAAACGAATTACCTTTCAGTTTGTTATTTGGCTTTTGACAATTACTGTCTGAGTGTCTTGTACATTTAGATTGTAAGCCCCTCAAGGAAGGGAGCTAGCACAAAAATCATGCCAGGGCAGTATGCCTTTCAGTCTATGGGAGGCAGGACATTGTCAAATAAAAGAGGAAGGTTGCAGATAATGCACTTTTGTTTTTCTGTGGGCAGTGGTTGCCTTCCACTGACAGGAAATAAGCAAATAGCTGAAAAACAGTTAATTTAAGCTGGATCTAGCATAGATTGAAATATTTCTTAGGAAGGAAAATGCTCAGAAGTAGCTAAATGACACCTCAGTTTCCCTTCTCATACAGGACACTTTCCATAGAAGACTTTGGCTTTTGCTGGATTTTTTCCGAGTCCAGCTTCTCTTTTTTGTCTCGTGACACAGATCCAAAGGTTTTCACCTTCCAAACAGGGTTGCTGTCATTTAATGCATAGTTCCATCTATCTGAGACAAACACAGCATCTAGTATGTTGACTTGCAGATTAGATTCAGTGCTGTGCTAGAATTAGATTGTCCCAGCTGGGGTACAAATCCTTGGTGGTTAGTGGCCCGACTGTTCAGAGTAGTGCCACCTACTACTGGTAGGTAGTTGCCACGTTTCTGAGAAGTGTCGTGGAAGGTGGGATTGGGTCAGGAGGTGAAGCAAATAAACTGTTTCAGGTAGTGTTTATGCACCTTAGCACTGAAATGGTTCGTGTCCCACTGCAGCTTGTTGAGCCATTTTGGTGTGAGGTAAAACTAGACAGAATAGAATGCACCTTCTGTAGATAAAGATACGGTGCATTTGAAGATGGAAGTTGTACGTGTTCTTGAGACCTTCCGCTTTGAAGTATTTTGAAGAACTATCTTAGAGTGTTTGTTTTTGCTGAGGTAGCAGAGCTGAAAAATCAGCAGTGAGGGATGGAGTTAAGGTATCCTCTCTCAAGGTGGGGACCAACATTAGAGTAAACTGTCAGAGAAGAGGGAGCTTATTTCAGCTACACAGTGAAAAACAATTTCTTAATAGCTGAAATGGTTACTCATGAAGGAAGTTGAGTTTTTAATTTTATTTTATTTGTTTGATGGTATGAATGGTAAAATAAAGAGTGTCATAGAACCTGGAAAAGATGGCTTTTTACAGTGGTAGAAACTTCTAGTGATGGTGGGTCTATGTGGATTTTGTTACAATTTTTTTTCCTGCATTTTGGTCCATCTTTACTTTTTTGGAGACTTTGCTAAGCCTATGTGTACCTTTAATGCCAGACTGAGATGTTAAATTTAATTTTTGTTCAGGTAAATGGCATTGTTGGCAGCTTTGTGGTGCTTGACTAGTATGGTTTTTTAGCTGATTATGATAAAATCTGCAAATCTAAGTCTATTTTGTGAAACTTTGGTTAACTAGAGTCTCAAACTTGTATTCTAATGCTCTTTCTAAACTAGGCTGTTATATCATTTATAGGCATATAGTGTTGACTGGAGCCAAACTAGAGGAGAGCAGCTAGTGGTGTCTGGTTCATGGGATCAAACAGCCAAGCTGGTATGTTGGTTTTCTGTTGAAGGTGAAAAATGTGATTTGTTATGGATCTGGTAGTTCTTTGTGTTAAGAAACAGCATTGATTCACTTTTTGTCTTTATTTTCACACTGGAGTGGAAATTCTGTTTTATCTGAGATGTTACTTTATCCCTCAGTTGGTATCAGTTTAAGTATGCAAATACTTTTCATGATACATAGTAAAAAGAAGTAATTTAGTCCTTTCTGTACACAAAGAGTTGTTTTATGTATGAAACCCTTTCCTTTCTTATTGAATGCATACCTCAACAGTTTTCTTTTTCCCTTATTCAGTGGGATCCAGCTGTAGGGAAGTCATTATGCACTTTTAAAGGCCACGAAGGGGTCGTTTACAGCACTATATGGTCTCCACACATCCCAGGTTGTTTTGCATCTGCCTCAGGTAAGCATGATGGTAAAGGGGTTCTCACAACAAAAAAACCTTGTATATTACTGGATTAGCTTAGCACTTTGTCCAGCAGATGGTAGTGTGTGTCATACATAAAAACAGAAGAAGGAAAGATAAATGTATTGCTGCAGCTGGATTTGTGGGTTCTGTTATGATCTGTAAATCATCCTCTCGGCCATTTAAACAGGGATCAGCAGTTTTCTAGCAGTCACTTCAGTGACCTTGTGGCAAATTTTTCTGTTATTTTTTGTAGCTGTCTTCCATTCACCTCACTCTTGTTATTGACCGCTAAATCATGTTATATGCTTTATTTTGTGTTCTGGCTTACATATTTGTCAAATTATCTCAAGTGTCAGTAGACTGTTAGCTCTATGAGAAACAGTTCCCCTTGAACTGTTTTAAGTACTGCTGGAGATCTCTGTGCCTTGTTCTTTGGGAAAGGTAACCAATTTCACTTTTCTGCTTTGGCCAGTGGTATGAATCTTGCTGGTCAATACAATCATCATTGAGTTGGATGTACCTAGAGGTAAAGAGACTGTATGGTGCCAAACACAGTGCTCTAAACACTGCTGCTGCTCCAGAGGTGCAAGGAGAGCTCTGCAGTGAGACCTGGAGCCTAACTGCTGACTAACTGGGCAAGGGGTGCTGTGAGCCACGGAGTTTGCTTGGGAAATAGAGGGGCAGTAAGACGCTGCCTTAATACGAATATTGGTAGGTTAACTCCAGTGGCTTAAATTTCTCTGAGTTCAAGTCTGTTGGACTTCTGTGCTGATTTAAATATAATGGTTTAGCTCTTTTATCAAGAGGGTAAGCAAGTATAAATATGTTTTCCTGTCACTGAAGTTAGAGAACAGTGAGTACACGCAGATACTGGTCTTTCCTATTCCATTGGAAGTTTGAAAAAGTACATGTGGCTTTCATAAAATTTCAGTCTAGGTATTTCCATCTGACTGTTGAACTAGAATGACAAGTACGTGTAACGTATTTGTTATAACGTAGTAGTGCTTGAAAGCCAGATGCTGATGCACAGATATTTCCAAATTATTTGAAGATTCATTGAGGCAACACTTAGTGAGGTACCTATCTAATAGGATGT
>JAVKLA010000081.1:25287266-25321772 GCA_034782735.1 Sagittarius serpentarius
AACTGAAAACACAGCGCTGTACCAGCTGCTAGGAAGACAATTAACTCTATCCCAGCCGAAACCAGGACACTGATGCACAGATATTTCCAAATTATTTGAAGATTCATTGAGGCAACACTTAGTGAGGTACCTATCTAATAGGATGTGCAGAAATTTACAGGATTGAGCCCTGTACGCTGTATGAACAGTTCTGCAGAAATGCAGCTATATACTACAAAATACTAGCTAAGTACCATTTGGTCAAAGGTAAGTGGAGAAAACAGTGCATAGTGGTTTTTGCAAATTCTAGGGTATGTTATGATCTCTTTAAATTCCTGCTCAGAAGCCTCCCCTCCATGGTAGTCTTACGCATACAAAATTTCTCACATTCTAGATGAACAAAAGGGCTTTATTGATCTAGCGAGTTACTTCAAATTTGATTCTCTAGGCTATGAAGCCAAACTCTCTTCTAATACATAGCCACTTGAACAATTTTGGGAAACATCGATTGTTAGATGCTGTATGTGGGTACAGCAACATACAATTGATCTGTTCTTTGAGTGACTCAGTGGGTGCAGCTGTTGGAAGTTTTGACTGAAACACTAAAGAGTTCTGTTCTTTTGTGAATTTTACTTTGATTCTTGAAAAGGACTGACATATACTGCTGGAGCCTGAAGTTAATTGCAGTCAGTTTTCACTGACTGATGACTCCATGGTATTTTCTAGTAAAAACAACATGCACAAAAGGCACAATATTTTTCTCCTGTGAGTACTACTCAGATGTGAAATAAAAATCTTATACTGTAATGCTAGCCGTAAAATCATTAGGTAAGAGAAAATGAAGTCTTCAAAATGATGGTGAACTTTCTTATGGTTTCTGAAATAAAACATCTGATGTGCTTCTAAATGAAATAACTTCGAACCAAAGACCTTGCATAGAAATCTTGACATGCTGGTGTAGGAAAGGTTTCTTGTTTGCTTTTGGGTTTAGTTTACACTGGAATCTTCCTGTAGTTTGATTAGATTACTTCACTACAGAAAATACATACTGGGAGTTTTTTCTTTGGTCAGCAGGACAGTGGGTAGTAGAAGTACTCGTGACCCTCTAGCTCTGGGTATAAATGCCATTTCCTTGTTGTAAGAAAGGCATATCAGACAGTTTATGTTCAGAAAGTTTACTTCACTGTTTAGTGTTTAATGGCATTCTACTCTGTCAGTCAAGATATGTGATGAAAGTCAAGTGGAACTGTTCAGGAGGCTAGACCTCCTCATTTGAAACTTGCTATGATCCATATACTTTATAAGGATGACAGAAGATTATGGGACAGAAAGCTTAATTTCACTGATGACTGATCTATTGAGCTAAAGTTGGAGCTGGAGAAGAACTGCAGTCTCAACATGGTAGGACTGTGTCCAACAGTACAGCTGTTCCCTTCTTGGATACTCTTGCTGGAAGGATTGACCTGAAGTTTTGTGGTCTCTTCTTTTGCAGCTTTGTGTTGTCTTGAAAATTAGTTACTGAAAATATGTCTGGAGGGAAACTTTCTGTACTTCTTTTCATCTCCCTGGTGTTTTTTTTTTTTAACTTTTTAAAACAATAGCTTTTGGAAGGGTATTGTTGAAGGGTATTGAAACACCCTTTTTGAAGGAGGCTGCACACACTGTAGTATGTGTGTTCTTTCTCTCTCTAGCCCCTCCTGTCCCCTTTCTCTCATCCCACCTCACACGTACCTACTCACAACCACGTACTTATTCATATCTTTATACTGTAAAGTCTTAGCACTTCAGACCAGAAATGAACTGTTTCATGTTGCAGCATCTTCAATTTTGCATGTGTTAGTAAAATAAGTTAGATATGTTGTTAATCGTAGATAGAAAAAAATGTTGGTCTTGAAATGCTTCTGATCTAAGTAAAGCAATGTACTTTTTTTTTTTTTTTTTTTTAGTTTTAAAGAAAATAAAAGGGAAGGAGGTTTAGGAACCTTTTGCATTCCTCACTGCTGCCCTTTTTCTGCCTTTATTTGAATCCACATAGATGCCAGCAGAAGTTTAATTTCCACTTAACTAATTAGTTTGTGAACACTGAAAACAGAAAACCAAACACAAATGCAAGCCACAATAAAATAGCTGCTCAGAAGGACCATTGTGTGCCTAGACAACTTTTGCCTGAAACTAATAAGGTTGGATCTTTGCTTTTGGAATATGACTTTTTCTCACACTATTATGAGACTAGCAAAAGAATACGAGTGAAGAAAATGAGAAACCTAAAACTGCAATATAAAGCAGCTGAAAAAGTTTGATACTAAGTGTGGTTATTTTGCTTCATTAAGTCTCTGATCTGAATACATACAGGAAAACTAATTTTGTCTGCAGTGGACAATAAAACACATATGAATTACAGAAGATAAGTATGTCTGATGCTTCAGTTAAATTAGCTTTTATTCAGCATCTAATACACTTCCATGTAACATTTACAGGGATGTGTGAGATACTTTACCATGCTGTTGTCTTCGTGTACAATCATTTGTGTTCTCAAAAAGCAAGTAAATGGCTTATCTTTTTTTGTTTGAAATTGGGAGTTAATAGTAACAGAACAAACTGTTAATTCAGTATATGTAAATTACTGCTGTTGTGATGTCAGTAACAATTTCTGAGCTGATAAGATAAGCAGGGTGTTCAGGTGTACGTGCAGTACCAAACCAGAGCCCTGGTAAATGTCTGCCTTACATTAAAAAAACAGTGATGTGGAAAATGTCATTAAAGAAGTGACATAAATATTTAACAGCATCTTCATGGCTAAAAGGGTTTAATGAGTCATTGTGTCATTTGCCCAGAAGGTGGAGTGTTGTTGGTTTGTGGGTTTTTTGAGGGGTAGGGGAGAGTGGGGTGGGGCACGGTTCAGGAACCCAGAGAGCAAATTGGTGAGAAGCACATAAAGTGCCAAATGCACACAACATTAGTATATGGTCAAATGTAAATCAGTTCTACTAAATTATTCTCCATAACTGCAGAGCAATAGGCCTTGCGCAGTCCTGTGGCTTATAAAGAAAGCATCCTTTATAGTATCAACTGGGTTTATTGCCCTTTAAATTTAACAGTGGGAAGCAATGAATGAGTACCATTTTACCTTTATCTGCATAACTGTAGTGTTCTTCAGTATGGCTATGACACTAGCAAATGAAAATATGAAGGTTTTAGATTCGACAAAGCCCATGTTTAGAATGACCGCTAGCTTTTATCTTGGCTACTGGGACATCAGTTTTAATGCTGCATTCATTTTTAAATCATTACTACACTCCTTAAGTTTACTGATCAGGGCAGATACATAATTTTCACAACATCTTAAATCATGAATAAGGGAAGGAAGTGTTTCTTAAACCTGCAAGATAATGTCTGTATTCATCACTATTTAGATCAATTAATTGTATTCTCTGCTCAAAGACTTATTTTTCAGACTGAAAGCCCAGGACGAAAAACTTCCTCATACCATGACAAGGTGTGATCATTTCTGAGAAATTTTTATTATGTTGACAAAAATGTTGGGGAACCGTAGCTTTGCTGGTTTACAAATGAACTTGTAAATCCAGCCTCCACTCTTTGTAAGCCCTTGCATTCGTTGCTAGACTTTAAGGTTAAAATTAAAAAACATTGTTTATCTCGTATTCTATTGCCAGCCCTGACACAGTGAGTTGCCTTTTAACATGTTTGTCTTTGGCCTACTGGTCTCTTAGTGACAAATGTGTGTAGTTAAAGGGTTGTCCAACTGTAGTTTAATAAATCAGGCTGGCTTGTAGTCTTGGCACACCTTTCTATGTTTGAGTTCCAAATTGTGAAACAAAACTAAAAATGAACAGATTATTTTGCATGAAATAATGAGCTGGGGAAGGTGTACATCTACTAAGAGAATGGTTACTGAGTTAGTTGGAAGGGAATAGCCTTGAGTGCAGCTCCTTAATAAAGAAGTGTTTTCCATGTGTAAGTTCCTGGACCAAATTCGGGGTTGTCAGGTCTTTGACTTCAGCTTTCTGAAGCTTCAGTTTACATTCCTGCTTCAGAAGTAGCACAGGGCAAAACAAGGAGCTGTTGGGGAGTGGGGCTTGCAGACAAGTAATTCCAAACATGTTTGTGTTTGTTCAGGTTCCTAAAAAACTGAAGGAAATAATCTTCTGTTCTGCTATGACAGTGGTTTGTCATGAGTTCCAAAACACTTTACTAGAAGTTTATATTCCATTAGTTGTGGGTGGTGTGGGTCCACTCTGCTTCTTACAAGTTCTTTGCTGGTTGTTTGCTTGTTGAATGTGCTGGAAGAAATGCCATCATGAACAAGGTTCAAGGCTTGGCAGAACTTGGTCATTTTTGGAATCTAAATCCTTGAAGGATAAAAGAATAAGAGGCTTCAATTTGCTGCATGGTACCTTGTTGTACAAATCAAGCATCTAGAGACCAAGTTGACGACGGAGTTACTGTGTTTTGTTGCAGTTAGCTAAACTGCTGCTTATGCTAGAAGCTATTAAAATATAATTTACTTGCTTATTTTGTGTTAAATCTATGTAATGAAGTGAGGTGGGTGTTTTCATTTTCCATCTATTGCTTCAAGACATATAAGAACAGTATTTTATTCATCTGAGTCTTGTGCTCGATAAGCTTTACTGAATCAACCTCTAATGGGCAAGCTGAAATATTTTTCAGGAAATGAATTTGGCCCTCAATTTATAGTATGTGCTAACCATAGTAAAGTATTGTATGCAGCACATGCTAAAATATAAAGCATTTTCAGGTTACAATATTTTATATTAGAATCTTGTATTGTAAAATAATGGTTTAGTGTTGAAAAGAAAAATGCAGTAACAGTTTTTTATGGTGAATTAATGTGTTTTGGGTCATTTGGGATAGAGTTAGGTATCTAGCCAATATTGCCATTTCCTGAAGAATGGCTTAATAATAAGTCGTAAGTTAGGTCAATTTTGAAATAAAAATTTTGTCCCAAGATTTGTGTGTAATCATCTTGCAAAACACTGAAATAAAAGTTTTCACTGATTTTTTTTTTTTTTAAAACAATTTACTCTTTTCTGAAGAAGACTGTTGAAGTCTTCAGTGAAATAACTCAAAGCTCTTCTGATTTTTAGCTTTACAGCATTTTGTATCAGACAAAAAAATTACCAGTTGGAAAGCACGTTTTCACTGGTAATTATGTTGACTTGATATCTAGGTTGTGCTACATGGAAATAGATTTTGTGCATTCAGTAGTGTCCTGTTGGATGATTTAAATAAGCTGCTATTTGTATCACTATTTCTCTCTCTTTGTGTGGAATCTCATGAGCTTTATTAATCTTGTTCTACATTTGCTTATACTATCTATGATAGAAATGGACAGCACGATAATTTTAACATGCCTAAAAAGGTTGGTTTTGAGAGTCATGAGATTTGGGTTCTGCTGTTTATTCGCCTACATATTTTCCATTTGATTCTGGCTAAATAATTTAATCTGGTTTAGTATTTTAAAAATATATACAAGTAAGCAAGTAATGTTAACTTGCAATCATTCAGTGGTAATACAGAAGTACTTGAATCAAGATTTCTTCGATGTTATACCATATATGCCAATACTTGTCTTTTATTTGGGTTTTTTTTTCCCTCTTGATGAGAGAACCGTGTCAGAAGATCAGATTTCTTGCTATAGAACTTAAAAAAAAGTCAGATTCATTTTTTTTAAGTAAAACTTTAAACTAACAGTACTTTGGTTCTCGAAAAACATTGTATCTGTCCCGGTTAGAATCCTTTTAGCCTTCAGATAATGTTTAAGGTTTCTTGGGTTTTTATTAATCTTCCAAGTACGTAGCTATTTTTTATAGTTAACGTTGTACTCTGCACTGACTGGCAATGATTGCTTAGCTGGGTCATGTCACAGGACTTAGGAGATTATGATTTATGGACTTGGGTAAAATACATCTGTGAGTAAAAAGCCAGTATAAAACCTACATGAAATTTAAATCTTAAACTGTATCTTTTCACTGTCGTACATTATCATTCACATTAGCAGTCTTTATCCCATGTACGGGGATGATGTACTTGTAGATTAGCATCTCTTTCAAAAATTTTGAATAGATGAGTATATATTGTGTAGTTCTACTGATTCGTCCAAGATTTCACAAATATTCATTAAAATAAAAGAAAGCAAGTACAATATACAAACAAATCTGGAATCATAATTATCTAACAGACCAGCAAAAATCTGTTGCCATAGAGAAATTGCTTCTTGCAAAAATAGAAATATTTTGTGAGGGAAATGTTGGCCGCTTTTTTGGTTGTTTACTTTGGGATGCCAACTGGAAGTGACTGTTAGTGAATATGATTGTATTAGGTGTGCTTTACTTTCTGTTATTATCCTGCTACTGCTTTACCGTGTGGAAGAAATTAATCCTGTGTAATGCAGATTTGAAGGAGTCATGGAAATGTGGAAATTCCAATCTTTAACAGTAATTTTTGTTGAAATGAAATGTAAAAAAATATATATATATTGTGAAGTCATGGAAAGATGTTTGAGGTTAAAAAAAAAAAGTTTGTCAAAATGTGTAATGTGTCAGGATTACACTGTTTATCATCGTTTTTTTTTTTTTAATTAATCTGATTCTTCCACTTGCTTAAATGGAAGAATTGGATTTGCCTTTGGCTTTAATTGAGTCTGTTCTATTCACAGAAATGTTCGCTTGCATGTTATGTTACTCCATTAAAAACATTTCACAAATAGTGCCAGCCAGAATTCATAACAGCTAAGTCTAGCATTTTCAAAGCAATTAAAAAAAAGGGGGGGGGGGCAGGGGGGAAATAACACTTTCTTGTGCATCAGCATTTTCTATTAAAAAAGAAATAATTGGGGCAATTATATATTTAGTGTCAAAATTGTTACTGGCTGAGTAACTTACTTTTCCAAATGTTTTTGGCCCTCATAATGCTGCTGTGGCCCATCTCTGTAGCAGTTCATTCTAGTTCACCTGGATTTATATATTTATTTGCTTGGGAAAAATGATCTTGTCTGTAGTGAAATATGTGTTTCCCCTTCAAATCTATGTTATCTGATGAAATTAAAGTAAAAGCTTTTTAAGAAGTCCATTATAATATCTGAGAAGGACTTAAGACTCAAACTGAAATCTGTCCTCTGCCGGCAAGCAGATTAGCAAGATTAATGGTGGGTGGATGGGCATACTACCTTTTTGGGTTTTGCCAAGACCCTGCTGGTCATGTTTCTTCCTCTCCATATGTTGCTCTGTTTTTATAAGCACTGTAGTGATGTTTGGGGCTTCAGCTGACTGCAGGGTGTCATTGTCAGGAGTGCTATACATACACTGAGCAGCAGTCTTGCTCTTGGCAGTATTAAAATAGGCGATGAGAGTGAAAACCATGAGAAATCATGTGTTGTTCCCACCTTACAGGTAGGGAATTTATCCACCAAGAGTACAGGATCTCTCACAGTCATGGAGTCTGGGGAAAAGCCAACCAACCATCAGAGCAAAGCTTCCCATGATCTGTGTGGTACCACAGTCATAAGGCCAGTCTTGTGTCACATAGTAGAACCAAGCTCTCCCTAGCTTCATTTTTGTAGTCAGACTTCGCAAACATTTAATGTCTTTTTGAAAAGTCTACAGAGCCTGGTCGTTCGTGCAATAGGAATGTTGTTGTTGTGGCTCTAGGGATGGTTTTGTTTGAACTGTAGCCAGTTTCTTGAAAAGAGCTATGATTTTGTGTGCCCAGCTGTATATTTTAAGGCCACTGACCAACTGGGCACTAAAATCATCAAAATGCTTGTATCTAAACAGCATAAAAATCATAATTATTCATGATAACCAATTTGAGGATTTCCAGAAGTGTTTCTGGTAAAGAAACATTAGTAATTTCTTCAGTAGCAGGGTAAAATGGCGGGTTTTTTAATATAGGTAGTATTGATCCCTGCTTTCTGTAGAAATCATGCATGTTTGGATACAGCTTCTAGTGATTTCATTTGTCTCTTGAATGAACACAGGCCTAATAATGAATTCTAATTAATTTTCTCTCTCTGTAAACAAATGAGCTGGATAATCCATTTTTGCTGATACAAAGCTAAATATTCAGGGTTAATGAGAGAATCATGACTAAAAAAATTGAAAAGCATGGTTGTCTTGTCAGCTGATGCAGTTTTCCATGTCTCTGTAAGCCATTAGGAACTGAATTTGTGAGAACAGTATACACAAATGCTAGAGATCTTTAGGGGTAGAAGACAATTTATGGTTGGAAGTAAAGAGAGACACTCAGGTGTGTCGCAGCTCTTAGGTTAAGCTGGACTCCATTGCTCTCTGAAGACCTCTGTGTGTGTTTGTGTGTGTGTGCGCGCATACACACGTGCAGGTGTGTGTGCTCTGAGGTTAAAGCAGACATTGCCTTTAATATGGGTAGCAGTTACGGCAGAATGACTTTATCTTCTGATATTTCAATAAATAAGAGTAACTGTGCAGGTTTTGCACATGATGAGTACAGGTAATGTGTCTTAAATTTTTCTTTCATTGAAAAAATCTGGAGATAAGTTGCATTTTAAATACTGTTCACTTTTCTACGCACCAAAAGCATGTGTCTAGGTACTTTTTCTCAGCTGGCTTGCAGAGAAAGTTTTTTCATGATTCTGGTCTTCTAAGTACATTTTTAAATGGACCTTAAGCTCTTTCTTTAATTAAATGTTATTTAAGTATTTTACACCATCTTCTTTTAATCAAATCAGAGTTTAAAAAATAATGCAAGTGTTGGTAATAAAATGAAGTTGTTGTGGGTTTTTTTCTAACGAAAGAGCAATAGTAAGTTCTGATTCCTTTTGTGCATCCATCTGACCTCTGTGTCTATAATGTGCTTGCTTTATTTGGCATGAGTGTCCTCATATAGTAGTTTCATACAGCTAAGAAACAGATGTCTACTAAGTACTAGTGGATTAACTCTATTCCATAACCGATTCAACAATGTTGAATCAATTTCTCTTTGTTTCAGGGGACCAGACTTTAAGAGTTTGGGATGTGAAAGCCCCAGGAGTCAAACTTGTGATACCAGCCCACCAGGCTGAGATCTTGAGCTGTGACTGGTGCAAATATGATGAGGTATAAACCTGTTCATCCAACTGTTTTCCTAATTGAACCACTCTCACTAAGCAGCTGGGTTTTTTTACTGCAACGTTAATGCATCTTCTCTTTATAAAAATATGTCTAGTTGCTTTGTTGCTTTCGTTTGCTACTACATCTTCAGAAGAGCATTGTTCCAACAGATAGACAGCCCAGGTAGATCAGAGGTTTTGCTTATTCTTTTGTATAGTGGACAGAATAGTGCGTAGTGGAGAAACAGTTTGTGTTTCTCTGTTCTCTTCAATTACACACTGGAGACCTCATTTATGATTTATTCATCTGTATTGTTTGATTTATCTAACTTTCGTAGCCAACATACACATCACTGCAATTTAATAATTAAATTGTCCTGATCATATCTGTGTTTTATCAAATCATTAGAACTTGCTGGTGACTGGTGCAGTTGACTGTAGCTTGAAAGGCTGGGATTTGCGAAACATCCGGCAACCAGTGTTCATCTTGCTTGGTCATACCTATGCTATCAGAAGAGTAAAAGTAAGTTGTATTTTATTCCACATTGACCACCACTGAGTTGTTACACAAATTTTTCTGGAAAGCAGAAATATTTTATATTACCTAATAACCAAGAAAAAAACAACAGGTGTTGAAAATTTTAGATGCTATGGTGATTGTTCTTGGAAACCTTCAGTTTAGCACTGTAAAACATCTTGATGTTTAGCAGTTTGCTGGGATTTCAAAGTAAATGACGTCTTCAAAGTCAATATAACTCCATGAGGAGTGTTCGAGAGCTTGAGAGAGGGTTGGGAGGTTTACTTCAGCAAAGTTAAATGGGAAGTTTGAGATAGAGGACATACCTTCCTTTATTTGTTTTTTAAATGGTGCCATGCCTTTTTCTTTCCATACAAAGGGTCAATGTTCACATAAGGCAAGGTATAGAACTCATTGTGAATATGTATTTTTGTGTATACAAAGAAAATTATAATATGTCCAAAGAGATTTTGAAACTTTATGCATGAAAGGCTACAGATGACTGCACTGGATCTGTGTACTACTGGATCACCCACCAAGAGGAATTTATTCTAGATGCACAATGACTTTTTCTTTTTAAATTAGTGCTTTTTTTTTTTTATATTAGTCACATAATACCTGATCCTTTTCAAGTCTTTCAGGATCAGCTATGTTTTATTAATATTTTCTAGGAAGTCTGAACTGGCAGAAAAAAATTATCCTGGGTCAGCATTTTGCTTCATATGCCCTTGGAATTTTTGATGTATTTCTAACAACTTTAAAAGTTACTGCGCTTAGGTTGTAATTTGTCAGAAAAGGGTGTGACTCAGGGAGTGGTTCCATATCACAAATCTGTTTGTGGCCAGACAGCTTGAGAAGCTCCTGCTTCTCCTTATCCCAGCTGCCCTTGCCTGCTATCCTGACTGGTGGTGGCTGTCCCATCTTTTTTTTCTAATTTAATTCCTGCATGACCATGCTCTAATCTGGCTCTGTGAAATGTTCTTCATAGCAGAAGAACATTTAGAGTGGTTTTTCTTGTTTTTTAAACAAGGTCATTTTGCAACTCCAATTTGACAGCCATTAAGATGGATGAATCACTACAGTATCAATCAATACCGACTGTAATATTGTTACTCTCTGACAGTGGGATCTTTTAAAAACAGCTCTGCTACTAAGGGATTCTTAGCACATTGTCTTCATGGTAAAATGGAGAAAGCGAATGCAGAATTGGTATTCACCATAACCTGTGATAATAGAACTAAAGGACACGTAATGAAACTAGTAGAAGATGGGTTTACAAACAGATGGAGGTACTTTTACACATCAGATGGCAGACTTCTTGAATTAGCTCTCTGCGCAAGAAGTTGCATAGGCAGGCAGTGTCATCACGTTCATGGATAGCAGCTGGTCCGATAAACAGATACTAGAAGAGCTAGACAGGGATAGCATCTCTTAATTTCTCTACTCTCTATCATCCTGGGCTCTATTAGGAAGACCATTGCCAGCAGATGGAGAGAAGTAATCCTTCCCTGCTACTCACTGCACCAGTGAGACCTTATGTGGAGTGCTGGGTCCAGTTCTGGGCTTCCCAGTATAAGGGAGACATGGACATACTAGAGTAAATCCAGCAAAGAGCCAAAAAGAAGATTAAGAGACTGGAGCCTCTGTCCTATCAGGAGAGGCTGAGAGAGCTGGGAGAGCTTGTTTAGTGTGAAGAGAAGGCTTAGGGAGGATCCTATCACTGTGTATGAATGATTGGGGGAAACAGAGAAGACAAAGCCTGACCCTTCTCAGTGGTATCTAGTGAAAGGACCAGAGGTGATTGGTACAAACTAAAATACAGAAGATGCCATGTAAACATGGAGCACTGGGCTCAAAGATTTGACAAGATGGTTTTGCTTCATCTGAAACTGTGTGGACAAAGATGCAAAGGGGGCATGTGGGAAATGCGCCACTGTTTTTTGCTGCCCATCAATTCTTCCCCTTTCTTATTTGTATTCCTGAGGTGCAGAAGAAAAAGATGTTTTGTTGTGATTTTTTTTTTTTTTTTCCCCTCCAGAAAAATTGTAGGAAATCTGGAGAGGTTAAAGTTCAAGCATGCACATCCCTTAATTCTTCTGTAGTAAAGAGAACTCTTGCCAGCAGAGTTCAGCAGGCAACAACATACACTGCTCTCTTGGCAACTTAGGCAGTTGTGGCCATAGTCCAGGCTCAACTTTTGACTTTGTAGTAGCTGTGAATAATACTGGAAGTCTTCCAGGAAGAATCTTACCTATGAACTATGATGTGGGGGACCTGCATTTCAAACTGAAGTTATGCCAATGACTTTTGTATTTCCTGTTGAGAAGTACAGACCTTAAAATAGTTGGAAACTTGAGTGTTGCCAAAAAGCTGGAGCCAAGGTGAAAAATTTTTGCCTAACTGCATTCGTATTGCTGCAGTTTGAGTCCATAGAAGAGTGTGTCCTGTAAAATGCCCTGCAGGAAGGGGGGAAATTACAAAGTGATGTTGTACTGCCTTTGGTTTTTCGACTTATCTCCAGTTTTCCCATTTTTGTAAATAATTTCAGAATTTGAGGACATGGAATTGATGACAGTAATATATCTTGCGTTCTGTGCACTATGGCACAAATTTTCTCTCTCTGAACATAATAAACTGGTCACATAGCTTTTGTGAAACTCGCTTTATATCAGGAGATGATATTCATCTTGTCAGCCAAAAGTAGAATTTAATGACTGTTTGTAAGACTGTCCTAAAACTTCTTAACTTTACAGCAGGGTTGTAAAGTTTCATTACTACTGGAATTAAATCAAACCAAACCAGTATCCCACAGAGCACTGCTTGTAATTAGAACCATGGCAGGGAAATTTGTTGACGTAGTCTGTTTTGTTGCAGCATGATGTGGTACCTACCAAGACAGTTTAAATAGTTAAACTTTGGTAATTTTCTGTTTATAGTAAGTTTATATATGTTCACAATGTTTTTACTTTAAAAGTTGTTCTATTTTGTTTCCTTGCAGTTTTCACCATTCCACGCAACTTTATTGGCGTCTTGCTCCTATGATTTTACTGTAAGGTACAGTATTTTTTTTATTGGATAAAAATGGAAAGATAATCTATTTTAATATGGCTTGCAATAGAAAACAGTTCTAGAGGGACCATACTGAAGTGTTGCTATCAGATGTTTTTCTCTCTTCATAAGCTATGTTGAAAATGCATGGGTTCTTCACTTAAAGGCTAGCTCAGTCACTCTTCTGAATGGTATCTGCTCTGACAAATGCTTTCTGTAATCCTTTTCACATTGTTCTGCTGAATATAGTTGCATCTGGCTGTGACAGTGTCTGATAAGAAGGTAGTCACCTGTTAAATGAATCTAGGTGGGTGACTTCTTACGTTTCTGTGACGTATTTTTATTTAAGCTTTTTATGAACAATGTTTCTGTCCTACCAGTATTTTAAGGAAGCTTTAGTATTGTTCCACAGTGTATATGCTGAAGTTCCTTAGACAGTACTTCTGCAACTTCCCTGGCTGTCCAGTATATCTGATACTGCTGAAGATTTTATAGGACAGTTGATTTAAAGCTGATTAAAATTCCTGAAGGAGTTTGACTTTGTATTAGGACTTGTCTAAGATAACAAGTGTCATAAGTCAGTACACTATGAAGTACATTCCTGAATATTTCAGTCATTTTTTGATCTACATTTTAATTTTATAACATGGACTGAATATAGTAAGCAGTACATTTACAAATAGGAGAAGCCCTCTTGCCTCCGCAAGTGACTGCAAAGTTATCCCACTCACCCAAATCATCCCAATTAATGTCACTTCTGGTCGTGTCCTAAGTGGTCAGACACCAGACACAGAAAGGTTCTGTTTGCTAAGGGAAACAGTGCTAACTCTCAATGCCTGTACATGTTTCTAAATCATAAATCTACATATAAAGTTGCATCCTCAAGTTAGTGTGTTAAGCATTGTAGGAATTTTGTATATTTTCAGAAATCTTACTGGAAGAGTGGTATAGCTGGAATACTCTTGTTTTCATCCAAGCTTTTGGACGCAGCCCAGAGTGCAGCTAACAGAAACATGCAGGGGTGCAAAGGGGCTCTGAAGCTCTGCTGTAGATGGTATGGAACTGCTTGAGACTGTACAGTGACAATGGTGACATTCCACAGGGAGACAGCTGGTGAAGCAGTTGTCCTTGGCACATGTGAGTTCTCACTAGAGAGAATGTTGCCTTCCAGGTCTTAGGCTGTAGGGAGTGCCTGGTGCCTCTTCCTGGGCCTGGGGTGATGGTGGCCTCACCTGTGGGAGATGTGTTCTCTTTGAGGTACTGAGGTAAAGGAGCTGCAGGAGGAGGTGAGCAGACTGTGTACCCTCAAGGACAATGAACACAAGATTGACAAGGTCTTCACAGATACCCTTCAGAAGTGAGAGCCCGAATCCCACAGTGCAAGGAAGGAGAGACAGTTAGAGATTGTGCTTCAAGCAGTAGAGGATAAGGATAAAAATTCCCATGACGGGGGAGGCTGGAAACTTGTGACTTTGGCAACACAAGTTGGAGCTAGAGAACAGATTTAGTGCCCTGGGAATGGGTGAGCAAGAACAAGCTCAGTCTGGGGAGGTGTCGGAGTCAGCTGAGCCTGAATCAAGTGTCTGCAGCAAAGAAAAATACGCATCATCACTGGAGACTGCCTCCTGTTGCGTTCCCTATTGACATATCTGTCTGCCAACCCAACTTGGTATCTTGGAAGGTTTTATTGCCTCCCTTGGGTTGAGGTCCAGGAGGTTGTGGAGAGACTGCTAGGGTTTGTCCAGATTCAGAACACTGCCTTTTCCCACTTACCTGTGTGGGTTCTTGTGTTACTGAAGGAGGTGACCATGAATATATCAAGAGTGGCTACATGGCATTGGCAGCTCGGGAGGTGTTTTCCTTGATCCTGACAGTGAAGGAGAAAGATTCAGGTAGGAAAAGACCTCTCCAGCAAGTAAACACTTGGCTGCATAGCTGGTGTTACAATAGGGCTTTGTCATTTACAACCACCGAGTCCTCTTTTAAGCGATTGGGTACGTGAGGCAGGTGTAAGATCCATCTGACAAAGTAGGGCAAGAGCATCTTTGCCAACAGGCCTGCTAACCCAGTGAGGAGTGTTTTAAAATACAGATATCAGGGCAGAGTTACCATAACCTGAAGAGAAGTGAAGCATGAGGATCAGAGAAGAGTGTGGGGAATAGCATAATGCCAGAGGCTTTTGCACCTCCCCTGTGAAAGCAGCCTGACACCGGTGTACAGCAGAGGATACAAATGGGGCATTAGAAGTCCATGTGTGGCAGCAAAGCTGTGGCCTCGTGGGGTTTGTAGAGAGATGGGACCACTCACAAGACTAGATTGCTGCAATGGATAACGGCTGCTCAGGGAAGAGAGGCTAGAAAGGCCCAGTGGTGATAACAGTAAATCTGGGAGTTCAGCAGTCCAGTCACTCCCTTGAATTTTCAGTCTCTACATGGGCTTGTTCCTTTCAAAAAATCATGCCTTTCTCTTGTAGATTAGAACTGGATGGTGAGTTTATAGAATACTCCTGTCCCCCATAGGCATGTCATTATTTCAGTAAAGGACTTAAGTGCTTGAGAAGCTTTCCTAAGTTTATGTTAATTGTTACTCTTTTGCTTACTGTAATAAAGGGTAGTGCCTTGCCAGTGATAACCACTGTTGGGTGGTTGGTGCCAGGAGCCTGACAGTATAAGTGCTGTGGTGTCCATATGTATATAACTTTCTAGACTGCTGCACCAGCATTCTGTCTTATATAAAAGTGCTTAATTTTATTTATGTTTAAAATGCACTTCTCATAGAATACTGCATAGTGGACTGTGGAAGGTTATTTATGGGATCTTACTTAAAATCCTTTACTGATGCAGTGCCAGCTGGTTTGCAGTGTATCGTTTCTCAAAAGGCTTCGAGATCTAAAAAAGTGGTAATTGGTTTCTTCCAGTGGCCTTGTCTGAGCAGTAAGACTAATAATCTGCATGCTGATGCATTGAAGTGACTTGATTGTGTTGTCATGCTCTTCACGTTTTTGACACCAACTATATATCCTTCAGGTTTGGCACTAATGTGCTTCATGCAGTACTGAAATCTAGTGCAATTTCAACTCTGACATTTTCGTATGTGGAAACTGTCAGTAAAGATGAGGAGAGCTCCTAGCTCATACACCAGGGTGTCTGTAAATGCAGAGCTTGGAGATCTTTTCACAAAATGCCATCTAGGCGTTATTTTTCTGTCCAAACAATTACTTGTTGTGACTAGGGACAGAGGGCAGGGTTGAAGAGATAGAAAACGGCTAAAAATCTGTATTTCAAAACTATTAGTTTCTGGGTTTGGTTATGAGTGAACAAACCCCAGAGAAGGGCAGGTGAAAGTCTTTGGAAAAGGTGGCACAAGCAAAATATTCTGTATAATGGAGGAAACTTGTTGCCACAACACTAGGGAACAACTCTTTAAAAAAGAGTATAATATGATGACTATGTTGTACCTCTATCACATATGCTGTACCGTCATTGACATGAAGGAATGTAGCTCACAGTAAGAAGTAGGGTTCACTTGGAGATGTTCAGAGTGTGACTGGATACACCATACACTCCACATGCACATACATGCACACATGCTTTCATGTATGCAGATGCAGATACACACACGTGTGTACATGTGGACATAACTATATGCACATGTATGCATACATTTCAATTGAAGAACAAAAATACTTGATAAATGTGTAAAAGGTGGAAGAGAAGTAGGGATTCCAGTATATGGTATTAATTTTGGATCGTGTTGAATCTATTCAAGGCCTGTGACTTTTTAACCACGTTTGATAGTAATTCATACAACAGTATGGTATGGCAGTCCTTTAAAAACAGATTCATTGATACAAGCAGTGTTACTTTAATAGCAGCTTAGTTATGATATTGTTCTTCTATTTTCTTTAACATTTCTGTTTAAAGCTCAGAATTGTCTGTAAGCATTAACACATAGTAGATAACTGGATACAGCATAGCTTACTGTTCAAGCTCTGTAATCTTAAATGTTACTGAAGCCTTATAGCTTAACCAAACAAACACAGTTCTTAGATAATATTACAAAACTGCCATGTAAGAGGCAGGGTTTTAGTTTGTTTCAGGTAGAACAGGTAATTAGGCACATAATCACAACTGGCTATCTAAAAGGAAAAAGTAGTAGGTTGAAAGTGAAGTTAACACTTAGCTTCATCCTTTGCAAATAATATAATGATTGCATTTATGCACTATAGTCAAGCTACTGAAAAGAGAACTAGTTCACATGCTAACTTCATACTGGGGGCTAAGAAAAAGAGGGTGTAGATTTGACATTGAGTTTTTACATACTTGGGTATAACGATTTGGATTTAACCCTGTCTAGTAAATGCCTCATCGAGACAAATTTTTTCTATATCATTTCCTTTCTCTTTGGAAGAGTTCAGGAAAAATGTAGGTTAATTAAAGAGCAGTTTTAACACAAATTAATCATTAAAATGCCAGGAAATGCACAAAGTACTGTAACATTTCCAGACTTACTTAGGTCTGCATGGATGTTCTTAAACCTTCTCTCTATCAAAATTCAGTTTGAAAGAACCACAGTGTCATCTCTTACTGGAATCACTGTTTTATATTTCTGGACTCTCTTCAGTATTAAAAAAAAATCTTGATGCATTAGGCACAGACAGTGCTCACCAAAATCTAAACAGAAGATCTGATAAATTACAGAATGTCATTAAGCTGGTATCAGGCCACATCTTGAAATGTATTCACAGAAGCTTGTCTCTGAGGCAAAAAGGCGATTTTTCTTGAAAGTTGCACTATACTGGACATCATCTCTGCAAGATGCTTTAAGGTAAACCACTATCCCCAGCTCTGTATCACTGTGTACAAGTTCAGTAACTTGGATCACAAAGAAATCTTGAGAACTTCTGGAATAATGCTGCTCATAAAAGAAACTGTTTTTCACTTCAGTTAATTATCCTTGTTGTCTTTTTTTTGTTTCTTTTTTTTTCTTTTTCTTCAAGGTGAAAAGGTGGGTGTTTGCTTATTTGCTCTTTTTCTTTTTTTTTTTTTTTTTTTTCCCCAAATGGAAAATGTTTTCCTGATGATCAAAATGCTTGTCACTGGTGGTTTCCAGTGTGAAACTGAAAACTCTGCAGTAAAAGAACCTGTTAATGTGAATGTCTCAGTTGATGATAGCTCCTGCTATTACAAAAAGTCGCCTTGATAGCAGAGTTGCTAGTGGTAGTCAGAGCTTTCAAAACTGTACTTTTCAATTACTATTTAACTGTTTGTTGCAATTACAGAGTTAGTAAAAATCATTCATACACCAGTGTAAAGCGTATCTGTTCTCCTACGTTTCCTTTTTGGATTAAAACAAGAACTAAAATTTCATGGTAAATATTTTGACATACAAATGAATGCCCACGTTCTTGTGGTTTTTTTAAATTCACTGGCAACTTCCTGCCTGCACATGCTAGTTTTCTTTGAAATAAGTATTATGAGATGGAATTTCTCTTAAAACTAGGGAAGTGTTGGCTGCAGGAGCTACTCATCAAATGATTCAACCTCATAAATAGATTAGTATCTTTTATCTATGAAAACAAATTTTCTAGTGCTATGAATAGCACTATAATGTTGTTGAAGAATACAGCAAAGGGCTATTTGTGTGGGTTTTTTTCTTTTTCATTTCTCTTTATAAACAGGTCTGTATAAGTGTTAAGTATTTGTAATTAAAACTTTCAAGTATTTATACTTGAATATTTAACTATGGCAGCATCTGAATATTTTTTCTTATGGAAAGCGCATCTTTTTTAAGTAACCCCTGTTAACTTTTTGGTTGTGAAGCTATCTATTATTTCTCAGTTTGTCATACAAATATATTTAAATCTTTCTCTACACAATGTATCCTGCCTGTCTGAAAGGCAAAGTTAGGGTTTTTCTGTGGACAGATGAGGAAACAGAAGAATTGAGAGAGACCACACATACCTACAGTATTACCTGTACGTTAGTGACAACCACTTCTGTATTTCTCAGGCAACTGACTTACCTGTTTTTAGCCAACTGACTTTGCCTAGTGCTTGATGAAGAGTGGGGTGTGTGTGAAAGTGAACTGAAGCTCCAGTCTAGAATTATAATACTAAAGGACAAGGAATATCTAGAAGCTCTGATGAGACCATATATGTCTCTAAGTTAGGGGTTTGCATCCCCTTTTAGTTAATTCATGTTTTGGCAAGAAATTGGGGACCAAACAGTAAGTGGGATCACTTCACTGTCATAACTACACATAATTATGGTGTATCAGCAGCAATGAAGTTGTTACTGTTATATGCCAACCAGCCCGTACAGGCTCATGTCTTCATCCTTCAAGATTGGAGTGGCACACAATGCTGCATCTTGGGCTGCACCGTGTATTGATTTAAGCTAAAAGTACTAGAGAAGACTTGTACTTGCCTAAATGGAGTTTTTCACTTGCATTTCTTAAGTCAGATTGAACTTTTTAGTGACAAGCAATATCTTCATTTTGTGAGCATGCCTTGTTTTTCAGGGCGCTCTGTTTCTTCTTTAGGATCTTTGGTTGATACCTCAATAGAATGATGATACACATACGTTCTCAGGTTGGCTTTAAGGCCACGATGATGATGAGAGCTAAATCACTGTTTGGAGAAAAGTATTAAAGTTACTCAAGTTTTGTGAATTTGAAGATCTTCAAAAGCAGAAGGGATATTATGAAGGCTAGTCACTAGTTCTTCTTAAAAGTTACTCTGTTATATGGTGGCAGAAGAATTGAAATAAACATAACTTGCAATCTGCCATTTTACCTTATAGGAAAAATGTTTGTATGGGATTTCATTGTCAGGACATCAACTCACATGTGCAATAAGAAAAACCCAGTAGTGCATATGCAGTTCTATTAGAGTAGGGTCATAAATGTGAAAGTGGTGTGCTTTGTTTACCCGTACAGTACATAGGAAGTAAACCTAGAAGTTAGCATTTCAGCAAGGATTGCTTTGAAATAAAGCACGTAAGTTAAGTCCTTAGAGAAGAACTATGCTGCTGGAGCAAACTCAAAAGTGAAACCTATTTCAGAATTACTTTTTTGGATCCTCTTCCATTTGATTTGGCTCTCAAGCAATTCTTCCTCTTCTCTTTGATGCTTCTGGAAGATAGTACTTTGAATAAAGGCTTTCTTCTATACCTGAGCTCCTTCATAATGTTGATACTTTACTGGAACTGTAATGAAATAGTCTCTTAAGGATATTATTGCGGAAATAGTTAGATGTCCCCAGTTAATGCCTGAAGTAACAACGTTGCCCTGATTGGCCTGTATCCAACAGTAGCTTGACACTAAGTTCTGCTCCCACGGAAGTTTTTCTAGTTTGCAGGAAGAACTTTTACAGGTATCTTTGCACAGGGATTAGAGGATGAGAGCAGGAGAATGGATTGTGTGATACACATGTCGTACACGTGCGTTCTGGGTTGCTCTTGAAAACTTCTTGGTTATATATATCCATATGCTACTGTGGCCTCTGCATGAAGTGGTTGCATGTGCATGGTGGCATTAGTTGTTGAGTGGGCTTTTATGGAAAGCAGCTTCTAAATAGCTAATTCATACCCACCTAAAAATACAATGTATGAAGACATCTTTATTTGAAACCTAAGAGCAGTAGTAAAGCTTTCATGCATAAATATTTATCATAATTTTTTTGTTGTTGTTCCCCAGAAGGAAGTGGGCTTCAGCAGTTGTGTTCTTTTTGCTCCCTTCTGTGCATTTTCCCTGAATCATTTCCTGAAGTAACTTTGGAACCTATTGAAAACGTAATTAGATTTGACAGGAAAGTTGTAGTCTAAATTTACTAAGCTTGTACAATTTTGATGGAAACTCATGAACATACAAGAGAGGGAAATCCAAAGTATTACCTTAAGGGAGGCAAAAGCTGTAGCGTGAATTCACTACCTGTCTAATCTGCTTGCTGATCCTAGCTAGCTCCTCAGCCTGCAGGAACAGGCTGCCACAACACATGCATTGTGCTACCTTGTACAAGCACTGGAACCTGAAATGATACTTGCTGCCTTTTTTTCCCAGCCAGTGGTGAAGGTGCAGGGGCAGGAGGTAAGGGTAGAGTGGGGAGAAGGACGTGGTAGGAGATAGGTAGGAGAAACTATATTGGGCATTGGTGAAAGTGTTTTAGTAGGGGAGCACAGGAGATGTATGTAGCAAGATAGATCTCTGTGATATTGCTATGGGTGGCATAAAGTACAAAATCCATAGGATGGCAGGTTTTTTCTCTTCACGTAATGGCCTGTTTACAATAAGCAGTCCACTTACAATGTACGTGCAGCTTATGAATTGCAGGTGAAGTACATGTAAAAAAAAAATAAGAAACTATCAAGAAATGAGGGAAAATGTATACTTTCAACGGTTCCAGTGAAAAAAAGTTTAAGAAAATACACTCTTAGGTGTTGCAGGGTGTCTACAGTCAGTGCAGATGTGACTGCAGTTGTGAGTGCTTGTTTTAATGTACATAATATGGGTAAAAATGTCAGTTCCATCTAAGTGGCATGCCTCTGATTGTACAGGCCGTACAAACCTGTAATGGACCCTAAAAGCGTACGTGGGTGTCTGGCCCACTGTTGAAGTTCATGCTGCCAACCCCATAGATACACCTACAATTAAAGTAATGCAAGCACACTTACTTGTGCTGGGACTGTACCTTCATTCTGCTGTGCAGCTGTGATGCTGGGGTAAACACTGTCTTAGAAAACCTGCATCGCACTTCAAGCGTTCCGAACACAGTGGAAGTTCACTCTGAGCAAAATATTAGTTGTCACCACGCTACTCTTGGAAGCTGGGCTATAGATAGTGTTTTTCACTTTGGGCCTCAAAGTTGTTATGAGAGCCATCATTAACTTATCAATGGTTCTTGATCCTGAGACTGTGCATTGTTTTGGACTTCAATAGTAACTATTTTTGTATCAAAAAAACAAAGGTCCCAGATAGTCTGCGGAACTTGAACTAAGTTGCAGTACTCTTAAACTCTATACTGCTTCTGACTTTTTGCAAACATGACTCCATATAACAAACACCAAATTGTCCTACTATTTTTAAAATTGATCAGAAAGTCTTTTCTAAGTTTTTCTTCATGTAGATCTGAAGTCGTCTCCTTTAATCTTAGTTTTCAGTTATGATCATCTGTCTTTCAACAGTTAGGAGAGAGCTAATGTGGTAAGGAAGGCCACCACTATTACTTAGAAACAAGATTTGTTTCTTTGCCTTCTTATGAACAAAGGTGGGAGGATGAAAATGCTGAGATGGGCTTTTTGGTCCTCTCTCCTGCAAAATAAGTTGTTTATCTTAGATCTCAGGTACTAGGAAAAAGTTAAGAGGGTTGTTGCTATGGCTTAGCCATTGTGCTGATACCACTCTGCTCATTTGTGAAGGAAATAACATCTACATGTTAAACAAACTGACCCTGCTGGCTCCAGTGTTTGTTTTGAACATACAGTGCTTTCAGTGTAGCTGGTCTGATACTGAACTGTTCTTATTAAGTATTGTCCCTTTCCCCAACAGAAGCAAGGCAGAGAGACCTCTGTGGTTGTCACAGAAGAAGTAAACCATATGATGGACCACTATGAGAAAATTCGAGCTGTAGAAAATTTGATTACAGCTGCCAGCCCACGCAATGCACTGTGTGTTGCAGCCTATGGACTTTTCTAAGCAGTATATACAACCCAAAAAAGAAAAACAGATTCTGTTTTACAGGAATGCGGTCTCACATTTGAGACTGGGAATGACCAGTATCTCTAAATGAACGTGTAATTTTCAGTAAATAAAGACCCCACAGTGAACAATACCAAAAACTGAGAAAATTCATAAATTGTGCTAGTGTCTTTCAGGGAAGAAATTCCCCAGCCATCAAAAAATATGAGTATTCTAGCATACATTTTGTTGTGTTTTAATAATGTCCCAATGGCTGCTCTTTGGTGCCAACTTTGATCTCAGTTTCTGCAACAGGAGACAAAGACGGTTTTGCCCAGTGGGGTTTAATTTATGCAAATCAGCAGATGGCTTTACAGGAATATGATTTGTTATGTTTCCTGAACGGATGAGTGTGCTTTTTTAAATACCCTGGCAGCAACAGATTTGTCAGTATCTTGTATTATATTTTTGAAATGGCCTTTCAATTACTTTAATTGTGGTTTGTTTGATTCCCCCCCAACCCCCCTCTCCTTCCCTTCCTCTGTAGATTCTGGGACTTTTCCAAGCCTAACCCTTTGCTGGAAACAGTCGAGCATCATACTGAATTTACGTGTGGACTGGATTTAAGTCTTCACAACTGTGGTCAGGTAAGAGCTGGGATGAATTTACTTTTCACTTGCCTATTATAGCCAGTGTGGTCATGGCTGGACTGCAGAACTCGGTTCCTGAATAAGAGCCACCAGATTGCAGAAAGCTTCTGGACGTGAGTCTGGCTTAATGCTTATTAAATAAACCTCACTTCGGGTCCATTTTTTATTTATAAAGCAGTTACTTGTGTTGGGCAGGAGAGGAGGGCAGGACAGACGGAATTGCAAAATCAGATAGCTGAAAGCTACAGTGAGCTCGGGGAGAATGAGGTAGTTCTGTTTCAGAAGGAGGAGTAATAGAGGAGGGCCTAGAATGCCAAGCTGAGATACAGTGCTTTCTTCCATCTACTTAGAATGTCAAGTTAAACATTGGTAGTGTCACACATGATACCTTGACCTGGTTTGTCATAATATTTGGAGTACTAGGAAGAGGCTTGATACGTAGTTAGAATTCTAAAACCCTCAGCTATTGACGTAAATTGAGTGGAACCCATTTTATCAGGGGCACTAATTTGTGTACTGGTCGTGGTAGGATTCTCCTCTGCTTCTGTTGCTGCAATTGTTTCTGTTCTGTAAACAGAGGATTGTTGTTTGTAGTATGAACTGTTTTTTCAGGCAAGAAAGGCAGAAAAAGTAAAGTTAATTTATTAGCTTTAAAACAAGAAAGCCTATAGTTTTCATACAGAAATTACTGAGTTAACTGTAACCAATGCACTATTTAATGTGCCACAGATATCATTTGCATCTAGATTCCTTTCTAATTCACAGTGAAATTAATTTTTCACCCCAGATAAAAATGACTTGTAACATCTGCGATGAAATTTTGATTGGACAAAGCAAATAAAACTATCATAATTTCTGCTACTGATAAAAAGACACAGGAGGAAGGTGTAAGTTTGGCAAAATACTTACCTTGATGTATGTGGAACCATTCTAGCTAAATGCTAGCTTGAAGAGGTTCCTGCCTGGTTGCTTGTTACCTTAATTCTGTTGCCTCAGAGGTGCTGCAGTAACTGTTCGTGAGGCTGTGCTGTGAACCACATGGGGGAATTTGTAAGGCTGAAAAAAAATTCTTAAGTTTCAGGTTGTTTTTCATCAGGGCAGGGCAAGAATAGCTTAAAGGCCAGTCGCTGGGAATTAAGACTTCATCCCAAGTGAATGCATAGGTACGATTCTAGCTGAATTGGGTTCAGAGGAAGCAGCAAGCGTAGCGTCGTACACTAAGGCATTACAGTGTTACATCATGGCATGCTCTGAGCCCAGTTCAGCTTTCCGTGAAGTTGGTGTGGGTTTTGCCATGGATCTGTATGAGGCGAGAAAATTTTTCTTCATTTTGTATTGAAAATATGATTACATCTTGGTTACAAGCCAGTTGCAGAGCCCTATGTGTTACAGAATGGGTCTCAGTGGATGGTGTTTCTGACTGGCTGGCTAGATATGACTTCTTTTTGTATGATTTATCTGTCAAACTTGCAGTTGCTGCTATGTGGATATTCTTTCTTTTGTAACTGCAATGTATGGAATAACCTTCTTGGAAGAAGGTCAAGTAAATGCTCATTGATGATAGATAATGAATTGAAAGCAAACAGCTGCGCATGCACTTGCACATTGGAAAAAGGAAAACGATGGTGTGCATACCCATCTACATTAGGGCATTCATGCATCCAGGTATTTTTTTTCCACACAGAAATTCTACAAGTCCCATGTTGGATGTAATGCACAAAATCTGTAAATCTGGGGTACATATCCATACAGACTGCGTGCCAATGTGTCTTCCAGACAGGAGTTTGGCATCTGCAACAGTTTTAATACTCCTCTGTTTTTTTTCTATTGAGTTGATTTAATGTATTGTGAGGGTTGGATATCACAGCAATACAAAATGTAAAATTCCTGTTTTTTAAGAGAAATGTAAAAAACTGTGATAGAATTGAACTGTAACTTACAGGATAAAGAAAGAACACTTACTGAATAGTTGCTTCCAGTATGAGTGCTTGCAGCCTTTCCATGGCTTCTACGTCGATCCAGTGAAGGTTATTTGCTTAAATTTTATGCTGCTGTTCCTAATATGTAGGTTGCCTTCTTGTCTGCTCTCTATCAAGACCTGATTGTGAGCCCCACTCGTTGTTCTTCATGCATTTGTATGATTTGTGATTTTTCACGGTATGCTTTGAGGAGCTACGACCTGAGATTTGAACTGCTTCTCTCCTCCATGCATGCTGATTATTTTCTTACTTTATAGGTAAATTAAGTACCATTCTGGTCATTAACCTTTGCTTTCATTCTTAATGATATTTTTGTTGTCTAGACTGGTATTTTCTTTGGCTGTGCCCAATGAACTTCAGTATTTTTTAATTATCTTTTACATGTCAAGAAAAAAAACAGTCTGTACTTTTGAAAAAGTGTTCAAAATAGGTACTGTGATTAAGTGTCTGATCTAGGAATTACAAGACATTCCTGTGGAACTGATTGAGCTTTGAACAGAATCCACAGGCAGAGAGTAGGTAGGTACATGCAGGCAAGCTGGTTCTTCTAAGTATCCTTGCTAAGGGGAGCCAACATGTGGGAGAGAGATCTGGTCATAAGAACGTGTCCCAGGTTGTGAAGGTAAGAATTAGCTAGATGAAACAGAAAATTCCTTTGTGCTTAGTTAAGATTCTGGTATCTATTTTGGGGTATCTGCCTCTAGGTAAAGTAAGCGTTTGCTGAAAGCTTTTTATTTTAATAAAAACAACTGTTGTTTGGTTTGGGGCTTTTTCCACTATAATGTTAGTGTCAGGTGCATAGCAATTTCAGACAACTAATAAACAAACTTTCAGATGCATAGGAAAATGTGCATTTTACATTGCAAAGCATTAACAGAAATGGTACTCATGATATTCAGGGTATTTCTCTGTTAAACTGCAAGTGTTGATGTGAGAGCTTGCAAGGCGGGACGTCTAGGAGAAAATACTCCCAGCTCCAGCTTTCAGCCAAAATAGCTTTGTCACGCACAAGAACAGTGACAAGACCCTAAGCACCAAAAATCTTTTAAATTTGTAATGGTGTACAGTATTAAGAACTGAACAAATCCATTTACCTTGTCAGCAGTATTAAGAAGATGCCGTTTTTTAAACCAGATATAATAGTTCTTTCCAAAGTTTGGGGATAACAAAAACAATTAAAGCTTGCTCCTTTCTATATACACTAGATAGGCATAGGGTGTTTATAGAGAATACGAAAACGGTAGTCAGCTGTATACTGTTCCTTGCTGGGGGCTGATAATGCTAGACGATATATTGGAATTGTAGTCTGTAGCTCATGGGATTTCTTATTTCTCTCCTGGTATTTACTTTCCCTGCATGTGATCTGTGAATGTTCCGATTTCTTAAAATATAATACTCGTTTAAGCCTGACTGTTACTGAGATTTTGCTGTGCTTACCTACAGCGTGTAAGCATGAACCTAACTTATTTTGGTATTATTTGCACAGCTTTATTTAAAAGCAGCCTTTTTCTTCTGTTGTAGGTTGAATGTGATGTGGCAGTCATGAATTAATTTTAACTGTCTTTTAGGTAGTCCATCAGTGACACAGATAAAAAGTACAGATACTGCAGACATTCACCTCTTCTTGTCTTGATTCTGAAATGGTTTCAATAAGTATATAAGAAATAGAAAATACATATGTACCATAAATTTCTTTAAATCATGGACAGAAAATACCCAACCCTTTCTATTGTAGTTCTAAAGCTGTGTTTTGCTTAACACAAATGTACGAAAAACTGAAGCTCTGAATTTTGTCTGGAAACCTTTCTCAGCCTACATCTCATGTCTGTTCTGAACTCTGTAAAGCAGCCAGTGGAAGGTACAAATTAATGCTTTCCATTGAGTCAGGCTTTCTATCTTGCTGCTGAGAACAGGATTAAGTGTTTCATGGGAACAGAGAGGAATCTTTCCATTTCTCTGTACTTTTACTCTATGAACAATGACATTCCTAAATTGCAAGGATATGTGATTTTCGACGGAAGTGATGGCAAGTGGTGTAGTGGCTTAGAATGCTTGATACATGAAGAGCACATTATACATCTGTGACATGCCAAATCAGAACAGGACTTCAACGATACACAATACTGAGGTGCTCCCTTTGGAAATTAATTCTGCAGCAAATGAGAATAAACCAAATGTCAGTTCTCTAGTCCAAAGTCATAGAATAGTTTGGATTGGAAGGGACCTTTAAAGGTCATCTGTTATCTGAATGCATGTTAAAGTCTAGGTTTTAGAATAACTTCTGTACAATACAAGTAACGATCGCTTATGATTTTCCTTTGCTATGGTTGTGTGTGTTTGGATGGTAATTATAATACAAATGGGCAGCTAGCTGTCTAAATAGCTGTTTGTGTCAGCATGGTTTGGGAGGCAAACTTGTTTTCTCTAGCCTTCTGTGTGGCTGCACCTCCTTGCGTAATTATTCCCCCTAGAGTAGATCAGTTCACATAAAACTGGTTTCTCTTACTTCTTCAAAGCACCTGGAGCTCTGGGATGTATCAGTGTGAGAAAGGGCCTGGCCACAATTCTTCTGTATTGCATTTGGAAATGGTGATGGGTGATATGGCAATACGCACATGTGATACCAAATAATACAGAGACATTGATAATACCAGTGCAGTACCCATGAAACCAGTCTTGTGCTCTGTGTTACACCATCCTTGTGATCCAGCTTCCCTGAACCTCCACTTTCTTCTTCCTGAAGCTAGAGGGTATCACCAGCATGCTGTGCCATACCACAGTCTGCTCCTTCCTCCCACCTGGCCAGAGGCAGTTAGAACTGAGCAGAGATGCGTGCTTTGTAGCATTAGTCTGTTGATCCCATGAAATGTTGCTGTACTGGTGGTATAATGAGTTTTCTTATGGTATCAGTATCACTAAAATTTTAAAAGCTGTAATTTCTTACTCGCTGGAGGAAGGTCATAGCCGAACTGTATACACTTGAGCTTCATCCGCTGAAGGTAACTGAAATCTAGTTCTAAATTCTTCCAGCTTTATGCAGAAATTTTTGATCATCTGTCACGTTTTGGTGTACAGGTTTGTTCTGCTACCTGTTTTCTATATGCAGCTTGTGCAATGTGCCACATTAGCTATGCTGTCTCAGCAAGCAGGAGGATGGACAGGTTAGCGACTGCTGAAGTTGGCTTAACCAGTATAGCCAAATATAAATGCAGAAGATGTCTTTGAGACTGTTGTGCTGTGTATTTCGCTATTCACTTAAATTAATTGTATGCCCTCAACAGGCCCAGAAATGTTGACTGTTTCATATAAAAGCAGAGTTACATCTTGTGGAAATGTACAGAAAAGCAGAGACTTTTGGTTTGATTGCTTGTCTTATCTTTTACACTTAATTGCCAAGGAACTGATAGCTTCCACCCAGCTGTTGTGGCTATCACAGTGCTATATCACTATCTGTACTTCTTTTTAATCTCTCCTTATGGTCTTTCTCCAGGATGCTGCTAAAGTTATGTAGTTAGTGATCCTTTGAGATAAGAAGATCCTACAGCATCTGTTCTTTCACTTAATTTCAGAGTGGATTTTTGCATGGAAAGATCAGATTTAACGAGCTGCAAATGTTAAACCAATTTGAACTCCTTTACAGAGTTGGAGGGGAGAAAGGGAGGTGACTTTTCTTACTGGTGTTTATGATGTGTCTTTCCCAAACTGTTAAAAATAAACTTTCACTGCATAAGTCAAAGCTAGCTATTCATGAGTAATGGTCACTCTTTGCCATTATCAGCAGAAATCTCATCGTAAGGTGTTTGGAAAGGTTGCTGACACGCATCACAATTCTGCCAACATACTGAGAAAACAACGTACTTTAATTTTGATTGTGAAGTACTGGGAAGAGGCGGGAGGCAGTGGTTTCTTACTCAATAAATGTGTTGCTTGTGCGTTGTATTTGATTCAGTGGCTTACAAATACTTTCTGCTTCTGTGAGCCTTGTCTTTTAGTCATCATAGTGGATTTTGTTTCTTTTCTGCATGATCGATAAATCTGTTTGAGAAGTCCCAGTGAATTGCACTAGTGAAACTCAGTTACCAAAAACATTGTTTGGTTTATGATTATCTGTGATGATATCCCAAAAGGAAGGAACTTAACTCTGAGCTGAAGGATGAGTTTGAAATTAGATAAGGTCATTAGAAAACAGTTTCACTGCATGTAAATTGACTGCATTTGGGGTCGCCAAGGTTAGGATCAGCACAGAAAGCCATTTTGCAGTTCTGATGTATCTTCTACAGTACTTACGATTGACTTTAGCATTTAAAAAACAGTTCTTGAAAGACTGGGGAGATGTCTTTCCCCTAATCTGTAGTACAGAGGAATTGCTACAAATGCTGTGGAGATGCCAAGGATTTCTCTCTAACCTGCAACTTGCATCTCAGTTTCCTTTACATCTTACTCATGAAATGCACACTCAGAAGACTTGCATTTAGGAATGTGTAGCACGGCTAACAAGTCATCTTCCTGTTGCCCGTGTCAGAGCAACAAAACAAATGTTGAGACAGCTCCCTGGTTTTTAGATCAGTTCTTTGTGACATACCTTTGCAATCTGAAAAATAATGCCCCTCAAGTCTTTTGTCTTTTCTCTCCTTAAGAAAGAAATGGATTTCTTAAGCAGTACTTGGAACATCTGTTTCTGATAACTGTGGTTTGAACCTAGACCTTTGTAAGAACTTCTGGTCCAGGGTTTGTTTTATTTTGTCTTTACTGGAAATAATAATTAAATAAATGTGTGGGATTTTTCAAAAGTAAATTAAAAAATGACTGGTGTTATTGCACACTGAAAATAAAACATTTTAATTTACAAACTCCCATCACTTTCATTCTCGTGTAAAGGTAGGCATCATGTGCAGTTCACCCTGGCAACTGTTGACCAAGGAAAAGGCCACGCTAGTAGTTTGGATTTTCTAGTACTGAATGCATTTAAACTCATGCATGATCCATTATGCACTTAACCAACCAGTTTTAACGATCACATGTGAAAGTAATTTTGATGAGTAGCAAACCTAATAGCTTGCTTTATCTCCACTTAATCTACATCCCACATGCTTACAGAGGATGCTCAGGACCCCTCAAAAATACATACTAATGACATAAATAGACAATTAAATTCTATATGAAAAGACACAGAAGATAAGAAACTAAAAGAGGAAGGGAAAAGCAACAAATGGAAGCAAGGAACTGAATACTTTTTCCACTGTCTCTTCTACAGAAAAAAGACAGGTCTTATTAGCTTTATTTGAAAATGGGGTGGGATGGAGAAAAGCTGGGAAGAGAAATGAGTCACTCTTAGACAGATTTGCGTATTATCCTATGATTTATTATGAGCACTCTGGAAGCTGAGTGGCACCAAGATAATTCCAGAAATACTAATCTAGAGAGGGCTGTACTTCCTTCTGATTAAACACCTTGTAAAGGGGATACTGAACTCAAAGTTTTTAGTTTGTTCTTTTGAATGTATTTAATCTTGGTTAGGGCTTGGGCGTTTATTATGCCTTCAAATATTGGGGAAAAAAGCTACTAACTTGGGAGACTTCTCTTGTTTTCTTGCTTCTTCTGAACGGTAAAGAGGCAGAATGTCATGCAGGTAATTGCACTAGACTGAATAGATTGCCCTCGGGTGCTGGAAAAGGTCTAAGTCTACTGCAAAGCAAGATGATTGTGATGAATAGGAAACAGAGGGCCTGTCAGAGGAGTAAATCAGTTAGTGAGTCGATGGAAATGGCTTTGATAAATGAATGGATGTCAATATTAAATCAATTGGTGGGAAATATTGTTACACTCTGGGACAAGGATAAACACTTCAATAAAATACAGGATAGCTGTTTCACTTGAGTTAAACTAAGATTTTCCAGTCAAGCAATCGGCTTCCTGTGATGACTGCAGTTTTTCGTTTGTTTGCTTGCTTTTTGGCTTTACTTGAAGGGAAATAGAGTTATCCCCATTTTATGTGCTTCAAATAGACTTGCTTATATCTCTGCTGGCAGATAACTTGGCATGATGTTTATTCTGCAGTAATAACAGTACAGTACCCCTAGCATACATACTAGTACTACAACTTTGCTACTGAAATAAAAGTATTAAAGACAAGTAGTAAATGTCATTTTGTTAGATTGCCTTTGTCCTGTATAACTTCAGTTATAATTAAAATTACCAGGTTTAGAACGCTTTTTCTATTTGCACTATTTCATGATGTAATTTACCAGTCAGTGTAAGGCAGAATATTCTTGTTTTCCAATTAAGCTATTCTCCTTTTCCCTACGATTTCTGATAATTAAAATATGCTATAGTAGAATTTTATTCTATAGTTACAAGAGCAATTTAGTATTCATAAATGTTAATGAAAATTCCATGGCATACAGGTGTCCAAAATATTCAATAGTATAAGGATATTACACAGTTCTTCGCAACTGAAATAAACTGTCTTCTACTCTGTTTGCCTGTCAGCTTGGGAAAAAAAAAAATATGTAAACCATGCACCCTCTAAATACTGGAATTGGTGAGATTTGTTTCAACCAGAGAGTAGAATTTGTCCCTGAGATAGTGGACATTTTCACAGAGAGGCAAACTTCCATGCCTTCGTGTTCCTAATGGTGAGGATTTTTATCAGGTACGCAAATAATGTGTGAGTCCATTTTCAGTTTTCCGTTGTCCTTCATCCTACCACAGGAGGGTTTTCTCTGCCTGTTAGTAACATCATCTCATTGATCAAAATATAAACTCTAGGAACTTGCGGCTTTTTTTATGCCATATTTATTTACAGTGGTGTGCTGGATCAGCCCTTATCCCAATGGAATTCCTGCTGCTATTTTAATACTTAAATTTAGTAGCATTTAGTTTATTAAAAAAAATCGGCTAAAGTGCTTTAAAGTATGTAGTAAAACTGTTCGTATGTCACATGAGAATTGACAGTTCTAAATACTTTCAAAGCGCTTATATTCAATATGCTGTGTTTCCCTCTTCTGGGGGAAGGTATACAATGGTCTTATGACCATTGTATAAGACAGGTCGTAAGAAAAAAGGCAAAATGAAGGAGAAGACGTTTTGTAAACTGATGGCAGTAGCTGCATGAACAGGCACTTCTCTTTATCCCAGGGTTCATTTTAGTCATGTTTATTTGAGGCAGTGATAATCTATGAGATACTGCAAAGGGGCATGTAGCGGCTGTCCATCAGTTAATGCTGGCTGCTGCACTGTTAGCTTACAGTTGTCCCCTTCCTCTTACAGTCTTGGCTGTATTTTGGAGAAAGTATTACGGAGAAATGGAAGTGCTATTGCATTTTGTAATGCTGTTTCATGCTGTAGTGTCTTAGTTTCCCATACATACCTCTTTGCTGTTCTTTGCATGTGTATTTTCATCAAGGTTTCTGATATCAGTATTCCATTATAGATTTCCTGCTGCACAGGAGAACTTGATACACTGTTATTTGCTGTAGCTTTTATTTTTCTTTTGTTTGCTGGTTACGTTTTCATCTTTCATGCGCTATCATTAAGTCAATGAGTTAGGCAAATTACTGCAAGTGATCCTTTTCAAACTCCCTTTTAATATCCCGTTTATTTTTAGTGTTGCTAGATTAAATGGTTCTGTAACTATATTTGTTCTTGAGACTACTTCAAGGATGCTAATTACATTGATAACAGGTGGGAATTCCCATGGGATTTTTTCCAAATGTTATCTCTGTTTCTTTATGAAAGTAGAAAGTGTTGCCTGTAGAAATACAGATATTGATCCAGAGCTGTGGAGAATATTAAAAAACCTGTGTTTTATGTGACTGCCAGTTTCTACATAGCATTTAGTGGAGAACTCAAATTTTCTTTTTGGTGTGATTTGGGGGACTGCAATGCAGCAGAACATTATATTACACAAAGCTCTATTATGTTGGATGAATAGACAGACACGTTGTCAAGAGATTTTTTTTTGATCCATTTAGATGTATATGGAAAGCACTTCAAATAACTAAGTAGAACCAGCTAAGGAAGCAATAAAAATGAATAATAGTGCAGTATAGTAAACACAAAATGGGCTAATTATAGTCTGAAATCAAATATTGAAGTTAGATTTCCAAATTTTTAGTGTGCAGCTGTTCATTCTGGCTCTAGAAGGGAACAGGAATTGCAGTCTGCAGCAGAAGGAAGCTTGTTGTGCAGAGGATCCAATACTGTATCCTTTGTGATCCCAACTGGAAAGGACATTGTGAAAATAATGGAAGATGGGTTCAGCCAGATGTACTGTCATATATTTGTGGCGCTCATCGGCTTTTTCTGTTTAGCTCTCTTCTTTCTTCTTCCCTTTGCCTTAATTCTTGTCTCCCACAGTATTTTGTGAATATGTATTATAGGTCATCTACCTGAGTAACTGTCAATGTGGTTAATGCTTTCACTTTGTTACAGACTCTAAAGTGCATTATCAAATAATTTTCAAACCTAAAGCATTCTGTAGTCATCTTCTGTGGAATCTTGTTATGTATTAAAAAATTTTAATGCTACAGAATTAGGTTAACCTGCTGGTTTTGTGACTTTAGGTTCAAGCCTGCATCTAGAATAGAGCTTGGGACTTGCAATTCAGAAAAGTTTCAGTTATATTGGAATCGATCGCTGTGTTTATAAGATGCGATTGGCACACGTAGCATCACTTCTCATCAGACTAGTGGGGTCTAGGTAGTGCTTGAAGCAACATCACCACGCCCAATTCTCAGTGCTCAGCAAACAGACATCTGTCTTCTCAACAAAAGACAATACAGTGATCTCATAGTTTATCAGTGTGAGACTGAAGTTCTGGCTTAATTCTTCAAGAAACTCCCTGCATCATTTTGGTCAACTTCTTTGTTTTTCTATTCCTCAGCAATCCATTAGGAAAATGATAACAATTTTCCATGCCTGCAAGTATAAGAAAGTTGTCCAGATTTGATCATGAAGTGTTTAGATATCATGGTAAAAGGGTCCTGAGACCCTGTAAAGAGAAGAAACACGACAAGGTCTCGCCTTTTGTGTGTCCTTCCTTCATTTCATTCTCAGTTATGTTATTTAGCCTATTTAGAACAATCAGTTGAAACCCAAGGGTTTCCCTGCTTTCCTTATGGGGAGTATGAATGTGGTGGGTTGACCCTGGCTGGATGCCAGATGCCCACCAAAGCCGCTCTTATCACTCCTCCTCCTCGACTAGACAGGAGAGGGAGAATGTAATGAAAGGCTTATGGGTCGGGGTAAGGACAGGGAGAGATCACTTAACCAATTACCATCACGGGCAAAACAGACTTGATGTGGGGAAAATGAACTTAATTTATTGCCAATCAAACCAGAGTAGGGTAATGAGAAAATAAAAATGAATCTTAAAACACCTTCCTCCCACCCCCCTTTCTTCCTGGGCACAGCTTCACTCCTGAATTCTTTACCAACTCCCCCCGCGTGGCACAGGGGTACGGGGAGTGGGGATTACAGTCAGTTCATCACACGTTGTCTCTGCCGCTCCTTCCTCCTCAGGGACAGGACAGCTCACACTCTTCCCCTCAT
>JAVKLA010000081.1:25330160-25354417 GCA_034782735.1 Sagittarius serpentarius
GCCCTTCGGGCCCCGCCTGGCGCGCCCCTTCGCCGCCGTGGCCGCCCTGGCCACGCTGCAGTCCACCCTCACCCTCTGGTCGCTGCGCGGCCTCAGCCTCCCCATGTACGTCGTCTTCAAGCGCTGCCTGCCCCTCGTCACCCTCCTCACCGGCGCCCTGGTGCTCCGCGACGGCATGCCCTCGCCCGGCGTCCTCGTCGCCGTCCTCATCACCACCTTCGGCGCCGCGCTGGCCGGTGAGTGCGACCGCCACCGCCACCGCCGCGGCGCCGGAGGGACGGGGCGGGGCGGGGCGGGACGGGACGGGACGGGACGGGCGGCCGCGCCGCCTCTGCACCGGCAGCCCCCGCCGCTCCGGCTGGGCTTCGGGGCGGGACGGGGCAGGGAGCGGCACCCCGGGCGAAAGGAGCGAGGATGCGGGGCGGGGGGGGGGGGGGCAGCTGCAACCCCGCGGTGGCAGGCGCAGCCTGACGGGGGCAGGTGCGACCTTGCCGGGGGGATGCAGCCCCGCTGTGACAGGTGCAGTCTTGCAGGGCTCAGCGCAGCCTCGCGGAGACAGGTAGCTGCAACCTTACGGGAGCCGGTGCAGCCCTATAGGGGTCGGCGCGAACCTATGGCGGTAGGTGCAGCCGTATGGATAGAGGTGCAACCTTACTGCAACCCTATTAGGGAAGGTGCGACCCTGTAGAGGGAGGTGTGGTCTTATGGGGGGTGGGTGCAACCTTACAGGGGGGGACGTATTCTTCTGGGGGCAGCTGCGGCCCTACTGGGGTAAGTGCAGGCTTACAGGGGTCGGTGCAACCTTTGGGGTCAGCTGCAACCCTGTGGGGCCAGGCGCCCTACCTGTGTTGATTTCCAGCCGAGGTGTAGGTGGGGTGGGAGGCAAAGCTGGCTCTGTGCGGCCCGGCAACGCTCCTGGGTTGGGGGCTGCCCCAGGGAACAGCGCACACGCACACGGCGAGTAGCTTAATCTGCAAAGAAGGCGGACAGGGGGCTCAGCAGGGAGGCTCTTCGCTGCGGGGGCCCCACAGGGCTTGGCCGTGCTCTGGGGAGCAGGAGGGCAGAAGGAGGGCGGGGGGGCTGGAGGGCGGGCAGCCCGGCCAGCCGCAGCTGGCGTGTGCCCGCAGTGGCAAGAGGGTGCCCAGCGTTGCTGTGGGATTTCAGCTCCAAACCTCCCGTAGTGGCTTCACAAAAGGGAAAACGCAGTCTGGTTTTGGCTGCGGGGTTTCGCGGGAGAGTGGATGGCGTTCAACAGGTTTGCAGCACGCGCGCGCGCACGCACACACACACACACACACAGATATACCTGTTGGGAGGTGTGTCCAGCCTTGGGAAAAGCATGGCAAATCTTAGGGGTTACGGAAAGGGCACTGGTGCCTATTTCCTAAATCTCCACCCAGCCCAAAACAGTGCTGTCTTTCTGTCTCAAAAACATGCCTCTTTCTCTCTGTGACTCTCCTGACAGGAGCTGGTGACCTGACCGGGGATGCTATGGGCTATGTGACAGGCGTGCTGGCCGTGCTGATACACGCTGCCTACCTGGTGCTCATTCAGAAGACCAGTGTAGACAGTGAATACGGACCTCTGACAGCTCAGTATGCCATCGCTGTTTCAGCCACCCCATTTCTCATCATCTGCTCCTTTGCCAGCATGGATTCCATCAACGTCTGGTCCTTTCCGGGGTGGAAGGACCCCGCCATGGTATGCATCTTTATCGCTTGTGTCCTGATTAGCTGTGCCATGAACTTTACCACCCTTCACTGCACTTACATTAACTCGGCTGTGACCACCAGCTTCGTAGGGGTGGTGAAGAGCATAGCAACCATCACGGTGGGCATGGTGGCATTCAACGATGTGGAGCCCACAAAGTTATTTATAGCCGGTGTTGTGGTCAACACCTTGGGGTCCGTCATTTACTGCGTGGCCAAGTACATTGAGACCAGACGGCAGAGCAATTACGAGGACCTGGAGAAAGAAGCTAGAGAAGAGGAGGGGAAAAGGCAGGCTGGGGACCAAGCAATGTTTGCGATGGAGGCAATTACCCAGGAGAAGGGGGCTGAGGAAGCAGCAGTGGAAGGATCAGCCACAGGGGACAGCCAGAGCGGAGAGGAAGAGAAGGACGGCACTGAGAAACCTGCCAAGGGACCGGCGGTCCAGGGAAGAGCCACCGGCTCACAAGAAGTGAACAGGAGCTTGCTGAAGGATGCCTATCTTGGAGTGTGGAGGTTGGTGAGGGGTGCTAATTATATAAAGAAGGATTATTTGATAGACAATGAAGAGCTACCAAACCCTTAAAAAGCAGGTTTGAAAACCTATTGCTTGAGGACAGACGTCTGGTTCTCTGTACAGGGGAAAGGCAGAGCATACATTTCCACATCAATGCTGACAAATCCAAATCATGTAGGATGACTTTACCTCATTGTCAAAAAGCAAAAGGTCAGAGTTTGCTCATGCTTTGGGCTTGCTTTCAGCTGCTGTTAGTGCATCCGTTTAGACCCACCACAGCTAAAGGTGCCGAGTCCTCTGCTGTGGGCACAAAGAGAGTTGGGTAATGGGAGGTCACGGGGTGCTTGCCCAGCAGCCTGGGCTATGAGGGACATCAGTACCACTGAGTTAGTCAGCAGTGCCAGCGTCACGGTGGTGGTCTGTAACTTAGCTTGTGTCTGGAGCCTTGCGATTTTAACACCATTCGGAGGCTCTGTCGATGCTCTTCCGTGTCTGTATCCGTCCAATTATAGGTACTCTGTATAAATATATTCCTACAATATATAGACTCCTATTAACTGTACTTCTATGTGCTCCTCTGTGTCAATACAATTGCAACAGAGCTAGAGGTTGTGCCACTTCAATTATATTGGTGTAAAGTCACCCTCTTAACTGAAGAGTTGAAGCTCTCCCTGATGCTGTGGCCAGGCTGGGCCTTGGGCCGGGTTTACATCGGGCGGTTTGTGTCTTCAGTAGAAATACTTTTGTCTTGCGGTGGTGCACATGAGAGCAGGATCAGATCTGGACCTTTGAGAGGCTTAGGTTAGCAAAAGAAGGATGTTTTTCCATGAGCTTTAACTACATGTAGCATTGGGACTATTAGCTCGACCCAAATAAAAGAGTTTCGAAATGTTGGTATGCGTTGATTTGATTGGGAGGGCTACAAAGAAATGAGGGAGAAAGTGTGTGCCTTGTGCTGTCCCCTCCTTGGACCCTGAAGTTGGGTGCATCAGAGCCTGGACTGGAACCTAGGTGTCCTCTCCATCTCCCTCTCTCAGAAGTACGGGCTGATAGCAGAACTGGGGACACCGTCTCTTCGGGGTTCCCAGGGGTGCTTTTGCAGGACAGTTTTGCTGTATCCTGGCCACGTGTTGGGACACAGCTTTGTGCCTATCAGCCCTCGCTGTCCCCACGCGGGGGTGTCCAGTGGAAGAGAGCGCAGGCAGGCAGGGAGCTGCAGTGCGCACCGGCAGATCCCACGGCCGAGCGCTCGCAGGCCGGGATGCTGGGTGTGCTCGGCACCGAGACCTCCGTGGCTTTCGTGGAGACTGCTCCCCTGTGCCCAGACTGTCCCCGCGGGCGGCGAGGGGCAGAGCTGCCTCCCCACCCTGGCCACTCCAGCGCTCCTGTGGGAAGCGGGAAGCGCGCTGAACGTGCTCACATTTGGTAGCACATACATTTAACGGGAAAGACTGGGAAAACAAATGTTTGAGTATTTCCTAGCCCGGGGAATACCCTTTCGGTAGGTGGGGGTCCTTGGGTCAAACCTTTGCTCAGAACTAGGCAGAGAAGAGGTTGGTCTCCGAGTCGTCCTCATCCCAAAACGGTGCCCCAGCCATCGGGCCATCTTGACCACAGGCTGAAACAAGTTGTTATCATCTCCTGAAAAAATGAACCAAGTTGTTTATTGTTGTTGTTGTTGTTGTTGTTGTTATTGTTATTAGTTATTAAGCCACTGAACTGAAAAGCAATTATTCCCACAGCCCTAATTAAGCAGTGCCTAGCCCAATGCCTTCTCAAGCCAAGCCGGCAGCATTAGCCTCACAGCACGTTCGACACTGCAATCTGAAACGAGCCGTTTACCCAGCAGGGAGTGTTTGCAAAACCGATCTCGGGGGGAGCTTTAGATTCTTGTCAATAAATGCAGGCAGAGGCGTCGGGTGTGACAGTATGTTTTCTGAGTGAGTGCAGAAGTTGGGTGACCGGGCATCACCCATGAATTTTTGAAAGAGATGGCTATAAAGACATCGAGGCTAAAAGCCTGCAGCTGCTGAGCTGGGGGACGGGGCACGGAGATCTCTACATCACACGTTATGTTTAGCTTGTCAGTATCGAGAGATTCTGGCTACATGCCAAAATACAACGTTTACTTTCTGCTCAAACTCCATACAGCATCTTTTGCAAAAAAAGCACTGTTTATTGTTTGTAGGCTAATACGGGTTTTGTTAGTTTTTTCAAATGTGTCCTAAAGAAGTTTGTGCCTATGACTTATAGTTGCTGTATTACTGGACTCGTTGCGATATTGGACTGCACTGTAATCGTACAGATGGCTGAAGAGAATCCCATATTTCTGATCTGCCCTCACTGTGCTCAGTGTTTTCTGTCCACAAGAAACGTGGAACTTTTTACCACCTGGATGCCAGTCTTAGATCCTGTAGCGTACACTCCGTGTTTGGCACGTGCTGTAGAAAGCTCGCTCCCTGGACTCTTGTTGCAGGACTTTTTCCTGGGAGAGTTCAGTGTTTTGCCGCGTAGTGTTGTTGAAGTATTGGTAGAAACTCGTGGAAATCCAAACAGTTTTGATTGTTAAAAAAGCTGCTGTTAATGATGTTGTACATTTGCATGTATAGTCGAAATGTGATTATATTGTATTCTGTTTATACCTGTAAATTCCCTAAATTAAAATGGGAATTTGGCAAATGCAATCCACTTTTTTCAGTAAAAGAGACTGTCGCAGAATAAAATAAAAATATTGCCTCGTGCGGAGGTATTTTATTAGCATCAGCGGAAGACTGCAGAACGAGATGTGGGAATAAAATGCGCTGCTTTCCAAAAGCCTTCTGGTTTTCTTATTGTTGCTACTCCGGGGTGCTCATTTTAGGTTCATTTATAGTTATTCTTGTGCCTTTGTACCATCCAAGTTTCCTCAGCATGTGACTGCACACTATAAATACTGCCATGGACAGAGGGACTGAGGACCCACAAAGGAACACAGGACTCTGAAACGGCCAGGTCCTCCGTACAGCTTGAAGTATCTGTGGTTCTCAGCAGTGATTTCTTTGGTTACATATTTAAGATCATTTAGTGTCACTAGCATAAGTGCTGTAGCTTTAGGATACATAAAAATAAGATGATGCTCATTATTAATAGTTATAAAATCATTGCATTATTAAAGGACTTAATATTGATTTTATTTTACAATGTTAAGTATTTGTATTACCAGCGGTGTCACATGGCAGCCCTAGGAGGTGGCTTAAGCATTAATTTTTACCTGTTTCCTTCGGATGAAAGGTACGTAACAGGCCCGTGGCTGAAACTGGGTTGTGCCAGACACCGGGCCTGGTGATTATTGCAGAATTCTTCTTAGAGCTCTACACAAATGTGCCTGCAGGATGGTTTAGAGAAAGAAACTTGTCCTCGATCCAGGATAATGAATGAACCTGATGCACAATGACTGCTTTGAGAATAAACATTAATGTCAGTGTCAACACATCATCGAGTAACACCTGCTCTTGCACTACTATATCGCACGCACATGCACACGCACCCACACAAATACACACGCAACAGGAAAATGACAGCCAGCCTGGCTATCCTTCCTAAAACATACTCTTTTCTCGAAGCAATTAAAGAGAGGCCAGAGTATTTGGAGGCAGGGACAGTTAACGTTTCTAAGGATAAGGAAAAAATTTGCATACATCACTGACAAACTGATCCTGAATTTACTGTCACTTCCAGAAGGAAAATGAACAGCAACCTACAAAAAAACAGGTGAGAGTGAAAGAAATTTTACAGTTTATTAAGCAACACTCCACAGCCCTGTGTATGTCCGGGGATAGTTTATTGCCAGTGCTTAACAGCCTCCTGTAATTTGATTACACCTGTTTGCTGCAGGCAAAGGCTTCAGAAGGCAGAAAGGTGCAAGCCCTTCAGCTCTGGGCTCTAAATTGACATTGGCACATTTTGCTGCTTGTCATGGTTGAGGTTTAACGCCACAGATTCCTGCCTCCTTGCCCTCTCTGCCTGTGTCCCGTATAATTTCACATACTGCTTTGAGGTTTCTTCTGTGTTTTTTTTAACCTGAAGCCTCTAAGTGCAGTGCAGGCAATCAGCTGCCTCTCAATTAGCTGCTGTATTCATGCCTCAGTAGCTTGTTGGAGGTCATCAGGAAGCTTTTCACTTCAACCTCGCTCCTGTCGGGAACTGATGAGCGGGCACATGCCCGCCTTTCCCTTCCTTTGCTCCCGCTGTATTTCCCAACTCTTGTTTCCAGTGTCCAGCCTGAAAACCCCTGCCAATGGCAGGCGATTTGCCACAGAGGCTTCTGCTGTAGTTGTTTTTTTTTTTTTTCTTTTTTTTCTAGAAAGGCAGGGAAGGGATGGACCAGCGGGATCTTGTATGTCCAGATTGCTTCTTGCTACCTTTGTGCATGTTTCTGCACACCAGCTCCCTGCTTACCAGCTCCCGATATAGCTCAGCCGTGGCTGCGTACCAGCTTCTTGTGGAGCTGGGCCAGGGCTGCGTCCCAGTCTCCTGTGGAGCTGGGCTGTGTGCAGGATAGACGCAGGAGTGAAGCCCCTCGCTGCCAGCCAGCCAGTACTGAAATCTCCCGGTCATGTCCGCTGGTGTGGATATTAATTGTACACATAAAACCAGAAGGAGATTTTTTTCACAGTAAGAGCATTTTGAGTAATAAACCTATAAACCTGAAAAGAGGTTGCCATCATTACGGCTGATGAGCCAGGCTCTTTTTTATTAAAGGTGGAGACTAAGAAAGCCAGTTACACTTTAAGGCTAGGCGTTGTGTTTGAGATGCCTGAAATGAAAGCCTGGGTAGAGAGCATGAAAACACTGCTCAAAGAGGTACATGGGATTCAGATGAGGACGGATGAGGAAAATGTGAGAGTTACAAATTAGGATGGATGTGAGAGTTTGTAGAAAAGCAAAATGTTTCAGTTCGTATCCCTCTTCCACACCCACGCCCCTGGGGAGCTGGTAGCCAGCCCCTCCACCAAATTTCAGCTTGTCACTGTTCTTACAAGGAAAGAAATAATGACAGCATCAGGGCCAAGCAGTGTGGTGAATTTGCAGTGAATGCACTTAAATTTGCAGAGAGAGGTGGAGTGAATGACCTGGTTGCGGGGGGGAGGCAGGTAGATCTGCTGTTCGTGGTCCTGTGATACTTTCTTACTGGACGTGCGCAAAAAATTCTGCTCTGGGCATGTTAATTTTGTTGGTAAGTTTTTCCTTTATCAAATCAAAGCACTGGCAGTACTGTTCTCAAAATTACACCTTTTTTTTTTTTTATTAGATGCTATTGATTTTGTTCCTGCCAAAACAAGACAGATTTCAACAACTCTTTAACAGAATTCAGGATTTCTCTGAAAAAAAGCCCTAACTGCTAAGGTCACAGACTGTTTTTTACCTGACATGGGAGGGGGGGGTCAAATGAGAGACAATAAAGAGCTGGAATTGGTCATGGTAGTAAACCAGTCAGGTTTACCAGCTGCTGTAAATACTGAGTATCATCAATAAATAAAAACAGCTACAGGCTCCTCTGTATGTCACCATTAACTCCTTGTGTCTTGAATTGGCTTTATTCTCTTAAGTGAATTTTCAGTCTTCAGAGTATCTCTGCAAACCTCTCCTTGTGGTCTGACCAATTCCAAATGGTGTACGCTTGGCTAAAAGGTAAAATACGGATTTTCTCTTTTGATGACCACAGCATGAGCCCACCTGGGCTCTGAAGGGAAGCGAGGTTTCCTGTGTCAGTGCGCCTTCTCGGGCGAGTTCAGTGGCACAAAAAACGTCCCACAGCATATGTTATGACAAGCATACAAAAATCAGCTAAAGACGTCCTTACCACAGTTTTGCAGGGAAAAAAAAATTGCATTTCCTCAAGCCTAGTGGCTGACAGGCCACTGAGTCTGAACATCTGTTGAACACTAGAAGGCTGATACACACAACACAACTGACAGTGCACAGTCACACGATTTTGGCCCTGCGAGTTACAACATTTTCTAAAACAAAAGAGACCGGGATGCATTTGCATGGCATCATGGAAGAAATTGCTTAACTTAGGAAAGCTGGGGTGCAGGTCTCTGTGAAGAGCTCCTCTCTGAAGAGGCATCACTGCTAAGTCAGCTGCACATTTCAAGGATACCTGAGAGAGGGCTGGACTTTCAAAATTGCTCAACTGTTTTGTTTTGGTTTTTTTTAATTAATAACAGTTAAACATGAGCAGAATGGTCTGTAATATCTGGCCATGTCCTGGGGTGCCTTCTGGGTGCCGAACTCTTCTGAATCACTTGAATGTTGCCGTGGCTTGATTGAACCAGGGCTAATCCTGCTGCATCCAGCTCTGTCTTCCAACACAACCAGTGCTGTTTCTTTTTCCGTTTGGCGGATCTACTTCACCGTGACTGAGTATACTTGTATACTCATAAAGGTCTTTTACAGAATCAGCTGCTCAAAATATTCAGCACTACAGTTCAAGAGAGATACAAAGCAATAGCTAGCTACTGAAGAGTAGTTGTGGTTTCATGTGCGTGTATCACATGAAGTTTGTTCTCTCTGGTTTATCATGTTTTCCTTTAAGATATGGAAGATTAGAATGACAGCCAGAATTGGCTTTTTGACAGAGGATTTTGCAGGAAGAGTTCTGGTTATTTGTTATCCAAGCTTTAGACTTTCCCTAGTTTCATCTACTTCAGTGCCTTTCCTCAAAACTTGCAAATTTTGGTCTTGACTGAGCTTTGGTGTCGATTTAGCACCATTCTTTTTTTTTTATCCTCGTTCTGCAAACTCCACCTCTGCCTGTCCGCCTGTTGCTGGTCAGGTAGGGCACAACATGGTCCTGGTCCTGGACCTGGGACGCACCCTGTGAGTCCTCTTCAGTCCTCTTCAGGGAAACCAAACCTGCAGCCAGCAGACAAAAAGCGTCAGATCCCACACTCCTGGACAAAGACAAGGACGCGCTGTTCTGTGGTTGAGCTTCATCACCGGTTTATACTCATCATGAACAAGCACAGTGAGTAAGGCCTTCAGAGTCAAGGGGGCTTCACTGCATCCCCACACTAAAGCATGGGTTGAAACTGGAGATGATTTTTTGGTGGGGCTCCCCTTGGTGCATTGCATAGATCCAACGTGCTGGCACGTAAATTGGTGAACTCTGAAGACTCGGGCTGCTGTGTGAACGCGGATTCCTAGGTGGCAATATAGAGCAGTCACCGCAACACCTTGCCGGTTGTCATCGCAGATGCTCCCATGCAGTAGTCCTTGCCTTTGTACCAAAGCACTTAAGCATAGGTTTATTTTTGTGCCTCGACCAAGCCCTCGCTCAGTAGGACACAAACCTAAATGAAAGCATTTTGCTGCATTAGGGGCTCGGCAGTGGCTGGTGTTTCACCTCCCCAGCCCGAGGAGGGGGTTAGAAGTGGGGTTTGGGGTTACTTCTCTATCCCACCGAGCAGAGGTCTGTGCTTGAGGAGCTAATGCGCACAATTCCAGCAAAGCAATGTCAGGGAAACACACACACACACACACACACACACACCCCAAATCTATTTACTCACATTGCTGCGGCAGGACAACTGATGACAAACGCACCTGCTGCAGGAGAAGGGAGCTTTTGCCGGCTCAGCGTGTGCCATCGGGCTGGGTGGCACAGCCGTGCCACCGGGGAAGGGCCACCAGCCGCTGGGGCTGTGCCCTCAACCAAGCACAGCTGTAACTGCAGAGTCTTCGGGGAGCAGCTCTTGCCGCTAACGCTGCGTGGGTGAGTGTTCTCCTGTGGGGTCAGGGGTTTGCCCCTTTCCCAAAGCACTCGGAGGGAGCTGGCAGGCCGCGGCTCGCTCGGCCCCCGCCCTGCGCAGGGTAACGGGTCAGCTCAGCCCTTCGGCGGCATTGCGGCGAGGGAGGGGAATGGTACAAATTTTACCTGTGCAATCCAGGCAGGCTATTACTGAAGCCGAAAAGGTTCCTTTCTTACTTTTTTTTCCCAGTCACAACTCCCTCTATATTTCTGAAAGGAAAAATTCAAATCCGCTAATAGGTTTTTTTTAGAAGAAAAGATTTACTTCGGAAGCAAGTTCCTGCAAGCAATACAGCACTGGCTGAGCTTGCAAAATAATTCCATGTATAGGATGGATTAGGTTGGTGGCTGCCTTATTTTCATTGCCTTTGAAGTGGCTGGGAAAACGAAGACGTAAAGGTAAGGACTGTAACAAAGAATGAGCTCTGTAAAGCGGCTTTGCTACAGCAAACCTTCCAACCTGTTTGACAATGTCAGGGATTTCGCGTTATTCTTGAGCTGACTTGACAAACACATCTGGCATCTTTACAATTAAGCCTTAGGAAAAAAAATGCCATAAATTCAACGTCCTGCAAGATAAGGAGTAGCCAGTTGATTCCCAGGGTGCAGGCTGGCACTGATATGTCCTAGCTATCGGTGTGCTCTGCTGCGATATCTAGTGTAGGTAAGTGCATTTCCAGCATTAGGGTGCATGAAGTCTGACTGTGGGTGGCTGCCAGTAGAGACACACAAGTTCCGTTTTGTAGATTCACACAGAAAACTGCTCTCATTTTAACTAGAATGCTAAGTTTTTGTAATAATATAAGAATATTATAAGCTATCAAGAAAGAAGGAAAGCCAAAGGAAGCAAAAAACCTGGAGTCCCACGGACACATTTCCAAAGATTCACAGTGCTGTTGTTCTGCATTTTTCAGTCAGAATAATGAGTAAACATTTGAGTACTAATGAGATGGATATAGATAATTTGGATTATTTTAAATCCAGCGTCACTATCTGATCCAAATGTAGGTGCAGGGAGCCCATGAGGTGCTTCAGCAGGAGCTACCTGGGTCAGAGCCATCAGCATCCCAGCACACCACAGCACTTTTGGGAGCCTACAGCTGGCTGCAGCAGCCCCCATCCACAGCACGCAGTGACCTGGGAGGCTGGAAATAAATACATCTGCTGCCTCTTTCTGTCTGGGGATGCCTTTGTGTACCCAGCCGGCATGTAAAAAAAAGTCACAACCATTTCAGGGCAATGGTCCTGTTTGCTGCCCTCTTTCCTTCAGGGGCAAATCTCTCCCCACCCACATATTTTATGTGACAAAGCCTAAACTGGCATTCACATTGCAGTATTGCCAGAAAAAAAAGAAAGCCAGAAGTGTTGATTTTTTTTGGACCACAGCCTTCAGGCTAATTTAGTAATCGTTGTTTCTGCTAACTTGCTTTCCTGAAGACTGGTGAGAGTTTGGGTGAACTGCTCTACTCACTTTTGGCCTGTCTGATATGTGAGATAAAGCTTAGATGATCCACCAAAGCTGGCATTTTTATTACACCAGTTGTGACAAGAACTGCTGTGTTCCAGGGCGGGTGTGTATGTTTTAATAAAGTCCATTAGACTTGGACTATAGCCAGGTCTTTCATTGCTGGGCTCTTTTTAACGATAAACAGAATTGCACTCCCTCTGAAATTGTGTTGTCACTCACTTTTGCAAGAGGAGGCATGAGTAATTTGGGGGTTTCATCCATTGATTTGTTCTGTGGGTTAATTCTCTAGATTTGGTGAGATCAATGTGCCTCAAAAGAATTAAAGAGCCTGTTCTCTTCTGCTACACTGGCACGGTCCCATAATGCCAGTGAAATTGATTGGGAAGAAGTTGGTTCAGGACAAATAGGTCCCCCATGAGCTGAAAGCATTTCTCCTGGTCAGGAAACGATGCACATAAAGCTGCAGAGTGGCAGCAGAGAGGAGCATAAAAACATCTCCTGTGAGGGGAATGTGATTTGGTATACCTGTCACAGGGGCTGCTGAGGTGTTGCTCAGGATTTTTGCCTTGTTACATTCCCCATGCTGTGGAGCAGTTCCTGCAGGAATCGTTGTCTACCTGCACTGAGGGATATTGAATGGACACCTTTTTACTGACTATTTTTTCTCTTGATGCTACACAGTTGTCTGTCATTTTGTCATTAGTTAAGGATTTCACCCTACTCCCTGTGTCCAACCACAAACTCCATGCTGGGAGACGCCTGCCTCTTGAGTTCAGATGCAGTCTACAAGTCGTGGATCGGCTACTTGGCAAAATTCAGGGGAAGGAATGTCTCATGCAGGAAACGGGGAGCAGACGAGCTCAGTGGGGGCTAAAAACTTCCTCCATCAATGGCAGATCCACTTGAGGAGATAACTTCCCTTCTCCTCCTTCCAGCTGGCCATTGACAGGCTCCCCGTCTCTGTCACAGGCTTCCTTGTAGCAGGTCCTGAATAAAGAGTGTGTGGGGCTGGGGGACCGAAACCTTCACTGCGTGGCGGGGAGAGAAAAACTGTAACTTTAAAAAAAAAATTCTGAAATTGTAATTGTTTTTTTAATTAAATATTTACTAAAATGAGCAATTGTTTACGCACTAAAATTAGCTTCCCTATTTGTACTGCAGCTATGCCTAGACATCTTGATGTCTCTCTACCGTGCTAGATGATACACTCTCTGAATTCCTGGACAGTGTTAGACACTGGTAGAAGCAATGTGAGCGTTAGACCCTGAGCTGCCACCAACCCTGAACTGCCCAGCTTTCCACATTATCTGGCACACTGTCTAGCTACACATTTAACTGTTCTGTCTGTTCCCAGTCCTGCGTGGTGATCAACAACAAATAAAATACACATGGGTATGTGTACACAGAATGGATGCAGAAAGGAGCTGTCCTGCATTGGCAGGTGGAAGATGATGATCATATTTCTGTAACTCTAGAAATATTTGTGATTACAGAAACTACAGAAATCTACAATTCGTGTTAGACCTTAGATCAGTAAAGCTGTTCTGCATTAGCAACCAGCAAGCTCGGCAGACCACGGGTGGTGTGGTTTTGTACAATAGCATTTGCTTCAGTTATCCAAATGGTCCTTTGGGTGACTGCATGTAGCTGTTAACTCTGAAACAGTGAGGGGCTAAAACCACAAAATATTGCAGTCCATGGACTGACTTTAAGGGCTTCTTCTTTTACTTGTCTAATCCCTGCTAAGAAAGTCCAGTGGTACAGAACTGTTCATTGGTTGCATTAATTTTGACTTGGTGGTTTGCTGCCTTCAAAGTGAAGACTAGGACATGGGAAAGCTAACAGACTAAAGGCAGAGCATTAATATTGGTATTAATTGGAATTAATTGGCTTTAAGTGGGAGCATCTCAACTTAAAATGACTTAGATGAAGTTCTGAAATAGTTAATCTTTTGTTTAGCTAATAGTTATACTCTTCCATTCTACACTGTTCTGCTGCATTTCACACTGTCAAATCTTGGGCCTGTCTTGCACTGTTGGCCCTTCTGGCCATACCTACGCTTTAAGTGGTGCAGAGGGATTGTGTCCATGTTACACAACTATTCAGTGGCATCAAGGGCAGGCTGGCCTTGTCCACATTTGGCCCTGAGTTTTCTTTGGGTCTTATTGCCCTAAGATAGAACTATAATTAATAATAATATAAATAATGTGGCATTTTTTTCAAGTAGAATTAGCTGATACAATGTGAGGACTGTGCTGTAGTTCTGGGTTCAAAACAAACAGAAGTTTCTTTCACACAGGAGGCAGTAGACTGGTGACACTTGCTGCCAAAGGATGTAGTGGAAGCTAAAAGTTTACTTTATGACATAGGTACATGGAAGAGAACTCCACAGAGGGTTAATAAATACAGAAAACCACACACAGATCAGGAAGTCCTTTCAGATGGAAACCTGTCGAGTCTGGAGAGTATTCAGAGGCTGTACCATGCAAAGCTTCCTGTTCTCATCCCAGGCACCTGCTTATGGCCCTGCTGAGGACGGGATACCAGGGAAGAGGGACCTTTGGTTTGAACCAGTGTGGTCATTCATATGTTTTCTCTAACACCTTCTCTAGGGAGAAAACCTGTAAAGGTTTCCTCAAGATATCCTCCATCTTCAAAGGTCTTAGAAAAACCTGTCCTTCAGCAACCTAGTTAGAAAAACCTGTCCTTCAGCAACCTAGTTACTCCCTTCTGCCCCCAATCCTTATTTTAACAGCTGTGCTTACCTGCTGTTAACTTCTGTGTTGCACTCCCTGGCTTGGTTTTTATCCCCAGCTGTGCCAAACAGTGACTCAGCACAGTTAGAAGTAAAGAAAGATCCTTGCAAAGGCCGTTGAGTTCTGGTGAAAAAGTGCACCAGCACTGACTGCTTTCGAGTGTACGCACTGCTGGAATCCTCCACCTCCTCAGCTATTAAACACCACAGTAATCACAGACAGACAAATGGTATTTATAATTATGATGGGCAGTGCCCACTTACACCGTGTTCTTAAGAGAATACCCTGTAAGCAAATGATGTACCTGCTCCAACCCCCTCATGGAGCTACTAGACAATCCCCAGTTTACAAGTATAACATGCAGCTGTGTCAATAGATAGTCATCAAAACCTTCATTTTGCTACTTCCACCCATCATGTCTACAAAACACTTAACTGGAATTGGGTTAGTGACTTGCTGTGCAACACTGAGCAGTGGCTTGCAGCTGTAGGAGGTAATGGTCTGATATGCTTCCCCTTTGTTGTATTGTCCTGGTTTTTGCTAGAATAAAGCTAATTTTCTTCTTAGTAGCTGGTATAGTGCTGTGTTTTCGATTTAGGATGAGAACGGTGTTGATAACACACTGATGTTTTAGTTGTTGCTAAGCAGTGTTTATACTAAGTCAAGGACTTTTCGGCTTCTCATACTGCCCTGCCAGTGGAGGCTGGAGGTGCACGAGAAACTGGGAGGGGACAGAGCCAGAGGAGTATTCCATGCTGTATTACGTCATGCCCAGTATATAAACTGGGGGGAGTTGGCCGGGGAGCACCACGGCTTGGGGATTGGGTGGGCATTGCTCACCGGGTGGTGAGCAATTGCATCGTGTATCACTTGTTTTGTATATTCTATTACTATTATTATTATTATTATTATTATTATTATTATTGTTATTATTATTATTATTATTTTCCCTTCCTTTTCTGTCTTATTAAACTGTCTTTATCTCAGCCCACAAGTTTTACTTTTTCTCCGCGATTCTCTCCCCCATCCCACTGGGCAGGGGAGACTGAGAAAGCGGCTGTGTGGTACTTAATTGCTGGCTGGGGTTAAACCGTGACATGCATCCACCATTTGTTTTCTGCTCCCACATCCTTTGCAGGCACCAGCTATTTGCATTGCAGGACGGACGAGATGTTAGGGCTTCAGAGTACTTTGTGACACAAAGAATACTCAAAATTGCTCAAAATCATGACCTGGATGATGGATCTAGCTAGATCTTACGTGTGGCAGCAGAGGACAGTTTTAAAACAGCCAAATCCATACGTGAGCTTTTAAAGACAGCACAGCGCAGAGCCAGATGCCTCCAATACTCTGTAAGTCCTGATACCCAGACTTTTGAGGGCCTAAAGTCAACAGAGAAGAACTTTGATCTAGCCAGACTTAAGGCTGTACTAAAGCAAAAATTCCTTCATTGTCCTTCTGCTCTAGTTTTCCCTAGTGATGAGCCTACACTTGTTGACTCAGGGATGGTTTGGTATCCAGTAAGACACACACAGCTCAGTACAAATCTACAAGTACTTCATTTTCAGAAATTTCCCAACTGGTGAGGTCTGTTTGCTGACCCAGTAGCAGAAAACATTTATGTGCCATGGGCTGCAGATGAATGTTCAGGCATCAAATTGATGCTGTGTGTGTTCAGCCCAGGAGTAGGTCATCCAGATGAGCAAAGGCTGTGTGTGTGTGTGCAGAAGGTAAGTGGAGGCATGGCTCTAGATTGAAAGATACTCCTGGGCTCTGCAGTCAGCCATGGCTGACTGAAATCTGTAACTGCATCTCTAAAATAATCCCAAGAGTGCAATAGTAAAATGCTTCCATTGATTTTTATATTTAACATTTTAATTTGAAGACTAACACTTGATCTGATTTGAAATGACTGGATTCAATGACAATTTGATTCACATGGCTGGAAGCTCTGTTAAAGCACTAAGAGCTGAACGCGTGCAAGGCTGGACTTTCCAAAGGCACAAAACGAACAGTGGTACAAAGACGTGGCCACAGATGGCAAAAGCTGATTTTAATTGCTCTTTCCCCTGTGGAGCTCTCCACCCCTACATCAGGGCGACCAGCCCCTCCCAGGGACCAAATGTATGTACATATGGTGAGCAGACGAGCTGCAGGCTTTCCCGAGCTATGTGTAGCCAACAGGGCTGCAAAAAGCAGGATGGGCGCAACCATGTGTTGCACCTAACGCTTCATCTCGGGAGCGGATCCCTGCACTCCCTGGCTGCGCCAGCCAGCTCTGAGCGCAGCAGTTGTCCCCTGTACCTCAGAGAGAGCTGAAACAGTCACAGTCACTCTGGTAGTTTTCTAACAACTGCTGCAGCAAGGAGAGCAGAGCCCACCCAAGAACGTGCCAACACCTGCTCCTTTGGCGCAGAATTGTAGGTTGTTTCAGCAGCTGAGTAGGTATCTGTTCCCACTGGGACTCTTTGTTCTAGTCCCTTTCCTGGAGCCAAGGATCTCAGCTGGTTCAGCTCCTCGTCTCTCCGTGTCTGCCCAAATTAGATACGCTGCTACAGTGCCCACCAAAGAGCGAGGCGACGGGGGGACCTGGTCTGGGTCTTACTGGCAATGAGTGCATGTAGAGGTGGAAACTGGTAGTAGGACTGAAGTGCTGCAGGTGGTCAGGGGTCTGACTGAAGTGGTTTTGTGTTTGGCCAGTGGCAGGAGATTCAATGACTATGGACTTCAGAGACAGGCAGCAGCTGAGGAGTATTTCTGTAAACACCTAGACATATGCGTGTGTGTTTCTCTTAGGGCGTGTAGCTTTTTTTTTTTTCTTATGCTTTTGCAGTAAATGCACACGGGTTTAATTTTGTAAATTTGTAAAGCAATTGACGCAACACCAAGTGGATTACACCAGCTTTATGCAGTGGAAGGACTCAGGAATAATTCAGTCTTGTGGACTGATAATATTTAGAATTTGCATCCCAGAAGTATCTGGAGGACACAGACAAAATCAGGTCCCTATTGTGTTAGGCTCTGCTTATACAAGAGATGGTCTCTGCCCAAAGACTTTGCAATCAAAATAAAATGTTGAGCGATCCTCTGCAATTGCGTGTGCTACTGGAAGATAAAACTGCATCAAGTGCATAATAAAATTGCTCCAGTTCACAAACTCGTCAGGGCAGATAGATAACATTGCCTCATCTAATATGGGTTTCCATCTGTGGGTAATCTCTTATTAGTAAAATACATTATGCAATATTCCTTAACAATTCATAATAGCTTGTATCTGAAGAGAGGAAGATGAAGGAATGAAGAAAGCTCACAGGTGTAGAAGTGAAATAAAGAAGGAGCAGTGAGTCCTCTTGTAGAGCAGTTGCCCAGTGGCTCTTTTCTCTTTACACAAAAGTCCTCTGAGCCCATGGTGTGCTGTTCACAGTGAAAAGCTCAGTTGAGGTGTCACTTGGGATCATAATGTCTGGCGTTCTGTAGCAGTGAGCTGAGCATATATATTGCAGATGGAAAATGTTGCTGCTACCTCTGACAACATTTTTCACTCTTCAGTAGGAGAAAAAAATATTCTGCCTCTGACTGTGAACCCAAGCAAGACAGAGTGAAGTGTGGTGGGTTTTTTTAACACTGTTCTTGCTTCAGAGAAACGCTCCTGCCTGTCGAGTTACTGCTCTCATAGACTTGGGCATGTATGAGCATCACTTACTTTAGAAGATAAATGGAGAATGAGTAGTAAACAGCTTTTCTTATGTGCTTCTTGTTTAGTTAGTGGGAGTTTCACAGATGACTGCAATGGGACCAAACAGATGAATAATGAGGTCATTTGAAAAAATCCTGCTGAATTTCATACAGTTATAAAAGATGTTTAATGCATTTCACTAGTAAGTATTAGTCTATGCTATACTTCTGTACTATGAATCTTGTGTTTTGGAGGCTCTCTACTAACTACATTTTGAAGATGGTATTTCTGTGGTAACATAAAGAAAGAGCAGTCACAGGATGTAGAGGACACGTTAGTCCTCATTAGCTATGCAATTACCAAATGGCAAACTTCAATCTTTAGACAAATTACCATGGGCACAAAGTGAACAAAAGAACTGAAATACCTTGCCAAGTCATCTTCAGATGCACTGCCTTGCGTAGCATTTCCTATGTTAGCAGGTCCTGGTTGGCAGTGCCGCTCTCCGACATGGGTTGGCACCCATGCCTGCCCCCAGCCTCCTGCCGGCCTGTGTCCCTCCGCGGGGACAGGGGACTCCACCAGGCAACAGGGAGCCTCGAAACCGGGCACTGCCATTCCCAAAGCCTTCTGCAGGGCTTTGAAGTTCTCGTTCCTCCTCTGTAAAATGCGTTGTGACACTCCTGGGTTGGTCCTCTCTAGGGATTAGTGTACGAGTTATTCTGAATACCTCCTTATTGTTCCTGGGAAGGTTATCTAAAGTATGGACTGCCTCAGGTGCAGGGACATCTGACGTAGCTCTGTGTGACAGCATGGAATTATTTGGACTGATTTAGATGGGTGTAGCACCATGTGAACAGAGCTGCACTGCTCCTGAGCTGCCCAATTTATGCACGTGCCTGGCCCCGAAAGCCCTGGCGAGGCAGCTTTCTGTGCCTCCGTAATGTTTTATTTTGTCTTTTTTTTTTTTTTAAAACCAGGCTATCTACTATTCCTGAGAATAGAGAGCATGCTATGGGACCTATAGAAGTAGCTACCCAGACATCTGTGACAGCGTACCTGCTGTCCTTGTCAGGACAACTGCTTCTACAGCGGGGAACAACGTAGCCTCCAGAAGCAAGTGAAAATGGATGAGAGCACCGTATGCTGTAGATGGAGAGTGATGGGGTGGTGATCATCAGAAAGTTGCAAAAGAATAGGGAAAAACAAGTTTGGCTTCCCCAGGGACTCCCTATGTAGTCCTCAGTCTGAGGCTGTCCATGAGAGAGGAAAAAAACCCTCAGAGGGGTCAGGCTTCAGGCTTCAGCCTGAACGGGTTGCCCAGGGCAGTGGTGGAGTCCCCATCCCTAGATGTTTTTAAAAGCCATGTAGATGTAGTGCTTAGGGACATGGTTTAGTGGGGGACTTGTCTGTGTTAGGTTAACGATTGGACTAGATGATCTTACAGGTCTTTTCCGATCTAGGCAATTCTATGATTCTATGATTTCCCTGTCCTTAGAACCGGGGGGTTTGGGAATTTGAAGTTTGGAGCTGGAGCCCTCATGGGAGGGCTTGCATTTTGTGAGAGGCAGCAGATGGTTGCCCTGTGCCCAGGAAAGCAGCAGCATTGCTCTGTCATGGTTGAGCATAGCAAATTCTTTTCTTTGGATCACGCTGTCACTGCCATGTTGTGCAGCAAATGCAGCGCCCGGCTCCCCTATCCCTTCCCAAAGTAACAAGCGTGGCAAAGGCTTGAAATACGTTGAACAGCAAGTAGCTCTTCCACTTAACCTGGTATTTGCTGTAATACATTGCATTGTACTACAGTGCTGTGCTCCAGCCTCCAATTTTCCTACGGCCTCTGCAGCTTTTCCAGTCTCTGATCCTTCCTGAGTGTTTATGTGGAGCCACTTGTGATTTCTTGAACAATGTGTCTCTGCAAAAGAATAGGCTCCAACAAATCAAAATAAGTTCTGCACTCCAAAAATAAAATGAAATTTTAAAAGGGCTATAAAAAGCTGAGACACTGACTGGATCCGGATGATCTACATGAGAGAGAGAACAATATTCAATTTGTCTAAAACCCTAAGTTCTTCTCAAAAGGCGCTATAGAAAACTGTTCAGAGGCATAATGTAAATTAGAAAGCCACCAACACAATTCATACTTGAATGAAACTAATTCACACAGGATGCAGCAAATATGGCATAACTGCAGCACCACTACTATTTTTTTGTACCACCAAAGCCTTTCTTTCCTTTGAAGACGGGTAATTGTAAGGAATACAGTACTTTTGACTTCCTATGTAGAATTATTCTCCCCAGTCTCTCTATGTTGCACAGTGTATTAGCTACAAATGATTAAAGCTGGCCTCCTGCCCCTTTGGTTGCTTTTCAGAGACTGTTGGTGTTTCCGATGGGCTGAAGTTACGTAGCCGAAGAGTCTGTGTATGAACATAAAAGCATGCTATTTATCTTCAAAGAGAAAACCAATTGAGAAGTCTTGACAGATCTCGATTATTTGGGTTTCTCCGAAAAAGGGATTGCTTTTATTTAAAAAAATTCCAAAAAGAAAGTAAACTCAGAGCAAAATAGAAATTACTGGTATTATCTCTGCAGGATTGCTACCAGGTCCGTATCCTCAGTCTACCTATGGTGTTCATACCTTCTGAAAATCTGTGAATCTTAAGCCATTGATTCAAAGTAAGATCAGGTTGTTTACCGTGATCTGAAAGTGTTCCAGGGAGCCTGGGCAGTATCTGCTTTATCTTCCAGGGCACTTGCGCTTCCAGGAACAGAGCTCCCATTTTCTAGCAGCTCCACGAGGAAAAAGATGCAAGCACCATAATGCACCAGCACAGAAACTAAGAGGGCTGCACTGCGGCTGCATGCCCAAGTGCTAGTGCAAGGCGAACACTGTTTCCAGGCCTCAAATGCACTTTTGTGGCATTGCTCTAGCAGAAGGGGGAAGCACTCGTTGCAGAAGAGGCATCCTTCCCACCACTGCATGTGAGGCATTACTGCTTCCCTGGCTTCACAGCCTCATGGTCTGGTACTACGTTCTCCTCATTGTAAGAGTGGCAGGACATGGAGGATTGCTGTCAGCACCCATTTTTGAGTACGGTGGTAACAAAATGTTCCCACTTATTTCGAGGACTTGTGTCTGCATGTGACCATGCAGGAAATAAAGAGATGGTCCAGAATTTGCATGAAACACATTAATTATATAGACCACAGCCAAGAACGGGAACTTCACCCATATGTAACGTAAAAACTGAAGAACTGGAAGCAAAATTTGGCTTTGTCTGCACTATTATTTGATCTGGCTGAAATTTTATTCTATTCTAACAGTATTTTTGATCCCAGAGAAGGATGATTGTGATTAGCCTCTCAATGACTGTTGAGACTCTGTTCCCTGGTTTATAAATATGAACCTATTACTGCTAAGGATATCTAGGGTTATTTTGGTCCAGTCTTTAATATAATGCCCTTCACTAATTTATGAAGATCTTAAAAATGGCCAGGTTTGGGCCTTTGCTGCTATTGAAAGGCCTTTCCAGAGCTTTAACTCTCCAATAATGAGAAACTTTGTTCTCATTTCTAGCCTGTTTTTTCTCTCTGTGATTACATGCTCCATTTCCAAATCATGGATAGCAATTTACAGTTTAGCATATCCATCCCCCTGAACCATTTTGGCTACTTGTCATGTTCTACATAATCTTCACTGGTAACAGCTGAAGCAAAAGTTTGCTGCCATCCTTGGATTATCCCTGAGTTTATGCCTCGTTGTTCAAGTCCTTCTACTCTCTCAAACTGTAATAGTATGGGGTTTTTTTCTTACATGGTTGCTATGAATCCTGCTCTTCCTTGAGACAACTTTTGCTGTGGAACGTCTCTGTCTTCTATGGTTCCTATTCCTTTGTTGAAAGAAAAAAAAAAATTTGTTGAAAATACTTCTTCAATGGCTGGAGGTATGCGGTGTGTGGAACAGGGGTATTTAAATGGTGAAAAAGATAGATAGGTTTAGATCTGACAACATCTGAGTCTTGGCAGGAAATACACTTCAATTATGTCTGAGCCTGACTGGGATCCAGAAATCAATTTATTTATTTTTTCCTAAATCTCCCTAAGGGCTTTATCAATTTGTCTATTCTGAGAATATCTCATACAGACTGACAAGTCTGATCTCCCCACAAATCGTGTGCTGGCTGCTGTGTTCTCGTACAGGACATCCAGAGGAGTCACCATTCTTTCCATTGTAGGTAGCATTTACGTTAATGAATAAAACAGATAACCAGTACTGAGAGCAGAGACAAGAACAGATGACTTCCCGTTGCTAACAAGAAATGACACAGTTGCTTCCTCTTGTATTTTTCTTGAGAGGTGGAAACTTTTCCTACTTGAATTGCTATATAGCCTCAAAAGTTCCCGGTGTGGGGAGCGTTCAAACTGGTACAGATTCGGATCCCTGCCTGGGCAGAGGAAGAGGTTAAATTCTGCGGCTCATTTCCTGGGTGAACAATCCAACCTTTCAAATATACTGGTGATACCGTTACCACCTAGTGATTCTGCTTAAGAGAAGACTGAGCCCTTCTTGCTTTGAATGCCATTTTTCGGGAGGAATTTCAGGATACCAAGTGTAGGAGCTACCTTTACACCTAGCACAAGGTGCTGACATCCCAGAAAGCCATGAGATTTCCCCTTGCACGTACCTGTCTGGTGACTTGGCTTGGTGACTTAAAATGGGCTCTCTGCCTTGAGCACTGATTGCTGTGGTGCCTCCTGAGACACCTAACTGTCCCTATTCCTTAAATAGCACCTTTGGGCTCCAAATCAGAGTTTGGAGTCCAGTCTGGGGCAGGTTCCTGCACTTAAGATCTTCATTGGAATTTGCTTTGCTCTCCCTTTTTCTTAGGAAATCGAGACATACAGATCTAAGAAATAATGAGAAAACTTACTGCATATGGAATTATTAAACATTTCGGGCTACATCTCTGCCATCTGGAAAGAGGAAGACAGTGACAACCCTCCAAACAGAGAGGAACCTGGTGTTCAATATGTGTTCCCTCCCAGGAGCCGCTCTCCCATATCTATGCACAAACACCTCCGGGGCTTCTCCTGAGAGAGGAGAGAGGCTGAGAGAGTTGGGGTTGTTCAGCCTGGAGGAGAGAAGGCTCCGGGGAGACCTTATTGCGGCCTTCCAGTACCTAAAGGGTATAAGAAAGATGGAGGCAGACTTTTTAGTAGGGCCTGTTGTGATAGGACAAGGGGTAATGGTTTTTAAACTAAAAGAGGGTAGATTCAGACTAGATTTAAGGAAGAATATTTTTACAATGAGAGTGGTGGAACACTGGCCCAGGTTGCCCAGAGAGGTGGTAGAAGCCCCATCCCTGGGAACATTCAAGGCCAGGCTGGACGGGGCTCTGAGCAACCAGGTCTAGTGGAAGGTGTCCCGGCCCACGGCAGAGGGGATTGGACTAGGTGGCCTTTAAAGGTCCCTTCCAACCCAAACCATTCTATGATTCGGTGATTCCATAATTCTATGATTCCTTTCTTTCCACATGTTCTTCAGCCAGCCTGATGGTGACAATTCTGTGTGATTTAGGGCAGAGGTGGTAGCTGGTAAAGGGTGAGCTACTTTTCATCTAGTTCCCTTTCAAAAATCCTGCTGATGTGAGGACATTTGTCACAGATTCCTCTCTCTGAAAAGAACAAAGAGAAAAACAACCACTCTAAGGCTATTTCAAGCCTAGGCACACTCACGCAATTGGAATACCTGCCAAGGGAAGACTATGTTTTGCTTCACTTGGAGGATACCCAGCAGAGCTGGCTTGAGCTCTGTACTTTCTGAGCAGATACTGGAGCTGTTTTCAGCGTTGGAGAGGGGAAGACCTAAGCAATGTGCATGTTTCTCTACGGTGGGTGTCCTAACTACAGGGAGTCTTTAGGGAGAACTCCAGAATGTAAGGAATGTTAATGCCAGAGGATTAGCCCCAAACCAGCTCAGGTAATTGCTAGAACCTGCCTGGTAAAATGGCTGCAGTGTCATCCTGACCTAGTGCTTGCCTTTCTTTACCGAACTAAGTGTATTTCCCCTCAAGTGCAGCTGTGCTTGTGTTGTGTGAAACCAGTCCTCTGAAGCCCTTACTGGATACAGCTGGGGATACTGAGGCTGACGGAACTTCACGAGGACAAAGCAACTGAAAGAGGCGGTAAGCCCTGCAACACGCCCAGCTGCACGCACTCTCCCTCCTCGCGGGTGCGTGTCACTCCCGCGTGCCTTTAAGACCTTTTAAAGCGCGGAAGTGTTAAAAAATACACAAGAAACACATAACTGAGGAGTCGGGGGGGGGGGGGGGGGGA
>JAVKLA010000081.1:25354427-25389434 GCA_034782735.1 Sagittarius serpentarius
CCCCCCCCAAGAAGACGGGTGAGTCCACCGCCCCCCCCGCCATGGGTTGCCCCGCAGGACAGGCGCCGCCGCCGCCGCCAGGGGGCGCCCCCGTAAGGGCTGACGGGGCAGTCACGGCGCGCGGAGGCTGCGCAGGCCCTTCCGCCCGCGCGCTGCCCCGCGCCGAGCGCGGCCGCCGCATAAACCGGCGGGCTGCGGGAAGCCCCGGGTGACGTCATTTGCCTTTCCGCCGTGGGCAGGGCTTGTGGCGGAGCCCTCGCTAGGCGGACGAGCAGACCAGGGGAACGTATCAACCCCTGCGTGCAGAGAAGCCCTTTGGTGTTGCCCCTTCTGCAAGCGCGGCCGCAGTCCTGCTGGTTCTGAATTTATAGGTAAAAAGCAAAATGCGTTTCAGCGGTGTTGGTGCCAAAGACGTGACTGCGTGGTGACTAGGACCCTTAAAAGTATTGTTGTAGCAAGATGCTGGGCTAGCTAGTCTTGCAGAAAGGGTGTAGGTGGGGCAGGTGAGCTGTCTGTCCTGGGTCTGCAACCATGCTTCGAGCTGTGTTGTTCGGTGCGTGTCCCTGGAAGAGTTTCTAGCAGGTCTGTGCTGGTTTTGGCTGGGATGGGGTTAATTTTCTTCATAGCGGCTGGTATGGTGCTGTGTTTCGGATTTGTGACCAAAACAGTATTGATAACCCAGGGATGTTTTAGTTCTTGCTGAACAGTGTCAAGGCCTTCTCTGTTTCACACCACACCCTCAGCAATTAGGCTGGGGGTGCACAAGAAGTTGGGAGGGGACACGGCTGTGACAGCTGACCCCAACTGCCCAAAGGGATGGATATTCTGTACCATATGACATCGTGCTCAGCAGTAAAAGCTCAGGGAAAGGAGGAGGAAGGGCAGACAGTCATGGTCATGGCGTTTTGTCTTCCCAAGAAACCATTACACATGATGGAGCCCTGCTTTCCTGGAGATTGCTGAACACCTGCCTGATGATGGGAAGTAGCGAGTGAATTCCTTATTTTGCTTTGCTTGCATGCACAGCTTTGCTTTCCCTATTAAACTGTCTTTATCTTGTTTCACAAGTTTTCTCACTTTTGCCATTCTCACTGTTCAGCAGCTGTCACAAGGGAAGACTCAAGCATCCTTGGTTTCTTTAACGTACAAAGCACTTGGACATCCTCCTTTCGTCTGACAAAGTGAGGTCTTTGGAAAGGTGGGGATGTCTCCTCACCTCGGGGCATTCACGGGCCTGGAGCCAGGCTCTCGGGCGCTGCCTTGGCCTCCCCGCTCAGTAGCGTGACACGTCTCTGCCAAGCAGCTTTTGTGGTTTAGAGAATGAACTGAAGGATTTTCCCTGCAGCTCCTGGTGTTTGTTATAAGAAGTTGCAACGTGTCTTGGCAGCCAAAATGCTCCCGTTTCCTTCAGTTCTGCTCCAGCTGAACGAAAACTGCCCGAGGCAGAAACTGAGTCCCTACATGTATTGCGCTAGGCAGAGCAAAGCTGAGAGAGGTTTGGGGCGCTTTCTAAATAATAAACACAGAGTAATAGAGGCAGAATTAAAAAACAGGAAGAAATCACTTGGTTTGCCTGAAGTCCTAGTGAAGTGTGTTGCAAGCCTAAGGATTAATGCTAAATCCTTGTCCTGGATCTGAACTGCTAACAGTTTTCCATCCATAACTGAAGCTACTTGTCCTTGTTGGTATTTCTGCTGTGCTTGTTGCTATGGGATTTCTATTTTTAACAGATAAAATTCAGACTACCTAGTTCAGGTGCTTAGTTTAACTGAATTTCAACCGTGTACACTGGCTTTTGATGTTTCTTTACTACTAGGAGCACTGCAGAGGGCACTGGATCATGGAGTAACAAGATTACCTTGGTGAGACTGTTAGGACAAGGTCCTTCCCCGCTAACTCAGTGTGGAGTCTCATGTGCTCTCTTGCAGGAGAGACAAAAACAAGTAGTAATCAAATCAGACTGAAAGAAATCTAGCCATCTGCCCTGTGTCATGGTGACCAGAAGTTAGAAGATAACTAAATTTACAAACCTAGTCTCATTGAGGTTGCTTGTTTTGGTCTTTATATGTATATTTCCCGGAAACTCTAATGGCCTCACTACAGCAGATAACTTCATTAGCATTTATCAGAAAGCTATGAGGGACAGATCTGCCTCCTTACTAATGAAAAACATAACAGTAAAAAGCTAGGGAAAACAAGCACCAGTGGTCCATCCACTTAATGGATTTTGATTATTGCCATTTACTGGAATATTTGGCTTTGGATCAGTCAGGAGCCTTCAAGATGCATGTTTCATCTCTGTCGGGCACTTAGAACGCTAATTTTTAAGGAAGCCAGTAGTAACGTGACCTGATCACTGCACAAACTATGGACAGTAGGTGGGATGGTCTTGTGTTTACAGGATGGACTGCAAAACAATCACAGGTATTAAGAAGACACCTAGTAATGGGAGATTCTGCATTGCTGAATGACACAGAAATGTCAGGAAATTATCCAGTGTTACAGAGTGCTCCAGGCATTCAGAACAAAATCTTCGGTTCCCATTTTCTGTCTTCAATGCATCTTCCATCAAACATACGACTGAGCTCCCTTTCATGGAAGAAGGTGGAGTTTCTCTTCCAAATGCTCCAGTCCTTGGTAGAGTGTCCAGTGCTCAGTGCAGTCACTGAGGATCTCAGGTGCTCACCACGCTGCTTTTCAGGCTCTCCAGCCCTGACAGAAGCAATGGTTCTCTCTCTCTCTCTCTCTCTCTCTCTCATATTTTTCATTTGGTGTTGAGAAGGAACCTGGCAATTTGGCAATGGCTTCTACATGTCCTCCTTGCTCGGTTAGCCAGGATGCACACTGAGTCCGAGAGCAGCACTGAAATGTCATGATTTTGCTGAGCTTTCCTTTGAGATTAGCTAGGAAAGGAAAACTGGTTAACCGTTAACCTTAACAGTCTTGAGGAAACATAGCATGGCACAAACAAGAGGGTAAAACACCTACTGCTATAATAATGTACCGCTGGCAGGAGAATAGAAAAAACAGAGCATATAGTGTTCAGACTTAAGGCCAGCTGCAATGTAATGTAGCATGGCCATTCTGCTCTGGAGGGAGGTTGCGGTTTGGCTGCTCTGTGTCACTTAATCTTGGGTCAGCTTATTTTTATTAATGAATGATACAGTCTTGGACAACAGGAGTATTTTTTTACTCCATAAGCATACTCTGCATTTTGAAAAATAAAAGGTTTTGAGAAGAATGCTTAGATCGAACTTGTGTTGATTATGGAAAGGTTTCTCTTGAAGATAATGGTGTAAGTGAGGTAGAACTGCTCCCTCCTGAGACCTGTTTATGAGAAATTTATCAGTTGGCATAATGGAAGTAAGAGTCTTTTCTCTTTGCCACGCAAATCAATTATGCTTACTAATTGGGTAAAAGGTGATAGTCTTGCCGCACCTTAGTGTGTTGGACTGGAATGTGTTTACAGAGACCTGGGACTGTTTTGACAAAGGCTGCGAGGTTGGGTAGTTCTGACACCTGTGTTTTTGATAAACTAGCAGTGCAGTTGTCCCAAAAGATCGTGATGAAGTATTTGTGATGGCAATGAGAAATCAAGGATGTTGCAAATACAGGAAGGACACAAATGGAAGTAAATGAATGTCTGACTAGTGGTGTAAGGTACACCAAAGGTGTTGTGGACTATCCATCAATAGATGAATACAGCAGATGGCTTGGAGTTTTTTTAGGTTCATGCTCACATTCATGTTTTAAAAGCCATGGGATCAGTCTGCTGACAGACTTCTGCTTCCTTAGTAGCAGAGGAGCATACAGACCAGCTCACTGCTGGTTGCAGAGGCTTGGCAGAGCAGGTGACGTTGCTGCAGGTGACATTGCTTCAGGCCCTTTCTCAGCAGCTGCAATGAAGTCTCTCAGTGAGCAGGAGACTTAAAGGAGCAGAAGTCAGATTTCCTATCAGTACCCCTATTGTTCCTTAGAAGTATCTTTGCTTGTAATCCTTACAAAAGCAGTTTGAGTGCCAGCTTCAGGCAGAAGCTGAACTTGTAGCTATAATTAATTTGGAGCCCTTTGCCAAATGCTTTCATTACTGCATGCTGAGAATTCTAGTAGGTCAGTGCTGGGATGCAGGCACTCCTATTTCCAGATGGCAACAAGTTCCTGCCAAAAAGAAGAGGGTAGAAAGCTCCTGCCATTGCCCCGGGGCAGGTGCAGGGCTTTTCTGCTCGTCTCCAGCATGACTGAATTCCTGATGCAGTAGAACAGAAAACAAACCTTAAACAGCTTTTACTGTTTTACTTTGGTCTTTGGCAACTCACACCATCTTTACCGCAACCAGCTGCACTGCCTGACATTAATTTTGCTGGCTGTCCCCGAACAATTGCTGACTATCCCTTTCCGACTGGTAACTGCTGCTCTACTGTCAGGCTGCTTTTTGGCTACAGCTTGAAAATGTGAGGCCCAGGGAAACAGGGTGTAGGAGGAAAAGAGAGAATAGCACTGAGCAGCAGAACAGGCTGCTACTCATATTTTTCCACAGCTAAAAAATATGGGTGTGTGTGTGTGTTAAAATTTCTGATTGACCATGAAGGCTCTATGAAGTTTAATAAAATTTGTACGAGGTCCTTACGGAGCTGGGTAAATAATAAACATTTCTTTCCATCAGTCTGTGAACTATGCAAGATAAATCTTGGTATCAGGGAAGAGTTCACCCCAAGAGTTTTTAAGATTTATCTTTAAAACCTATTTAATTGTAAAAATTAAATACTTCTGTTTTCTGTTAGGATGCATATAATCTGTGGTAACTGCTTAAAGAGTAAAATGCCTCTGTGACCACACAGGAAAACATAAGCACATTCAGTTTAGAAGGAGAATTATTTTGGGGTGTTTGTGTAAGTCCATTTAGCAGGAGACAAACAGAGCACACTGTGTTGTTAAGTCCAATGGGAGAAGAGTAAACAGTCTCTAAATTATGCTGCACAAGCTAAGTCCCTGTGATCTTTTTGTAGAGGTAATGGTGCTTACATTACAAGGAGCAAGGGGGAGTCTAAGGAACATAATTTTCCTCGAGACAGGGTGAGAAATAGATCTACAGAAATGTTATAACAGCTTTATTTTGCACAGAGAATAATTAAGCAAACTTAGAAACACAACGAACCATTTTCCAACAGTTAGAGTATTGATGAAAGAAGTTTTGTCTTTGAGAGTTTGCAGAGCAGAGCTCATTCAGGAGGAGCACTGGGCTAAGCGTGAAATGTGTATTCAGAGCTTAAAAGACCAGAAGCCTGGAAGCTGGCACGGGTAGTGAAGGGCATGACTGAGAAACGTGAACACCGGTGGAGATGGCCCCATCTCAGCCCAGAACAGGGGGGCTGCAAGATCAGAACCACTTCTCTCAACCCGTCCTTCTTCTGAGGCCAAGAGCAAGGCAAAGGTGTAGAAGCAGTCCCACCGACAGCTTGACTGCATAGTGGGATTTTTCTTTGCTTTTGGGGTTGATGCAGCTTGCTGTAGAGTAGCATTGGTTGGCAACACTCACTGATACAAAACAGAAGCAGTTCATTTGATTCTTACCCTGCTCCCTGGCAAGATCAACTGTATCATCCCTGACTGATGTTTCTCTGTTGGTTTTTTTTTTTTTTTTTTTTAATTCTTAAGGACTGTCTGCTCTTCCCAGGCTATCTACTCTGCTGGTCTACTGGGAAGAAAGCAGTGCTACAGAAGAAGCAAGCAAACAAACCACATCCAGCAAGATGCCATTAATGTCAGCATTAATGAGGTGGTGGGACAGAATGGGTCAGCATGGGGGCAATGGGGAGCTCAGCCCACTCGGCACAGCAAAGATTAATGCCCCATTAAGATGGCTGCGTGGCATGGTTTGTTATCTTGTCTTCCCTAGAGAGTAGATTTCCTAGATCAGTTTGGCTGACTTTGCCCCGGGGGTCAGGTTTACCAGACCTCTGATCTTCTTGTTGGTCATCTCTGGACTCTGCAGCTGGTTCACATACTAAATTTTCACCTTAAAATTTCACTTTTTAAATTTAAGGCAAACTGTGTACGTGTGTAGCCCTTATACTTCCAACAACTCAGAGTAACCTGCACTATGGTGATGTACTGGTGAGGGGAGCTGTGACCTTAGCAGTGAATGTGTGGCACTGGGGAAGGGGGCTCTGTGTTTTGTCCTCTCCTGCCCTGTACCCCACACTGACTGTATGATGGTTTTCAAGCCATTTTAGCCTTTCCATGTATCAGTTTCCCTGTCTGTAAAATCGGAATAGCAACTCCTCTTTGTATTTAATAACTGTAAAATCCTTGGAGGGCCTGAAATATGAACAGAAATAAAATCAAGGCCAAAATTAAAATACACAAATGATGTATTGAAGTGCTAACTTCCTAATGTGTAACACTCAAAAATGCTTAAATCTTCCGATTTCTGTCACACTGAAGGTGCCTGTGTATTTTTTTTTTAGAGTTCCCTGTTGATTTCAGTACCGGGTCCCGCCGAACACTTTCCTCCACTCCCAGCTGCCTGCAATGATACCATCATTGAGAATTTAGAAACCCAAAGCAATTTTCTGCCCTGATGCTCGGCCATGCTGCTATCAGCATGCCGACTTACTTTGGACAGCTGGAAGACGTTGTTTCTTAATGCCATGTTTTGGAAGGCAGAGCTGACCGTGCATGTTTACGTAACTGGGTGAGTTTCTGTGAAATGAGAATGGTTTCTGGCACCACGGGACTCACTGCAGCAATTTCGGATGCTAGCAGACAGCATTTGCTGAAGAGGCTGTCACAGATGAGGAGCAGTGCTAGCTTTCTACTTGGATGAATAACTCCTTGTAACTTTGACAAGGTAACGAGTAAGGCAGAGTGAGATCTGGAAAGCTATCTTGCAAGTCATCCAGAATTAGGACTGTTCCCTTTCTGCGGTTTTCTCAGCCTGCAGAGACCTTACAGAGCTGTAAAGAGCAGTGTCAAGCAACATGCATTCAGAGCAGGAACACTGTGATTGAAAAACATTGCTGTAATGCAGGATATTGTTCCCCCAGCAGAATGGATGCAAAAGCCAAGAGCTGAAAATGTGCTACTGGAATGTGTGTCTTCTCTCAGCGAGTAAGGATTTTCATAGCTATGTGGTGGTAAGGAGCAAGTCCTCTTCTTAAAACCTAACAGTCCAGGAAAATCTGTCTCAGCTAAACTCTGGAGGTTTTAGAAAGCAGAGGTCTGTACTTTTTGTTCTCTCTCTTTTTTTTTTTTTTTTTTTTTTTTTTGTTGCCAGAAATGGAAAAGACGGTGAGAAATTAAGGCAACCAGCTTAGCATTATTGCTGGTACAAATTACCAAAAATCTTTATGGTTTCTAGGTGATACTAAAGATGAAAATGACTTCCTACACTTCCTGCTATGTGATCCTGGGCTGATTAAGCTTGAAACCTACATGCAAAACCAAAGCAGAAAAATCTTGACTTGTTGCTGTGTCTTCCTTTTATGGAGAACACTGGTATTTTGAATGGACAATGGGAGATAGCTGAACATCTTTGACTTTGCAAGAATGAATCACTTCAGATATAGAAGCTGCAGTTGTTCAAAAATATGGCGCTTGGAATAACTGTTTTTTAACTCCACTGTAAAGATGAGCCAACATTTCTTATTTAAATGGGAAAAAAAGGATTAATCAGTTTTAAGACTTGACAGTGTATAAGCATCATTATACCATTCAACATATTCCAGGCAAGAAATGTCACCCATCTGTTAGTATTATTGTTGAAGAAAGACATGTTTGTTTGAAAGACCTGCAGGCATTGGAGAATTTTCACAGCCCTTGGTAAACAGTCAATTGTCCTTGTTTTAAAATGTTCAAACTGTGCTGCCATTCTATTTTAGGTTTTGCTTGCTTCATATTCCAGTCGTTTTGTCTGGTTAAGCCTGTATTTGCAGGTTAGACCTTATGGAAGTCATAACTTAACTCTCTTCTGATAAACTTTGATAGATTTTTGTCAGTACCAAATTCAGGAATTCATTCCTTTTTAGGAAATTGGTAAAGCATAAGCTTAACTTAAATTTTAATTTGAAATCTGTAGAAACTGAGCATGCTTCTGTGCAGTCATTTATTAATAATGTAATTTGAAGTATTTCTTTGCTCAGGATGTTTTAATATTGTGCATTTTCTAGACTTCAAGAATGTTTTTCGGATCTCTTGCTGGACCTAACTTAACATCCACAGGAAGAGCTGTACTATCTGATTAACAGTTAGCTACTCTTTCCAGAGCCCACCTCTCCTTCTAACCACTGCACTACCTGTTGTGTTGCAAATTACTGGTCCCATCACAGATGCTAATGCACTACTGGCATCTCCAAAATGCACCTGCTTACCCTCTACCCACAGTGGGCCACTCAAAGAACTCTTTCTGATCCCACTTTTGCAGAGAACATCCTTGGCTCAGCCTTGTCCAGCCACCCATGCTCCTTCAGTTGTCCTCTGGTGAGATGAGGGGACTGCCCTGTGAAGTGATAGAATCATAGAATGGCTTGGGTTGGAAGGGACCATCAAAGGTCATCTAGTCCAGGCAATCCAGCTGCTTGCATCTAGTGGCTGTGCAGTTTGGTTTTCCTTCTAATAGTCTGATCGTTTCCCTATGCTTCACATTACAGGTTATCCTGCATCACGTATTAGGCAGTCATTGCGTGTTCCTCACCTGGCTAACTTCATGCACTGGGCGGCCACTCCGGCTGCCATCCTTATCACGCCAGGCACACAGCTCACACTGCATTTTTGCCTGCTGTATTTGGACTTTTCCATCCGCTCACTCTCATTGTGCAGTAGTTTTTCCAGGGCTGCTGTAAGTCAGACCACAGGTATCCTGCACTCAGCTGCCTGTTTCGGTCTCTCCTTCAAGAACCCTGTCACTGTCTCTATGTTGTAGGCAGCAAAACCACACTTACAAATTATCGTTCCTTTTCCAAAACCGTGTGTGCCCACACCTAGCTATCAGTTTCATCACCATTAGATCTCATTTTGATAGCTAGGTTTCCTGTTTTTCAAGCTCAAAAAAGCATTGCTTAGCCTTTTATAGTAGTATTTGCCTTCTATCTTCACAGCTTGGCTTGTTGTGTACACTGGATACAGTTTTTCCAGTAGTCGTCACATCAGCCCTGCAAACACAGGTAAAGTTCTGATTTCATTGCCACAGTAGTCAAGAAATTTACATCCTTTTGTCCTCGACGTACCACTACTTAGTTCTATTCATCTCCCACATCACTTTCAAAATCACTGATTTCAAGGCTACAGGTAGCCTTATGTTTGAGTCTAGTCTGTAGTCTTTGCTTCTAGATATACGACCTTGCTTTTGGCTGCATTAACTCTTACTAAATGTGGCTAACCAAAGTTTAATAAAGTGTAATAAAGACGAAGAACAGGGCAGCTCTCTTATTGCTTGGATCTTCCATGTAATTAATAGCTGCCTCTTGTCTGAAATCTTGTAGGTAGAATTACAATTTTACATGGAAGTATTTTGCTCCTTGCCGAAGGTACCATGTCTATCAGTTTCATTTGTTTTATATAACTAGAAGATTTTAAGGAAAAATACAAGTAACTTTGAGGATATTAAAAAAAAAACCCATCAACAATTTTCTGGTATTACATTGATGGAAACTGGCACCGTTTTTTCTGCCTCATCAGTTCCAGAACTTGCCTAGCTAACCCGAAAAATTCTTTTGCATATGAAAGAGAGTTCTTAGCTTCATTTACTTTTTTTCTCCCCCCAGCTTTTTTTGCTGAGATTATCCTCAGAACACTTTGAAAGTGTACCTTATAAATATGAAGGACTGTTTGAATAACCTAGTATCAGTTCTGAATTTAATGCAAATTCAGATCAAAAGGAAGCAACACTGAAAGTGCTGCACACTTCCACTACAAATATTTTGGTCCAAAAATTAACCGCTATTTCAAAGCATAAATTTATCATGGAAATGCATCTGTGATTGCAAGAATCTCAGTATCTCGTGCCCTGATCACAAGTAATGTTAACTAGGAAGGCGATGCCTTTTAAAGAACAAGAGAGGAAATAAATGCTATACAACTTAATTGTAACCGAAAAGTAAAAGAAAAAAAAAGGGGGGGAAAAAAAAGGATATGATACAGAGAAATGAGATTACAACAACCAAGGAACAGAATGAAGTGAGATTCTGTGGTTTAGTTACCAAGTTTTCAAACTTTAATCAGCAATGACTTGATTACCATATGTTAAATCTCCTTACATGTAGTAACCATTGGTGCAAGGCTTGGTTCTCTAACAAAAAAAGCAGCAGCAGACAACCAGCAGCTGGCAAATAAGGCCAGGGAAATACGAACTAAAATAAGAGATACCTTCCTCTTCAAGGAAGGCTGGTTGGCAGCTGCACCAAATTATTTAGGGAGCTGGAGCATCTTCATCTTTCCATATGGAAGACAGACACTAAACACAAGTGACTGGTCTTAAGGCAGCAGTAACTGGATAAAATTCAACGGACTACAGAAAAAAGTAAATAATTGTTTCCTACCTATGAGTTAGAGGCCCCGCATTGCAGAAGACAATTAGGAGATAATGCACAAAGAGGTTAGTTTTGAAATCTTTAGGAAATACTGAGAAAGATTTTGTATGACTTAAATGAGGCTGGCAGACATTTTGACCTTTTCACATCTCCAACTATTTTCTTTTTCCACACTGAGCTAGAGTCCTTCTCTGTGAACCTCCTGATGCACAAAGTTGTTGATATAAGTATTTAGGTGTAACATTGCTACATGATCTGTATCTTTATCATAAAAGCAGTTGAGGACATTTTTTACATCAGATAAGGAGTCATTAGCATGAAATATTTTACTGTCATTTCTGGTTTTAAAGTCTATGACTACAATTGAAACATTTCAGAGAATGGTCACAGAAAATGCCAAGGTCATGCAACCAAAACATTACCTGAGATAAAAGATACTGGTAAAGGTCTTCCTTCAAAAATATACCTAAACCATCTACCTAGTTTGGAGGGTACAAGTTTTAAGCACCATATAAAAGTTTTTTTTCTCTGTTTTTTTGCTTCCCCTCTTCAAAACCAAACAAATATTTACTGTGATTTTTTTTGGTGTACAAAAAAAAAGGTCCATTAAGTAGAAAAGTGATGGGCTTTGAAAAGAAAAATATAACCTGCCCTAGTAAGTACTTTTTAGACCATCCTGTAATTTTACTATCCTAAATAAATATCACATGACACGGAGAAAAAGTGAACTTGTATCAAAAGTCCTAGTCAGGATGTCAAATAATAAAAGAAAGCCCACAGGTACACTTTCTGGGTGTGCCACGGCAAGTGGTATGTGTCTGAAGAAGCAGTGGTGTGTCTGGGGCAGACTCCTCCGTCTGAGCGAGTCACGCCAGCCTGCCGTTAAAGTCACCAGAGAGGAACAGACACTTGCAGGACACGAGTCACACAGATGCTGCACTGCCAGTGTCTAAGGCTGGCTGAGACACGGCCCGTCCAGTAAGATTACAGGCGTTTCACTGAATCCCTCTGTGCCACGTTTTCCCCCCGTTTAAAGTACGACTAAGGCTTGCTTTCTTCTCCCTTCCATCTGTTGAGCTTGTAGGTACACCTGCTAAAAGAATTGTTGCTGGTTGCATATCTGTGCGGCACAGTATAGAAGGGACCCTGCATCTCAGCCAAGTCTTTCAAGAGAAATAAATAAGAACTTCATTAAGTAGAAGAATATTTCTAAAACAGAAACAAAATATATAATGGAATGCCCTTAACTTCCACAAAAGTCAGCTCAAACCATTACAAGTAGCAGGAGTGAAACCTAGAAAAGACTGCATTGTGTGAAGATACATGAAACAGCCTGGCAAAATGTCATATTGTTGCTTTTTATTTGCCAAAAATAACTGCCTTCAAATGCTGGTAATTTGTTTTGGTAGGAATTACAATGTGAAAATCCTAACAGCATCCTGTGTAAATATATACATATATATTTGAAAAGAAGATAATCTCATAACCATCATATTTTACCCAAGAAGTTTATGATGGAAGTCAAAATCACTTATGTCTGGAAACTGGTATAAAAAACATATCATGAATAAGTTGTTCAAATACGGTGTTTCCAAAAACCTCAGTACATTAAGATGTGTTTGCTCCACTGAGTCCATCTCTCTTTGGCGAAGTAAACAAGATTTTGCATCGCAGAGTAGTTTAGAAAATTACTGTTCAGTCTTCCATTTCTACGTGCAGTCCCCATTGTTCCTTGAATTGCAGGAGATACGTTTCTTGGTCCTCTGATGATTCATCAGATACCTCTTTCTCATACAGTCTGGACAAAATTCCCCCTCTGTCGGGAACATCACACTTGAATACTACTTCACACGCCTGATTTTCAACACTGGACAAGGTAGGAATATACAGTCTTCCAGTGTGGGGATCCCAATCTACTAAGATGGTCTGTTCACCCTCTCTCTCCGTGAGACCCTGTGCTATTTTTTCCAGCTGAGGACAGGATGTCTGCCCAGATTTTTCAGTATCCAAGTGCACCAAGTTGATACGGGTCTCACCTGGCAATTCATCTGCTGCATCAACCATCTTCAAATTAAGTTCCTCTATTTTCTGTCCCAAACAAGGGTCTGCTGCCCTCACCTCTAGCTGGGGGCAATACGGCTGTCCTGTTTTCACATTAATCAAGTCCCCCAAAGCAATCTGTGGCTCACCTTGTAGTCCCCTGGGGACAGAAGTCTTCTCTTCTAGTTTCTGACTGGGACTGAAGTCTTCAGCCCTTACATCGTGTTCATACTCCACAGTCCCTGCTTTCTTCTGTCTCAAAGTATTCTTTGTTCCAGGCTGGCCACAAGATGGCCAGTTCCCAGTTTGGTCCCCTTCCGCTACAATATCCTCTTTGTGTGAAATCTCTTCATGTGAAATATCAAGCAAGCGTTTTGTTTCCGGCACTTCTTTTGAAGGCAAGTCCCTCCCTTCTGTGCCATTGTAAACAGTGTAATAACAGGGACTTTTCCTTTCTGATAGATGATTGCATTCCTGAGATGGCTTGTACTCATCCATGTTAACAGTGATAAGGTTGACCATTATTTTTTCACGTGGTATGAAAACCCCTTCTTTGCATTTGTCAGTGTAGTGCCATACCTGGAAAGCAAAAAACAGTTTAATTTGAGTGAGGTATAATAAAAATATCATCTTGCTGCTTCTTATACTGTCATATATTTTTAAAATATAAGGCTAGGCTAGACCTTACTAGGAGGTTATTTCAATTTAAGGAAGAAGGAAATTCATCACATAAACCTCCAGGAGTGTTAATATGCTCCACTTTTTTTATTCTATCCCAAGTAAAACTATATTATGACCAGCTCTAGTATGCCTTTTCTCATCTTCCCCATGTCAAAGTAATGGTTAGAACAATTCTGTCAAATTCTGGTTTTGTTTCCACCAGCATAAACTCAAGTGACTTCGTACAAAACAAACATCGGAGTTGTCCTTGGGTCACAGATTACAGAACCTATTCCACTCTTTTTAACCAGTGAAGAGGAAGCGCCGTCAAAACCTCATCCCACAAGCACAATGTCAGGTACCATGTTAAGGTATAGCTTACACAGAATTAAATAATACCAGGTTTCCTTTCAGAGAGGAAGCTATACATCAGGTTGAAGTGCAGCGTATGCAGCCTGCATCATGTAGTCTGTCACAGGCTGCTTTTATGACTGTGCTACATCATCTACTTAAACGACAGAAATCTTTCTGAAATGAGTAATATTTCTAACAGTAATAAATACTGTATAAGCAGTCACTAAAGGAAAGTCCAATAAAAAACAACCACCAGAAGCTGCACTTCAGTGCTTTCAACCTTGAATGGAAGACTAAGACCACTAACTCATGTACCAGGTAGTCTGAAAGCTCCCCCAGGGCAAAAGTGCTGGAGCAAAACAAACTGCTTACTCCATCTCCCCCTGACCACCCAGGATGCCCAGGTGAATTGTCTGTAGGTTGGGAAAGCCAGAGAGCATCATTAAAATACCAGGTCTATATTCATTTGTTACCTTAACATCAGCTGAATCCAGAGGTGGAGAAATAAAACAGAAGATTCAAGGTGGTCACAAAAAAGTGCAATGGACATTAAAAAAAAAACCCCAACATACAAATTATACATTAGAGAAAAAACTCCTGGAGTTGGAGTTTAGTCTGCTATTGAGGGGGAATTTTTCCACTAGGTAGCCCTTTATGTTCTTGGACTGTAAAGAGCTCTGTCCTGCTAGCTCTCCAAGGGAGACCAAGCTATCTCCCCCCTACCATGCCCTGCATCCCAGGATAAAGAATAAAGAATAAGAAAGATGGTGAAAGACTTTTTACCAGGGCCTGTAGTGACAAGGGGCAATGGTTTTAAACTGAAAGAAGGTAGATTTAGACTGGATATAAGGAAAAAATTCTTTACTATGAGGGTGGTGAGGTACTGGAAGAGGTTTCCCAGAGAAGCTGTGGATGCCCCATCATCGCAAATGTTCAAAGTCAGGTTGGATGGGGCTTTGAGCAACCTGATGTAGTGACAGATGTCCCGGCCCCTGGCAGGGTAGTTGGATTAGATGATCTTTGAAGGTCCCTTCCAACCCAAACCACCCTGTGATTCCACGATTCAGTGATAAAGCTGGTGCCTCGACAAGTGCAGGAGGTGTCTCTGTGTACCTCTGAGCACACTGCAGCAGTAGCTGCTCCTCCTCTGTGCTGCTCTAGATTTCTTCAGAAAGGTCAGCATGTTGAAACCAACTCCCTTCTACCTCCCATCCCACAGTGTCACAGCAGATTGGATTAACATCAAAGTGTTCATTCATTATTGTAATTGCATGTTTATGGTTGAGCAACTTGTTTAGAGATAGCTGTGAGAAAGCTCTGCTGGGCTCACGAGATGGAAATCAGTAACATTTCTTAGACTTTGTGTTCTTTCTAAAAATTAACAAGATTTTCAGCTCTAAGAAACTTGCAAACATTTTTATGCAGAAAGCGTATTTGGGCTGTCTAAACAACAGAATGTGTTTGTTCATACATTTTTGGGTGTTAGGAAATGGTGCAGTATTTGAAAGTATTCTTGAAATCCAGATTAAATTATCTGTATGATGCACACGTGTTAAATCCTTCACAATCACAATTAAGTGGAAAAATCTGGTAATACCCAGTAACAGTCCAAGAAAAAACATCATGGGGTTTCAGTACTGCTTAATTATCTTCCCTTCTTGTTTCTGAATTCAGTCAGTTAGTAACTTTTGTCCACTGAATCTCTGCAGTGCTTCTTCCTAGATAAATGTAGGGAGTGCTGACTTCCTAACAGAGCTTGCCTCAGTGCACCTGCTTATGGCAATGACTCTTCCCAAACGAACAGTTATGTTCTGATCCTCATTAGCTCTGGTCATCTTTTCATATCTGGTCATCTTTTGAGATACAGTTGCTAACTTGAGTTACTACTCTCTTTTTCTTGAATTTAATAACCCTCACTGCGATGTTCATTTCTTGATCTGAGTGGCAACTAGAGCTTTTATTTGCAGCTAGCCATGGTTTCCTCCCAGCTGACTCGGTGCCCCGGAAAACGCACAGCTCTGCTGTGAGTGCCAAGGCTGGCAGTGACCTCCTGCGACACAGAACACTTACCAGGTTTGCTGGATGTTTCTGTGTGCTGACGTGAATATACCTGTGCACATAGTAGCATGTCACTGAAATAAAAAGGACAGCCAGCATGATAGGCAGAACACATCCAAATGTGATTGTTACAGTCTCATCTGCTGTTTTATCTGTTAACAAAACAAAAGCTTTCATTGTACTGAGCAACATTTTAACATATTCAGATAGTAATGTGTGCATTCACTACATTGCTTTTTGGATATGGGATGCAAACATTTTAGATAAACAAGGAATTTGCAGGAAATTTTTAAAAAAACCCACTTGAACTACAGGACAAATCTTTATTATTATCTAAATTATAAAATAAATTCTAAAAAGAAGTAACAACCCCTCCCTCAGGTTCTCCTGTTGCTGAATTCAGAGTGACCCAGCTCTGCCACTCCCAAACCTCATTCAAGGAGAAAAAATGTTATCCATTCACTAAGACTCAAAGAATGCCGATGCTTTTCTTCAGAGGTACTGACATACTTTCTAGTCAGTAGATCCCAGCTATGTTTTATTAAAGGCAAAGATTTTTTTCATTGGTACAAAGGCATGGAGAAGGGAGAAACAATGCTAGCTTTCATTCCCAGAATGGATACATAAAAAAATTACAAACTCAATCACCATGTTTTTTTCTAACTTGCATCATCTTTTTGTAGTTTGCCATCTTATACATACCTTTCAAGGTATCAATGCAATATTCTTTGGAGAACCCACTGTGCAAAAGCGGTGTGGTGACACGTATCTGTGCGCTGACACAATAAGCTGTTCCAGGTTCTAACCAGGGCACAACCAAGGTGTTGTTGCTGATGGAGAAGAACCACTGAAAGACATTAAAAAAAAAAAAAAAAAAAAATTCCCCCTTTAACTCCTCCTTTACAGAAAGGTGAAGATCTTATATACAAAATGTGTCATGAGCACGCAAATTTTCTGGAAAGAATAACGATACCGTAAGAACTGCCAGCATACAATCAAAACAAGTTATTTATTAGGTCACGTCCTCTCTGAATATTTTATCTTTCATTCAATCATTCTTCTACCACTACTGAAGAATTTCACGCTTTATATGAAGTAGGACCACGTGCCACCTCTAGCCCACATTCTCATGCTGATGTTGCAGTAGAGCTATAGCGTTACTCCAGCCCTGTCCTGACACGTAGGCCAATAAAAGGCACACGGTACAGTTCCACAAAATCTTTCAAACTGGGATGTTCTGATAAAGATAGGAGCCTTAGAATAATGGGTGCTATGTAGACCTTGGAGTCCGAAGTAAAGTAACTGCTATACGTCAAGCATCTTTATGAAAGACAAGCGAACAAATAAACACCCCCCCCCCCAACAGCAAACAAAACCCAACAAACTGTAGTCTACCTCTAATTGCTAATCTTGCATTTTAATATCCCTTTTGACAGAAGGTAACCCTTTTGGTGTAGTGTTTCTGTCTCTATTTAGGAAATTCAGAGATTTGCCAGAGATTGTGCCTGGAGGATGGGAACAGAAGAATGAGTGTTTTTGTAATGGATCACTGAACTCTTCCTCGTCTACTGTGTTCGTGCTGGGAACTAACACTCGCTAATGAAATGTAAGCCTGTACATTTACAGAGATGTAAATGTAAAGAGACAGACAAATGAAGGTGTTCCGATACGGTGACAAAAGAAGCACTTTGTCAGGATGTGAGTATTGCCAGTAGACTGAGTGGCTGGGGGGCAGGCCTGCTGAAGAGGACCGGGGACGGGCAGCAAGCTGCACGCGAGCCAGCAACCTGTCCTCACAGCAAAGGGGGCCAACAGCATCCTGCNNNGGCAGTAAATGGAGGGGAGGGATTATCACCCTCCACTCAGTGCTCATCAGACCGCATCTAGAATACCGTGACCAGTTGTCTTCCCCCAAATACAGAAAAGACTGGCAAACCGGAGTGGGTTTAGTAGAGGATCACCAAGATGGTTGGGGCTGGAGCACTTGCCCTGTGAGGGGAGGCTGAGGGACTGGAGTTTGTCCCACCTGGGGAAGAAGGGATGGCTTCAGGGGTACCTAACAGCAGCCCCCAGGACGACCCAGGCAGGTCATCAAGAAGACAGAGCCAGCTCTTCACAGTGCTGAATGGTGGGAGGATGAGAGACAATGGACGCAAGTTCAAGAAGAGGTTCAGACTGGATATAAAGAAATACTTTTTCCCTATGTGGAAAATCAAGCAGTGGAACCGGCTGTGCAGTCTCCGTCTTTGGAGATTTTCAGCATGCAACTGGACAGACCCTGAGTGACCTGGTCTGAGCTCACAGCTGATCCTGCTTTGAACAGGACTTTGGACTAGAGATCTCCTGAGCTGCCCTCCAACCTGAATGATCCTACAGTTCCTACGAGGTTATGAATCCTATTTCCATCCTTGCTGTAACAGACAAAGTGCATTTTAAGAAGCACAGAGCACAGATTTAATAGGTGCAGTTCTACAGCCCTGTCAAAGCTTACCCGCTTCTTTGTTTTTTTGTTGAGGACAGACACGTTGTATTGCAGGCCAGGGTACACTTGAAGCAGAGATATGGATTCTTCCTCAGGACTTCTCTTCCACTTCTCAGGAGCAGTCAGAATGATGGAAATGGATTTCTCAGTAGAAGATACGCTTACCATGGGTGGATCAATTTTAGCTGGAAAAATGAACATGCACACAAAGCAGTCAAATGCAGCAGAGGCGCAGAGGCACACTGATTTGTCCGTGCAGTTTCTTGAAGTGGATGATACTAAGTTTTTGTAATTTTTTGACGAGTCTAAGTAGGACTTCGAACAATACATATATATTGGTAGAGAACTATTTTATCAGATAACTAAGATCTTTAGAGTGAGAAGGTGAACACTGACTTGGAATTTTGCCTAGGAATTCCTGTGACTTTGCAGGAATTTACAACCTTGAAACTCCATTTGGTAAAACAAGCTTAATTAGCAGTATGTTCCCAGATTATCTGGCACATATAAGAGATACTGTGCTCTAGAGGATGACTACTGATTGGTTTAATAGAGCCTTTTCAGAATCAGAGCTCTTTATACCGTGGATATGCCACAGCTTTTCTTTGCCTTGAGTAAAGCTTTACCATAGCATAAAAGAGTATTCAGTATATATAAGAGCATTTATCTAACACACATATATCCAAATTCTAACATTATTATTTCAGTTGCTTCTGCCAAAAGCATAACTGTGAAACGACTGCAAAAAAATCCAACCATGTTAAAATATCACACGCTATGAAGGCACATGCAGTCTGAGCACAGAGTATTAATCACAGCCATTGAACATCTGGCTGTGCGATTAGCTTTCCTTACTGTCTGTAAGAGGGTTAAATCGTGTGGTCTCCATCCAGTCAGAGCACATCCCATTTAGGAAGGCTTTAACGCTCGCGTAGTACTGTTCTTCATAGTCAGAGGTCTCACTGGAGAGGTCACACCATGTTCTGTTGATATTCCTGCATTCTGGCTTTCTAATCCATTTGCCAACACCGTATCTATATTGAAAAAGGAAGAGAAAGGAGCCGTACAAAAGCTATAGCCGTGATATTAGTCACCTGATAAGGTAGCACAGAAACTGGTATTACAGCTGATTTGCAGAAATCTGCAATTTCAAGGAATTCCCAACTTCAGCTGAGATAAACCACAAGACTTCCACAAGTTTTTAATGAAAAATAAATCAGAGAAGGCCCTACACAGACGAGGCCATATGGAACTAACTGGGGTGTTACTGATACCAATCTTAAGTCCAGTTTTGCTTGCACAGACCAGAGATCTCTCAACTTCAGTCTCCAGAGCTTTAGTTTAAACTCTAAACACATGGTAACAGAGCCAGGATAACTATTTATATAGAGACAAAAAGTTCTGTCAGAATGGTCAGTGGCTCATCCTGACGTACGGAGACAGATGATGCTCAGGGTCTCCAAGATGAGTGGACAGGAGACTACTCATCGCTGACTGTTAATTCTTTTTCTGGTTTAAAAAGACAGACTCCACTGAAATACAATGAACTTCGAAGACCTTCTAGCTGAAAAAGGGGCATATACCTGCTACCAACAATGCCTCAGTACTGACCAGCTCTTGTAAACTAGTAGAAGAAATCAAGACTTCCTTGGAAAACTCCTGCCTGGATTTGCTCAGAAGCTCCTGCTCCTCAAATTCACGTTATTAAGAATTCCCCTTTGGCTGCTAATTATTAAGGGTGTGTGGCAGCTTCTACACGACTGCAGGACAGTATCACTCACCAGCATTTTCCACCTAGCTCAAGGCCTTCCTCCCCTAGGCAGGTAGAGGCATGTAGGAGTATTTTTGTATTCGGTGTGAAAGATGGCCATACCTATGACTACAGACTCTTCCGTGGACCAGCTGACCCTGCAGAGTCAGCATAGCTAGTGCTCTCTGAACATTTTACCTTCTACACAACTATCCTTCATCCTATAATTACTGAGCGCTCTCCCCTTTTCTAGGAGGTGGACTCTGTCGCTCCTCTGTCAGCACAGAGGGAAAGATCTGAGCAAAAGAGGTTGTAGAAGCAGCTCCTTGATTTTTTTAGTAGCCAGTCCAAGTTACAGGAAACTTCTGGAGATCTACATTTGCTTTAGTGTCATGAAAACATTACTCGATCAAGGGAAGTGTAAATATTAGAGGTAAAGACTGGGAGTATTACAACATCCATGACAACAGTGCTACACCTAGTTATAAGCTAAACTTCCAGGCCTGTCCTTCAGAATGACCCAGTGCTCTCTCGGTGGGAATAGAGGAAATGGATTTTGGTCCTCACTCAAATTCCTTGATATCCTACAAAAGTGCAGACCTGGAAAATATAAGGGCCTGATTCCAGTCGCATTACTTGGTTTTCTACAATACTTGGTAACTTCAGTGGATTTTCTCCTAGACTAGAGAGGCTTGCAGGATCAGAAGAAATCTCTAGGAGTAGTGCCTGTTAGAAGAGACCAATGAAACACCGGGTGCTCTTAATATTCTATTAAATGCTGCATCTCCAGGTCCGTTTAAGTGTGTGCAGAAGGCTAATGTGTACAGATGCCAATCCACAGTGCTTCTTCATCCTTCCGTCTCATTTCTCAGGAATGCCCCTGAAAGCTTCCATGTTGAATCCTACACTTCTTTCATAGAAAGAAAGTCTCCTTATAAATTTTTTCTAACTGGATCTGAAGCAAGCAGTACCATAAGTAAAAGTTAAAAACCATATTGCTTAAGTCTAACCCACATTTTAGTTCTCCTTTCTTTACTTTTTAGCAGCCCTATCTTGAACAAAGATTTTTTTTAATTATTACTTAAAATGCTAAAATAAAAGTCAGTGGGGATAAAATAAACAAGCCAACTTACACTGAATACTTCACCTTGTAGAGTACTCCATCTCCTGTGCCTTCTGGTGCTGACCAGTGAAGGACATTCTTCATGTTTATAGATTCAAAATGGACATTCCTAGGGTTGGGCAAAGAACAATACAACTCTCCTGAGAAAGAAAATAAGAAAGGAACAACATACACTAAGAATCTGCAAATACGTATGCTTCCAAGCTAACCAAAAAAGGTATTTATTTTTAAGTGAGCCACAAAACTCTACATACTGCCTTTCTTATCATTAAAATCACAAGGTTGTTGGCCATGGAAATTCAGTTTTTTCAAACGTGTGCCTAGCTACTGCAGTCCCAAATTCCATCTGTATGAGTGTGTATTTTCTCTAGCAAAAATGGCTCTGCCATTTATGACAGATGTTGGCATGGAAATATTCAAGAACTGGAAACTAAAGGTAGAAAAGTTCAGCCTAGAAAAGACACGCATTTTTAAAATTGTAAAGGTATTTGAATATCAGAACAAAATGGAAATTGTAAAAGTATCCTTGATGCTTCAGTAGAATCTTCTTGTACCTGAGTGGACTTTTAAAAATCAAACCAGGTATTTTTAGAAAGACACGCAGAGCCTACTGCAAACACACCTTCACAACCAGAAGTATGACTTCACACTGGAGAATCAGAGGGGATGATCACAATAGCCCCAACGTCATTTGATCACCCATGCTGATTCTCCAGAAAGTCACAAGTGAACACCTACTGTTAGGTCATTCATCTAAACAGCTGTTCATTGCACCAGCCTTTGAAACGAATAAACAAGCAAGTCTGGGGCTCTTAAGAACCCTGCTTCACATCTTCCTAACACACACTCCTAATCTAATAAATTTAATGGAAATGCTCACATTGCTAAATTGCTTGCAAAAGGGAGGCCCGTGGGCCTGGGGGCAGAATCCCAAGCTCCAGGTTGTGACTCAATCCCCAGCACCTCCTGCCATGAGAGCTGCGCCCATGGGAGCAAGCAACCCTGAGACCAGCCCTGGAGCTGCCGCTGCTGGGAAGGAGCTTCTCCTTGCGAGTGACCACGGGAGTACAATGGGGAAGAGAAAAAGCGAATCCGTGGTTCTTCAGGGCTTTTCAAAACCCTTTAAGCTCTTCTTCCAGGGATGCAATTCTAGTCCTTAAGGCAACGAAAAGAGACAAAGAAAGGGGGAAATAAAGCATATTAACACGAACAGTGGGAACCTGTCTGAATTAAGAGTCCTTGACCTTTGTTACTTCCTTAAGCAGACCTTAAGGGTTTTTTGTAGTATATTTCACTATTACTAGAATAATAGTGTTCATCCTCCTGTATATGCAACATATAGTTGCTTTTGTAAGTAAAAGTCACCACCATTTTCCTGATTAACTTCCTGACTTCTAGCTGTCTTTGAGCCAAACAGTAAAAGCTTTTCTCTTCAACACATTTATTAAAACAATCTCCTTGCAATTCTGCAGAGACCAATTACTTTAAACTGTCTCGGTGGAAACTCTGGGTTTTCCAAGCCTCTAGCTGTATGTTAATGTTCAAAACAAACTCTGGTATGCGCCTGCCTCTGTATCTTCAGATCATAACGCTGTTTACGGAGGGTATTTCTAATGTTGCTCTCATCTCCAGCACTTAGCTAGCGTTCTGTGGCTTTTAAAATTTTCCTAGTCAGAGAACAAGTTTTGCCAGGTATAGTCCTTAGGGCAAGCTTATTTGTTTACAAAAAAAACCCAGGAAGTCCCATTTCCTTGAATACTTGGACACAGAAATGCCCAGTGACAGTCATCTTGAAGAGCTGAAACTATAGATTCGGTTATAATGAAATAAAAAAAGTTTCAGGATGCCAGGGGATGCGAAAGCAGCAGAAAGAGACATCCAGGAATCTGCTTTACTCTAACATTTGCTTCCAAGTGGGAGATACAGAACCTAGAAAATTAAGGATTTTGATTTCCCCCAAAATAAATGTCCTCTGCAACTGCTTGAGGTGAAACTAATCCAAATGTAAAGATGAAGCTGCCCAAGAGAGCCAAGAAAACAGCCTAAAATTGGCAACATCTGTTCAGTAAAATAGAGAAGCACCCAAACTGCTGATGTGCATGCTACTAAGAACAAACCAAAACCAGCATTACATGGACTACAAGAAATCATCCATGCATCAAGTTTCATTCTTTGTACCACACGCCAGCACTACAGTGTATGAGACTTCAGGAAGCCCATCAACTGCATAATCAACAACCAGGAATAAGAGATTAAGGGGCGGGGGGAGGAAAATCAGAAGCACACAATGCTGCCCAAGCCCTGAGAAAGGCAACCGTGCAAATCTGTGTAGAAAGGGAGGGAGGGAAGGACTGAGGCAGAAACAAACTTCCTGCTGCAATTCCCAAGTAGGAGGAAATAACAACGTAGGTATTTTCTTAGATTGCTGGGAATCAAAGCCATAAAAGGCTTCTCATTAAAAAACAATGAAGACAAACTAAAAAGCCCAACGAGGAGAGATTTAAGAACAAAACAGGGTCTGGAGGAGAATACAGTATATACTGCATGGTCCAAAAACCTTCAAAGGCAAGATTAAAAAAAAATTCTAGCCCTTAAACAGCAGCAGATGAGGAGGAGATTTGTCTCTGGTGACTTGGGCTGTGAACAAGGCATCTACTTTGCAGTGGTCATAAAGAGCAGAGGAAGATAAACTCTTCCATCTTCTAGTTAGGACGGACCAGACTGGGTACATCTCTCTCCTTCCAGTGGAGATGGCAGTCAAGCCCATCAGCCTTGATCTCTGCTTCCTTGGCAGTTACACTTACCAGATATGCACCTTGTCCAGGGAGGAGGGGCAGGGAACGCTGTAAGTCTTTATGTGAGAAAGATAATCTGTCCTCCGTGTCCCCCACAAACAAGGAGAAAAAGGAACGGAGTTCAGTTTCAGTCAGAAAGGAGGCACTGGGAGTAATCCCTTGTGGGAAGAGGAGCGACACGTGAGGATGGGTCACCTGAGACGGCTGCTGGATTTTTCGAAGGGCAGGTTAGATAAACATCTACCAGAAATGACACTAATTTAGCTGATACTGCCGGTAGTGGGACGGACCGGCTGATTTCTGAAGGTCACCGGCAGCCCCATTTTGATAGGCCTTCTTATACTATCTGATAAATCTGGCTTTGCACTATGTAGTAATAAATCTGGCAGGGGTACTGCTGAATCGGGTGCAGGACAGCTCACTTTTCACACCTTTTTTCTTTAAAAGTCTTTAAAATGTGTACTGCTTATCAGGCTAATCCATAGCCACCAAAGTGACCTGGCCGGAGACAGCCAGCTCATCACAGACAAGGGAAATAACTTCCATTGGTTTTCTGAATAGATTTTGTTTGCCTGTACATTTTGACATTTGTCTGTCCTTGCATAAAAACTTTTATATTCCTTGAGCACATTTTAAAGTAGCAAGAGTCACACATTTGTCTGTTACAGTAAAATATTTTTAAAGTACCAACACGCAAAGGTGGTTTTTTGTCGATTTTTTTTTTTTTTTTAATTTGCCTCCTCCCAGTGTGGTTTCTGCTGTGGTAAATGAAGTTTCAAAACAGAAACACTGACTGCAGCGGATGAGCCAATCTCCGCACGCAGAACCCACAGAGTGTATCTTTACAAGATCTAAAGCATTACAACACTGCCGGCGTGCTCCCACCTGCTCCCAGCGCAGCGTGATTTGGAAGGCAGAGGGACCAAGACCGTTAACTTTCCATTGGCTGCAAAAGCAGAGATTTGGTTTCTATTTCTGGTCTTGCCCCTTTACTAAAGACTTCTGTTTACGCTTACAACAAATCATGGAAATTTTTTTATTCCTCAATTCTGCATCTGTAAAACAAGAATAAAACTACCATACTCCCCTATTTCTCCAGGAAGAGTAAAGAATAAGCATCTTCACGTCTATTCAACTCAACGGTATCAGGAGGTACGCATAGAAAATAGATCACACATAGAGCTTGTATGCTCCATGGTTATCAGTCAGGAAAGGACTCGAGTGTGTGCATCAGCTGCTTATTTCAGTACCTTGTCTTTAAACACGATATATCCTGTAATCTGATTTTATTTCCATTACCCAGGATTAAGGGCATGGGTGTCACATGGAGTATTTTCAGTTCATACTGGCCTAAATGAGAGCAGAAATCAGTCATACCTATTGCTTTGCTAGATTTAGTCTGTCTCATCAATAGTCTGCAGTGGCTGTCATCACTTCCCAGTATAAAAAAGTCACTTTATTTATTTCTTGCATGGAAAAACCTGGAGCCCTTATTACTGTCTTTGGAAACGCTGTAAATCAAACCTTGAGTAATACCATTCCTTACATCTTCATGACTCTGCACACCTGAACTGGAAAGAAAGTAATAATACAGGCTTGCAAACTTCACCACCACAACAGAGTCAAGTCCTGGTCTTAGAATACTCTCCAAAATAGATATGACTTAGCCTGAAAACACCTTCACGTGTGAGCGAAAAACCCCACTGACGTCACTGAGATTATTCACATGAGTAAAAAGAGTGCGTGGCAGGTGCCTCATCTCTTTATGAGAGTGTCTGCTGGGTTTAAAAACCTGGTCAGTTTTAATCATGCAGAGCTCTCTGCCAGGTATGTGCCTTGCTCCAGTCGGTACTGTTCAAAGCTCGCTTTTGGTTATAGCCGTCTCTATCTATCTATACACACATGCATACACACACACACATATATATACAAATACAAGTATAAAAGCACATCATTTCCACGTTACAGCTATTATCCGCTCAGTGTATCTGCTTTTTATCTGCAAGGAGGCACCGCTGCCTATCTCGGTGACAAACAGCTGTGTTTAATGTCAATGCTCCAGAACAAATACAGCTGCAACTACCCGTGCCCTCGCTACCAACAGATTTGTTAACTTTTCACTTGAGTTGGGTAACCTAGCAGCTGCAAAGCATAAAAATACACAAATACATAAAAATGTAAGCATTTTTCCTGTACACTAGCTAAAGTTCTGGGGTGGGGAGAAGGCAGAGGACCCACTGAAAGCTGACCTGTTGGCACAGAAGTGCCTCCTGTGTAAGTGCTGTTGTTGACTGCACCGCTCTCCAGCAGAGCTATCATCTGCGGTATTTCACTGTGGCATGGCCACAAGGGTGCAAACACCAAATTATCCAATAAAGTAAAACAACAAAGAAGGTCACAGGGCTTCTCTGGACAACTGTAAGATAGAAGTTAAGGCAGCGAGTGACGTGGAAAGCATTAAGACAGAAAGGGAAGGCTTACTGCAACACAGCTTTTCCCAACAGCCACAGCAGTAAAACCCAGGGACTCCTCCCCTACAGTCATCTTGGAATTTAAAAGAGGACCTCCTTTTCTGACAACGACAGAGACTTTGGCTTCAGCTGCTGTTGTATTTTTTTATACGAAAGCGGCCCTTGGGAGCACCTCTGATGGAAGCGGCTCCTTTGTGCTGGGCACCGAATTTAGGGGCAACGCTGCAGGCACTCCCCGTGCCTCACCATTTGCAGCTGCCACTTGAAGGCCATGGATCTAATCCACGCTTACACACCTCAAAGAGAGGGCAGCCTTTCAAACAGCCCGAGTCCCCGATTCACCTTTTCCCACTGGGGGCTTAGATGCGTCCCACCAGTGAAGCATCAAGCAATTTAGGAGCAATCTAGGACACCAAACATTCACTTCTGGCAATGCTGTAAGCCGCTGCCCTTTCTTTAGTCTTTCTGTTCAGCTTTGGGTGACTTCCACCAAACTCCTGCGAAACCTTGCTTGCTTCTTCTATGCTGCCGCTGCTCTTAATTTTTTAAGGAATTTTTGCTCTCTTTTCTTCCTCCAGCTCATCTGTTTCAATGGTTATGTTGTTCTCAGTGAAAAATATTCCCTCAAACACATGCCTAAGCGTAACATAAAAATGGTCGTACTCTGTCAGAACAAACGTCCATTGGTGGCACTCACTAGCAGAGGGTTGGGGCTGTCTTTTCTGGCACATCTGCAGCCCCAAGCAAGCTGGCACTGGCCACGCAGGAATGTGAGGGAGTACACGAAGTGGTAAATGGGAACCGAGCCAAAACTGGAGATCAGAAGTTACAGAGAGGAAGGGAGACCCAGCAAAGCCAGGAATACATGCTAGCAAGTGTCATTACCTGCTATTAGTCATCTTAGCAACAATTTAAGCAAATGAGTTAGCTTTTTTAAAATTATGTGAGCTTGAAAGTTTTTCTCTGTGCCCATTCTTTTAGACTCGAACTCAACTGGCTGGATAACGAGGAAGAGGAGGAGGAGGACAGGCACAGAGGAGCCATTACAGCTCAGCTGCCTTTCTCCTGCTGGGTTGCTGGAGCTCGGGGACTGCCGGGTATGAACTCGGGCTAGCGAAAGCCTTCGGCCTGAGCAGCGCTGGTGGGAATGTGGGGAGGAGCACGGAGGCGATTTCCTGTTCGAGTCATAACAGCCCTCGAGAGCTAACCACAAAGCACACTCCTGCCCTCCCAGCACAGGAGCCCGTCACTCCCCTCACAGCCTGTTCACATGGGGCACAGGGGAGAGAAAGACGGGGAGAGAAACGGAGACGTAAGGCTACATGAGAACCGGGTAGTGGAGCAGATGGAAAAGCATGAGAGAAGAGGTGGGGAAACATGGGAGAGGATGAGACTGGGGCACGTGGGGTTTTTGTTTTAGAAGAAATAGGTAGGCTGCCGTTGGAAACAGGTAAACCTGAGGAGGTCATCTGGGGAAAGAGCACGAGTAGAAATACAACCTGAAGAATGGGAGAGATGCAGAAGAGGAACTGAAGCTGCGGCTTGCCCTGACATGCTCTCCTCCTCCGTGTGAAGCCTTGCGAATATTTACCCAAACCACGTCCTAACTGACAAAAACAGCTCTACAGAGAAAATTGGTCAAAGAACATTCAGGCTCAGTCTGGAAAGACCCAGCTTCAGAAAGGAGGAGAAAGTCTTCCCAGTCCATTGAAGGCTTGCTAGGAGACAGCTGGAGAGGGCCATGGCAGCTGACATCCATTCCTTTTTGCTAACTTGTATGACAGACACAAAGTAAACTGAATTTTCTTCCCACTGTGTGGAAGGTTTGCAAGCACAAGAGCAGAGCTCACACTACCTGACCACGCCCTGCTGCAAAAACCTTTCCTTGATGCACACCAGCAGGAGAAAGTTACTGTAGGTATGTTTTCTAATTCTGAGTGATCAATACTGGCCTGAAACAAGGTGAGTGAAATTCAGGGTGTGCTTATCTAAAATTACTCACAACTCCTGTAAGGCTTTCAGAGTCAGAATCCATCAGAGGGGTTTTGTGTTTGTTGGTTTGTTTGGTTTTTTTTTAATTATCAAATTGAGTGAGCTTTTGTTAAGTTTGGAACGCAAAAACCTTTTTGTCAAGAAAAACACTAAATTAATTTTAAAAGCCCACTGTTGACACAATTCCATGACACAATAGCTGTTTTTTAAAACAAATATTTTGAAATTATATAAAATATTAAAAATAGCCCAACTCTCCAGCGTTTCGTTTGGAGGATTTTCTTTTCTCCCTAGAACACGTTTAGCATTACCAATTTATTACTACTTAGATCAACCGCAATCCAACAGCCAAGAAAATTAAAGCTTAATTAGAATAACTCTGACATCTTACATTTGTTTTTCAGAATACCCAAGGGTTAAGTCAGCTTTCTATTGGAAATATTGTAAAAATTATGCTGTGTGACAGTTATCAGCTGAATCCTGACAGACCACATTTTGGAACAATCCTAAGCCATCCTTACACAAAATACAGATATTTTTACACATAAACTGAGGAAAAATTAGTTTTGGCTTTCACCATTTAGTGCTGGCTAATATCTGTTAGGAAAGAACAGTCCAATTAGAACCGACAGCATTATATTTCTTGCCTAACAGGTGTTGCTCCCTGCTCTCTGACCTACTGATGGCTTGCCTAGAGAAGGGATTTTGCTTAGTGAAATCCCCCATTCTGAATCCACATTTTCCCTTGGACAGGAGATTGAATGTGATGTCAACAGAGGATGACACTTGCCTGCATTTCTGAGGGAAAGGCAATCCCCAAAACATGCAAGTCAAACACCCTCTTCTGCATCCGAGACCTGAGAGGAAGGACCAACACTCCTAGCAAGCAATCGGGCTGCCGAGGTCACCCAGCCACCCCTGTCCGAATGATCATAAATGGCCTATTTCCAGTCCCCAGTCCGTGCCTGCAAATGGCAAGAGGCAATTTCAAGTGGGACCGCCAGCACAGCTCTAGGTTTGAGCTCCTGCACCTTGCTGGAGACCACCCGGCGATACGCCGGCAGATGCGAGGCAGACTGATGAGCATCTCTGCTACTTGAAGCGCTCACAGAATTATTTTTCCCTCTCGTGCCCCACATTCACACTTCTCCCCACAGATGATCAAGGATGTAAGCGCCTCTGGGAAGCAACTGCTTGTAGAGAACTCGCAAGAAATGAAGGTTTCCTGGGGTACCCACCCATTTCTGTTGGTCTCCTGTCAGGTACAGCCTGGTGTGTTTTGAGGCACCGTATGACTGTTCAGAGTGTCCCACAGTAATTTCAGATGTGAACAAGTCAGTATCTAATCATACGTATTGCAGTATTTTTAATATCTTTCCTGTACTCGACAAGCATTTTTTTTGTTAAAACCACCAGTCGTGATTTTTAGACTCATTTACCCACCTATAGATTTAAGTTGATTTTGCTGTACAAAGGAAGTCATTCCGCATAATCATCTACATCTTTTACACGTAAGTTACAAAGGACTGCCTCAGAAACGGCGTTAAAGGCGGTAACATGCACGGCTGGATCCAAGGGACAGTGCCACGTCGCTGACGTTCAAGGCAACAGCCACTCACTTTGATGAGATCAGGAGAGGCCTGACCGTCGCCGGGGCTGGGGAGAAGCTGGCTCTCGGTCATGTTTGAGCTACTGCAAGTTGCTTTAGACTCGGAGAGCTGAACGGGTCTACTTCTGTGCCTGTCTGCTACCTTCCTACAGTGGGAAAAAGCCCTGTCAGCAATTACACGTGCCTCAGCCTTCTCAGGGCGCAGTCAGTTGTCAGTGCTTCTGAGCCACATCCTGTACATTACTGTTTTGACTTCAGTACCCCCAAAGAGCAGGGTATTTATTTACCTTCAGAAAAGACAAGGAAAGCCAAGAGAAGTGAAGTCTTTTGCAAACCAGCTGCAATAATAAATACTAGCTCAACTGCTCTCTCCAGCCTTTAAGAAACTAAGTAGGAAACAGATTAACCCCTTTCATCTAAGAGCTGTAATAGCACTCGTGTGTGTTCTTATGCACAGAGCGTGATTAAGTTCAAACAGGTAAGTCTTGGTAGCAGAATGCAAGATCCTTTTACCTCCTGAAGCAACGTTCTTCTTCTCTTACTTCTCTTTGGACACATTGCTGTTCCCATCACAGAAAAGGGACTGGAAAATGGAAGGCTGAAAAACAGCTAAGTTATCAGGTGAGATTTAACTCCAGGTGCTGGGGTATAAAGAAGGGAAGAAGAGACTACAGTCTTCCTCCTGTGCCTTCACTGACCTCCACATACTCTTGCATTAGCCAGGCAGACAGGAAAAGTAATCTGTTTTTCATGAGAAAGAGATATAGTTTATTTAATCTCTTCATAGGCAAACTATCCCATACCTCCAGTCCTACAACTTGTTTCCTTTTCTTTCTGATTTACCTAGTTTTACTGTACTGTTTTCAAGACAGGATGAGCAGTGGATAAAAACCTGCAAGTTACTGGTACACCAGGTATAAAACACAACCAGATCTGTGCATCATTTAAACACAGCTCTCCAGTAAAACCTCATTTTTACCTAGAGATGGGCCTGGCTTCCAGAATTCAGGCTCTTAAAAAGCTAAGCTTCTTAAAATACGGGAGCTCTTGTGTGGCTCATAAAGGGCGATTTTTCTCTCTCTTAGCTATTAATACTGTAGTTGTAGATAATTAACACCACTTCGTGGAGAAAAATCAATCAGCAGAAATCAATCTGTACAAGCCACAACTATAAAAACAAACGTGAACTGGAACCACACATGCACAAATGACTTGAGTAATCCTAACCACTTGCTTCTCTTGGAATTAAGACTATAAAGGCCACTAGAGAACAGCAGCTACAATGGTGAACTTGAATGTTCGCACGGGGAACTGCGACGCACATCTAAGTTTTGGACTTTAATCACAAATCCCAACAGCGTTCAAAGTTTCTCTGTAGAATGAACTACCTCCTTTAGCCATTTCCATTCCTAATTACAGGTAATGAGAATTTGTCAAGTTGTGGAAATCATAGGCAAAGACAAGCACTAGGGCACAGATTGCAGCATTGCCTGAAACAGCCTGGCATGAGACTGGAAATTGGAAATGGGAAGATAAGGATGAGCCTTTGGACTACATGAACTTGACACTCCTTTTTCACATACTGTAGCTCTCCTTATGCCAACATCTCTTTTTATTTATTTCTGTGTTACATTTACTCTTCTCTCCGTCACGCTGGCAGAAAGCCAGGAAATACCATGTAAAAACACCAAGCTCAGCCCTCCCATAAACTTCCACTCTTATTACTGAAGCTTAATGCCCTCTCAGGTAAACAAACAGATTATCACCACCAGAAATGCAGTTCGATCTTGCTGAGTATGTAGACAGGTAGTAGGTAATACAAAATACTACATGCACAAAATTGTCAAGTTTTCTGAGGGTCCAAAAATCATTGTATTTTACAATATTCTTCCCCACTGCTTTTCTCATCTCTACTGCTGCATGGACATATTTTTTCTTCTTTGAATCATTTAGCTAATCAAAGACGACAATTGTTTGTGAGTTCTTACTGCATTTGAGTAACATACAGCCATGACTTCAAGTGCAAACTGTAAACCTCCCAGGACATAGATATCACACGAATATATCCACAGGGGGATTAGCCTATTTATTACGTGCACACTGCATGCCTTATAAATGAAATAATCTGACACCTCAGTACGCTATTTAATACTTTAGCTAATACCTACTGGCTGTGTCTGTGCAACAGATCAGCCTCTTTTCAGATCCAAAATGTACCGTAAGTCACCTTGTGTCAATACCAAAACATCTCAGCGCTGCTTAACTTGGAGCCAAGCAATCCACTTCTGTCCTTCACACATTATGACTGGTGCTCAAAGCCTATGTATTCATGCAGGAATAAAAGTGGTTGTTCAGGCTTTGTTTCTATCAAAATAAGCTGAGCAAGTCACTTCTGCTGTCCCAGCTTTCAGGGGGAGTGAACTGCAAACAGCAGTCTCTCGCCTCCCCTCGAATCCAGGAGCAGCATTCACACAGGGACTTTGAGTTTTTAAAGCACTGGGTGTATGCTGACCTCAGGAAGCCTTCTCAAGGATTCACTGTGGGTATGCGAGGAGGAAAGGAAGGGGACTGTTAGTGCTGGAATACTGCCTGCCTTCTGGATGGTTTTAACATGATAAAGTGAGTCTGGGCATCAGTGTGGTCCCTGGACTCCAACTCAGTGGCTTAAGTGCAGAGCCCATACTGTGACCCCTGCTATCCTTTTGTTCCGTATTTCCCAGAACATCATCTTGATCACAAGGGATGTTTTGTACATTTCAGTGCTCTAGTAACTGTGAAAGAAAACATACTGAAATTTGCTTAAAGGGAGGCCTGAAGCTGCGTCTCAAAATGTAGATCTATTTATTAGTAAAGATACGATCAAGTGGAAGATGAAAGACAAGTACATTAAGTCAGGTGTGCCAATGCAGACCAAGCAACTTATGCAACTATTAGAAAACACGAAAAGGGGGAAGCTTGCAAGGTCCCATCATAAGAAATGTAGTTGGTATAGCCATATACCAACTCCAGTGGGATCTAAGGCTATGTCCGCGTTAGTGAATAATGCAACCCAATATGAGCAGGTCTGTTAAATGAAAGTGTCGGTATTGAGAAAATCTTGTCTACATTATACACATTTCAGGTTTTTTCTTTTTAACATTGGACTAGCTCTACTTGCATTAGATAAGCTCATGAAGCACATCTTCCAGGACAGCTTAATCCAGAAGAAATCCAGCTCCATGACTGTGTCACAATACAGACAAAAGCACAGTAAGTGAAATGACTGAGAGATTTGCTTCAAAATCACACGCCTTACCTGAATGAAAATAGTAAACATGCCTCAAATATATCAAAATGCTTCCATTTTTGCAGTACAGTATTCAGGCTCATTTCCCTTTCCTCAGAATAAGTATATATTGCAGTATCCATTGCATTCTTTCTTCTATATAGATCTACAAGACAGAGACTGGACTCTACGGGCCAGAAACTGAAAAGGTTTCTCTAACTGCAGAAGAATGTGGTTAGGGAAACCTCCACTAAGAGCATGGGGAAGGATTTAAGATGGAGCTTAGTAAATTAATAGATTAACATTCTACTGCTCCCAAAATTCCGGATGTTCCTTCCTATCCTTATGAGTTTCTTGCAAAAATTGCTGAATTCTCCCATGTGGTAAAGAGGAACATGCTACATTTCTTGATCCTGTTGATTAATGAATTTTCCAACTTTTTCCATTTGCTTTTCCATTTTGCATTTTCTGTGCCGCTTTATTTGTTCTAGAGCACAGATCTTTAAACAGTCAGTGAAACACCAATTTATAAAAATCCCACTGAAGTGCAGTGACAAGTGGAATTTTTGTCCCGTATAAAACCAGGTAATGCCCAGATAGCCTGTTAGATGGGCACGGATCATTAGACAGCAGTGCCCTAGAACAGAAGGCAGTCAGAGACTGCTGAAACAGTAGATGTAAACCAGTAAGGATAAAACTGTACCCACTAACACACCACAGTGAAAACAAAAGGTGTTTTGCTTGATGTTTTGCAAAGGTCCAACTATAAGTTAGCATTTAAATGCTGCTGCCACAGAGTTCAGAAAGGAACTCAACAAGAAATCCCAGAGGGACAGGCACAGCACAGATCCCCCTAAGATGCAAGAGTGTGTGTGTCTGTGAAGTCCTGCTGTAAACTGCTTTCTTTCCATGGCACTTGGGCTCCGGTATAATCTGCTCCTCTTCCAGCACCAGATCAAGCCCTCAGGGCAACCGCAGTATTTTCAGGACTGCACCTGCTTGCGACTGGCAACCCAGGCTCCTTCTGTTGGAAGAAAGTACCCAAAAGGGACTCCTCTACCTATCACTTCACTTTGGAAAAAGAGCAGGAGCACTGTTGTGACAGTTCTGCACCTCAGTAATTTTTTCCATTGTTAGCAAAATACTGCCAGGCTGAATTAAACCTGTCTCATGCTGAAAGAGGTAAAAATTGGAAGTTCTAAGCCTTCAGTGAAAGGCACAGCTCTCCTTTCTGTGCTGGCACTGCTGACTGTCAACAAAAACCTGAAATTACATCCAGCTAAAACCTCAGGAATGTGCAAACAGATTCCCTTCTCCTTGAACAACCATCAAACAAAAACAACATAAGCCCCATGACATTTTTCTAAACCTTCTTTGGAATCACAACCAGTAGTAATCAAATTTTAATTTTTTTTTTCAAAGGGCAACTGAATGCCAGTTATATTTTCCAAAACACTTGCATCAGCGGACTTAAATAAGATGAAAACGACACCGGCAGTTACCTAAAAAGAAGCTGGCATTGGCGCCTCTGAAAGCCACTCAAAATCACTGATGCATAACGCAGTAGTTCGTCAAAAGAGTTAACCGCGACACAGTACTTTCTGCTACTCAAGAGCATTCGGGGTATGAAGAACATTCCTTACTACTGTCCAGCTCTCACAGGATCTGGAAGTTTTGCTGTGGATTTAAATGGGAGCAGACCCTGTCCTTACGTTTCTCGTTTTGGAGGCAACATTCGCAGCAGAGAACACGAACACAAAGACACCGTAGGTTCCTCAGAAGATCTGCTAATCTCTGCAACGCCTCGCTCACTTTTATACTCGAGGGATATAAAAAAAAAAAAAGGGCGTGCGATGCTTTTAACAGCAGCCGGGGACCCGGG
>JAVKLA010000081.1:25390358-25409983 GCA_034782735.1 Sagittarius serpentarius
GCTGCGGGGCGGCGGGTCACGCCCGGGGAGGGGGGGGGGCTGCCGCCGGCCCCGTCTTCCCGCCGTGGCGCCGTGTCCAAGCCGAGGGGTGTCTTCTGCTGCACCGGTGCCCCGGGGCTGTCGCTGATGAGTCACTCTCCCTCGAAGCCACCGTGAGACGTGGGTGGGATGTTGTTATACCCCTGGTTTTTTGCAGAGGAAGCTGAAGGCCAACCTGCTGCATCCTGGGGTGTTCAGACCGCTGATTTCCCCCCTGAGTTTGTGTTAAATAGTGCGTGTGAACACGGGAAGAGGCTATGGAGTCTCCAGCCTTGGAGATAACTCAAAATCCAGCTGGTCACGGAGCTGAGCACCCAGCTCCACCTGCCCCTGGTTGGACTAGAGGGTCTGCAGGGGTGCGTTCCCACCTCAGCAGCTCTGGGACTGCGAGAAGTAACGCGTCTTTGCTGCGAACAGAGCTCCCGCTGAGTTTGCGTGGAGCTGCTCAGTGCAGCTGCCAGCGAGAGCAGGAGGCGAGGGAAGCTGAAAGGGAGCACGCTGGGCTCGTGGGGTGCTAGGGACTGAATACCTGGGGAGGCTCTAGTAGTTGAAAGTGCTGGGACATGAGCCCTTCTCCTTCCCGCCGATGGAGCCCTGCCAGCTACTTTGCTGCCAACTGACCTGATTCGCTGTCCTCCCGGTTGTTTTGTTCCCTTCCAGCTTCTCTCCTCCATCCTGGCACCCTTTTCCCAGTTTTTGGTTTCTCAGTCCTTTCATTGCCATTTCCCTCTCAGGCTTTTCTGCGTAAAGGGAAGATCATGCTAGCAAGGGCTGATACCCGACTGCTACGTATCAACCTACTTTGAAGTGATGGTCAGCATGGGTTGTGTTGACTAGTAAAATGAGAGGCTGTGTCTGGAAATTAACATCTTGCTTGTTTATCTAATTCTAATTTGCAGAGGGAGATGAGAAACTAAAACCTGCACATGTTCAATATATGGCGCCTGTTACTGTAGTGGAGCTCCTGGTGGACCTCTCTCCCCAGTTACTGTTTCCATGTGTTCCACACTGGTTTCTGTCCCAATTAGCTGTCTCTTTCGCTCCATGTCTCCTCCCTGCAGGTTTGCCCGCTGTGCCGTCTGCGTTAGAAACGGGGCACTCGGGGCCCGTGTCCAGATACAAAGGCCCACTCTGTGGGTGTGGTGAGAAACTGAGGTTTCTAGCCTCAATTCTGGCTCCACAGACAAGACATAGCTTCTCAAAGTTCAAAGCTGTGGTCACGAGGGAAGTCATCCCGCTTGCTTATGGGCTTAAATATCCATGCAGTGATGAGAGGACGTATAGCGAGTTGAGGTACTCAAATGGACAATGAGTTTTGGCCAGATTTTTTACAAAGACCGAAAAGGTTCTTTGATGAAAGATCACACTGCTTTCCCTAACTGGAAGTTTTTCCACATTTAGTTGAAACTTCTTGAACTCCTGTGGATAAACATTGTTGGCCTTTTAAGCAGAAGTGGGGGCTGGAGGCCGCCTGGCGGTTTTTTATTCCCCTACCCTTGTTCTTGGAAATGTCCCAGCTGACTTGGCTTGAAGCCTGAGGAAGACTTAAGCCTGGCTTCTAGACTGGAAATGTTGTCACAAGTGGTTAAAGTATGTCAGTGTTATAAAGACTGAAACTAGTCCCTCAATTTTAGTGTCTCCTTTTCCATTTTCTTTTTTTTCTTGAAGAAAAAAAACACATTTGTGTATCTTTGCTTCCTGCCAGAATTTCGCCACTGCCCATATGCTTCACTGTCACCTCCGACTGCCTCTAGCACCCATGACAGTGGAGCTTTGTTTCCATTGTAATTTGGTCTTTTTCTTCTCCAACTCCATTTTTTTCTAAAATAAAGAAAAAAAATTAATGATGGAAGAATCTAATTTTAGCAGGACAGGGTCTCTCTCATTTACATGACAGCAAATTTGCATTAGTCCTTAACTTCTGTAGATTTACTCGAGATTGACTGCACAAGAGAGTGGTTAAGAGCAGAATTTAACTGCTAGCCAAAGTGGCTAAAAGACTGAATTGGTTGAATAGTTTTTTCTTTACTATAAAAGAATAGTTCAAGAAGTGAAGTTATATATACAATGGAAAAAGTCAGAATGCTGTTTAGGATTATGCACCAGTTAATTTTGCAGAAAAATCCAATCCTTGGTAAGTTGATTTATACTCCTTTTTAGCTGTTGGGGCTACGAGATGGTGTCAGGCTCCTGCCTTTGTCAAACAAGCCTGGGAAAGAGACGATAATCTTTCCTGATAAGATACCACGTGATGAGTGTTAAGGAGCAGCTTGCTTCTCCAAGGAACTTGCTGGCAGGCTTGGGGTGTTTCTTTGCTTCTTCACCTGACCTCCTTAGCCCCAGAAGCCCAGCGGGAGGGAAGGGATGCTGAGCGTGACAGGGTGGGGGGTGTTAACCCGCTCGGATGCGTCAGTCTGGGACTGCGAGGGTCCTTTTTTTTTTTTTTCCTTTCTCTGATTATGAGAGATGCAGTTGAAATCAAGTCTTAGTTGTGCTTTTCAGCAGTCGCCCTCGCATTCTGAGTACTGCTCATGTTCCTAAAAGATATGTTTGGTTTATGGAGCAGTGCACACGTGTGCATGTACGCATGCACACAGCTTTTGGCTTCAACACTCTCTGTAATCCTACGCTCCTTTCTCAGCCTAAGTTGCTGTTGACTTCCATTGGAAATTTGCCTGAGCGAGGCGTGCAGTGTCTGGCCTTTGTGTTTATGCTGGATGATAGTGATATATTGACTACACTTGGGTGGTGACTATTATTGGGTGTGTTAACGGATGAAAACTGAGGTAGGTGGACTGCTTAGATATTACCACAGATCATGTTTATTGTCCGCAAGCAATACAAAAACCCATTTGGACAAAACAGAATTTGATTTTAGTTTAGAACATCAGGCTGCTGACACATCCCCCCCTGAATCTGTGCCTGCTATCAGTGAAGACAAAAACTTTTCCGATACTTTTACTTCCACCAATAAACAGAGTGATTGCCTCAGAAAACGATAGCCTATGCTTTACTCTGTAAATAGTTTAAATCAGGAGTGTAAATAAAAGACTTGTTTCAATGCAGATAGTATCAGCCATTGCCGAATGTATTCATAAAGAACAACGTGAACATTAGGAGGGAACTGGGAAGTTTGGAGATGTGGCCACGACCCAGTGCAGCTTTGCAAAACTGATCTTTCTATGGAAATACTTAATTGGTTGTAATTAAACATGCAGGGAGGCTGCCCTGGCCAATTTTTAAATTCCACACGGAAAAGGCAAACTTACACTGTCACTCAGAAAACATTTCAGGAAATTTTTGCCTTTTTATTAATTCAATAAGACGGTAGCAGCTTAGTATTCTTCAGCGGAACTTCAACAAAAAGTGCCTGAAAATATTAAAAGATGCTATCAGACTTACATTTTGAAATCCAGATGTAGAACTGGGAAAGGCGTTGTTTGTCTTTTGTGCTCCCTATACGAACAGACCGGTGTGCCTTGTGTATCCTGAACACCAGCTGCCTTGCAGTCATGAGTAAGAATTTTTTTGGTTTAACCAATTAATTTAGGGTTAGATTGGGGTGCTTTTGTTCTGATAATGTACAGTTTTCTGCGTTTCATGTTTGCAACCTCCTTTGCATACTCATCAGTTCTGTGCTGTTGAATCTTTATTCTGCCAGCCAGGTTAAAACTCAGGCGCGGGCTACTAGGTTTTGCCAATGCAATCAAGAGGCAATGGTCTTGCTGTTCAGCTCAGTAGAAGATAGATGGGAAATAAATGCATACTGTCCACGTCAATGGGAAGGCTGCCTGACTGCTAGCTTTGCTACCCTCCATGCTGTTATTTAAAAAGTTGTAACAAGAAAGTATCCAAAGGAAAATACAAACAGAACTCATTCATTTGTGATTCTTCCTTTCTGATTATGAAATTCAGTCATATTTTGAAAACAAAAGAAATAGATACTTAGGCAACAATAAGTTAAATAGCATTTTTTCCTTCCCGGTAAGTGAATCTATCTGAGCTTTCAAAGAGAAAGCTGAGGAGGACGAAATAAAATGGTTCTGAGTGTTCATGAAGAGAGTTTTGATTAATGACTCATGTTCCTCCAGACAGAGTTTATAGGTTATTCCTCATGCTACTAGTTTCAGTGTAACAACAGTTATTCATCTTCCGCCATAAAGTACCTCTTGTGAAAGAGCTGCTTCATCATCTTGTTTCCTAAGACACTTTTGTCATTTACTACAAAAGACTGTATAAAAGTTCATGATTTCCAAGGTATGCAAAATAGCACACTTATTTTCAGTCACAAGGCAAAAGAAAAGGATCAGATGTTTGTATTTCACTAAGAGCTTGGGAAAGAGATCAACAGATCTTGTTTAAACAGTGTTCTTCTCCAGAATTTTGGAAAAAGAAACATCTCAGAAGGTCCTGCTCTTGGTCACAGTGAACTGAAACACATTAAAAATGGCTTGTTGCATCTTCCTTTGCTCTTTGTAGATTTGTTGACTGAACAAAACAAATAATCTTAAACTCGTAAGTGAAACAGATCAGCATCAATCAAAAATCGTTCATATACACAGCTGTAATTAGAAATACACCTTTACAGAGCACTCCCTAAAACACAAGTTCAGGTGAATGAGATAAGTACATATTCTAAACCCTGAAGGTCATTAAAATGTGGATTTTTTGCAAATGCTTTGCCTCTTGCCTCTTACAAGCTCTTGCTAAAAAATGCAAAATTGACCAAGGACAAAGTTCTGATAGCCAAGCACCAGCATGTGTGTGGATCCTTTGCATATAGGTTCCCTTCAGCGAAAGGGGTGGAAATGGAGATCTACCACCTTGTCCACCCCTGTCCCCTTCCACAGCAGCCAGAGCGGCAGTACTGTCTGTGCCAGATACCTGTGCCACTATCGGTCCCGCCTGCAGCTGACCCTCATCTCCCCCACATCATGGCTGAATTGAAGCAAGTCTAACTCGGGAGACTCTCTTGACTGTTGCAGGTCAGTGCAGAGATAGCTATACACACACTCTGCTCTGGATTTTATCCACAAGAAAATTCCAAAGTTAGTCGTCTTCTCCCAGCAAAATGCCTCAGACTACTGAGACTACCATGCTGTCAATAATCACCCTAAAACCAAACTGCTTATTGTAAGGACTGAGCAGGAAAGCATGGTAAGCCTTCCAGTGACCACACTTGTTAATACCTTTACCGGAGCTGTTCCCTGTCTCTAATTCAGCTAAGATGACTAGTTATGATTCACCATCGTATTACATCAGGTGTTACATGTAGGAGAATATGGCATGTGGTCTTGATTTGACTCCATCTACTGATATTACCAAAACCTGTAAAGTTAAACCATTGCAATAAGGGAAGTGAAAATAATTCTTCCACCCTCCAAAATTACAGCTGCAGAGCTATTTTGAACAGTGTATTTACAAATCCTTATTTGCATAGTCCAGACAGCAGGCCCAAGCACTGACCGCAGCCAGGAGGACTCCTCCTGTTTTGTAAAATCAAGTCCACGGCGAGTTCACCAAGACGGAAAAATCTAATCTAGACAGAGAAGTAATAATCATAACAGCACTGTTCCCAACTGAGCGTGACCCAGGGCAGTCACTGAAGCACAAAGAGCTCTGAGAAATGTTTGAGCCCAACAGTGTGCAATGTGAAGTGTGCCTCTGAGTTAAGATCCCCTGCTGGTGGAAATCAGTTAATGTCTTCTCAAGAGGAAAACAACCGACATCCTTCCTGAAGAGACTTAATTTATCCTGTCCTCGGAAAACAACACCCAGAATATCAGAAGGATTAAGAGCAGCCCAAATGGACTGGCCATGAATTGCATATCACTCTGCTCTCTCTTGGGGAAAGGTTAGTAGAGGAAAATAATGATTCAGTAAGTCATTTGTATGCATAGGTCTCACTGAGCTGGTCAAGCCATTTTCTGTCTTTCATCCCCTTCTCTTTATGAATTTGTTGGATAACTAAGCAGTATGGTGAGACATAGCAAGAGAAATCCTGCTGTGCAAAGTAGAAGGGATCTGACATGACTCCCAGGAGGTCTCTCATGAACCTTCAGAAAACCAGGATCATGGTATGCTAAAAAAATGTGCCTGTCCTGCAAACCAGACTTCTTAACTTGTTTATCAGAAACATTTATGACCTTAAGATACAGCCTTGTAGAACAGAAATGAGTCAAGGAAACACCTGAAACAAGAGGGAAATGTATTCCTGCCTGGGTCCTCAGAGTACAACCTGCCCTTCCTACTATGGCACCTGGCCTCGAAACTGCAGTCAGGTGTCTCACTTATGTCCCCTTCTGCTACACGTATCATTCCTGGCCTGAGAAGTAGACTAATGATGCAATCTCAGCTGTGGTTTAGGTCAGACATCTTTGTTGTGGGCTCATTCCATGTTCAGAAATGTTTTTTTGAGCAGCTGCAGGTTTTTTAAGGCTGGTTGGTTGAGGCACTACCATATTTGGATGGCTAATGTGCCTGAGCTTTAAAAAGTCCGATTTTCGGTCACCTGTTCAAGTGTTCATGTTTTGACAGCAACACCTGTTTTAGGTGTCTTCCTAAAACGGAGGCCTCCAATTCACTTTGGAATATCTTATGGTTACTAGTGCCCTTGCTCAGGTGGCTAGAAAGCCACACATAATTACTAACATAGGTGCCCAGGGTCAGTCATATCTTAAGTCAGACATATCTTAAGAATCGGAGAAGCCTGAATCTGGATAACTTATATTGTCAGGGCACTTCATCGCCTGTGCAATAAGGCTGGAGCCACCACACACAGGGCAGGGTTCACTGCAGACATGTAGACCGAATGGCCATCACTCAGGTAGGCATGGCACGTCCAGAGTTGTGCTTAAAGTGTGCTTGCTGTGGGGACCACCTTTCAGATCATGGCCTAACTTGGCCTGGTTAGCCCAGACAGCACTGCCGTCTAAGAATTACATGTGCAAAAATAAGGGCGTATGCAAGAAGCCATGAATGAAGAAGCCACGCATTTAAAGGTTTTGCCATAACATAATCAACGCAGATGTTATATTGCTCTGTTACATCCCCTTGGGAACAGAATGGAAACCACCCCGTTCAAAGTGATACTGATGTGTTATGATAATATAACAAAGAAAAAGAAAACCTTAGCAAACACTTAATAAATCATCATAAATGGTTGAAACAGTCATTCAAATGAATGGAGAAGGCTTAGTTCCATATAAATAATGAATGGCTTCTCTTGTGTTGAACTCCTGAAAGAGATGGCAAGTAGGTAAGAGGGAGCGGTGTCACTGTAGCAAAGTTTGGTTAAGGAAGGAGAGATGCCTGAAGGCAGGGTTTTGTCCTAATGGTGGGGAAAAGTGCTTCCAAGTAGAGCAGGAGCACGCACGGCTGATATGACATGGTACTTGCCATCAGCTGCTTCGAGCTGTGGCACACACCTGAAACGCAGTTGTTGGCAGTAAAGGGTAGCTGGATGCTGTTTGATAGAGGAGGTGCCATGGCTGGCCGCTGCACCGCACCTTCCTTGAGTCAGTGGGGTTTGCTGGTTTGTGGTAAAAGTCTGAGGGTGCCTGAGACTCAGTAGAGGCAGAAGACCATTGGCACTGCAATATTGAGGGCTGCCATACCACAGGGAGCAGTTCAGGATGGTGGACTTCCCCTGGGTCCCTCCGTCCCCTCCGAGTGAGGGGCAGTGTGGTGAGTACCCAAACTGAGGTTCACAGCAGCCAGAGAGGGCCCTAGCTGGTGGGCCAATGGGTTTGCCGCTGGTGCCGAGTGCCTCTGCACCACGAGTCTGGCCTCTCTCAGGGTTAGGTGTGAGCTGTCCATCTCCACTCTGCAGGTACCGTGAGCCCAGACCCTCCGGGATAACGGTCAATAAAACATTGACCATTGAATCATACACATCCTGCTAAGAGCCTGTGGCACCTGCACAGACATTCCTTCCTGGGTAAAGGAATTTAAGTCCCCCACGTCTTAAGTGGATACGGTCCTTCCAGGATCAAGCGGTAAAGGTGGTTATTGCCACCATTTCCACGTTTAATTGAACGCAGCACAGAGTGTCACAGAATCAGAAGTGCTGGTTGAAAGAGTTAGATCATAGAATCATAGAATCATTTAGGTTGGAAAAGACCTTTAAGATCACTGAGTCCAACCGTTAACCTAACACTACCAAGTCCACCACTAAACCATGTAATCAAACCTCCTGCCTTGGCATGGTCCAGCCTCCCAGGCCTGGCATGGTTTGAACACACTTTGTTGCCCGGGCTCCTCCTGAGCACACCTTCCCAACAGTCTTGGGTAAGAAACGTCTGCTTGGGCGTCACCTGTCAGCAAAGGCAGGGATAGAACTGGACAGCTTCAGATGTCTCATCATCCTGTACAAGTCAGGCTGACTTGGTTTTCTGCTTTGTTTTCCTGAATCTATGCTGCTCCTTGGTCGCCAGGTGGGAGGACTGGCTGGCCCGTGGACAGCTGTAGTTGGAAGTAAGTACTAATGAACACGTGCAGAGGAAATTGGGGAGGGTCATTCAGGAGGACAGCAGTAAAAAGGAAAGATTAAAAAGGATGTTGGAATATGGTCCTTGGCTGGAACAGGGTTACCAGGAGGAGGGTTTACTGCATTGCTGCAACAAAAAGGATCCAGGGAGACTCTGAGGTGTCTCAGCGTCATCTGAAGGATATAAAAGAACAGATAACAACGTGTTTTGTGCTGGTTCCTGCAAAGTGTGATATGAAGCCAAGTACCCTGAGGGCTACCTCTTCTGTAATGTAGATTCTCTGAGATTACTGCCGAAGTCCAGCCTGCATCTGCCGTGCCTGGAGGTAACAGGGGCGTAGGGCATTTAAAGTAACTGGATGAGTGCTAATTGGCCTAGAGTGTTAACAAAATAATTCCTTGGATTTTTCTTTCAAGACTTTTTTTCTTTACCATCAAAATCCCTGACTGCAATAAGGCTTTGCCTCCGATAGTCCAGTAGTGCTTTGGATCCAGTTTAAGGAGGTGATTTGCTGTCCTTCATCTGGTGAAATGAAGTGAAGCCTGCAGCTGAATGTCTCAGGACAGTCACACCTATGACCATGTTTCTTAGGAACAGGACACGACATACTACTCGTTAAAAACAGCTGCTAATTTGCAAAGATATTGGCAACGATCATGGGCATCTTACTGTGGACAAACAAGGGAATTAGAATAATTAATAGATTAATTAATAGTCTGTATTCTACTGCCACTGCATGCAATAATTTTTACCATGATGAGGGCAAGTCCCTTGAAACCCATGGAAGCGGAGAGTGATTTTAAAGCTCACAGAAGCAGCAACGCAGTGAATGTATGCATATGGAGAAGTTTAACACTGCAAGAGTTTAATGAGGCTACCAATTAGAAATTAGGCATATGAATCACAGCCTTGTTTTTCAGAGGCTAGAGGATGAGTTTGCATTTATAGTAGTAACAGCAATAATCTAAACAGAATTTTTGCTTCCTTTAGAGTTGTTCAGAAAATGAGCAGATATCATAGCTTCTGATTAAAGTTTCGGTTGATTTTATCTTCTCTGCTTAACTCCAGCATCAGGCTGTTAACTCTTAAAATCAAGTTTTTATAAGTATTTTGTTGCCGTTAGGAAACTGAAAAAAATGAATAGCCTATGAAGAAGCCGTAATGGTATAATTTTGAAGCATTAGTAACAACTCAGACTGTTAACTTCTGAAGGAAGCAAACATAATTGCTACTCTATTTCCATACAACGGTAAATAAATCAATATGACCACACAAATGCTTGACAGTATGAATACTAGAGTCATTATAAATTCTGATAAATCTAATTTTTAAAATGTCAACAATTCACTCTCTGCAGGGAACTGCAATTTCTGCATTACATTTATTAACATCAGTGTCATATAAGACACATTAGAGCATCTTAGCTTTAGAAAAATAAGCGCTAAATTTATGTTTGCTACAAAAATCTCAAAGAGTTTAGAGATAAATTTTATTTGTGTTTGCTTACTATACCAGCTATAATTAAAAAAATGAATAGAAGAATATCTGTATTCATTGCCCTAGAGCAGTGTTATTTAGGGAAGTTGTGCTCAAAAGGCATCAGCTTACATTCAAAATGAAATACTAAGCAAGGAGGAAATACACAGTCAAACTTGAAGTTGCAACTGTGAGTAAGATTAGTCTCAAAGTTAGTGTCCAATTAGCCAATTGATGAGGATGTGCAAGCCCTTTGTAGGCCTCAGTAGTGTCCTGCCAAATAGGTGGCAACATTCATCTCTCAAAAGCAAGGATTACCTAAGTGTACAGAATGGATTTGTGGTCTAAGTTGGCTTCGCTGCTTTGCTGTTATGATGTGAAGAAGTATCCTTTCATTTGTTTATTTAATTTTTGCTTTTCCACGTAGAGGGTCCTTTGGTTTGTGAGCAATAAGCCTCCTGCTCTTAAGAGCTTACACTCCAATTTGGGAGTTATTCCTGATTTCTGCTGGACTTGCTGAAAGCCAGTGAATGTTGTTGGGTTCACATCTGCCTTAAAGTGTGCATTTGACTTGATAATGAAGTGGGTTTTACCTGTTACCCACTCTGCCCAACACAGGCGATTTCTAAGCTTCTGCAGCTGTTTGGTGCTCAGTTCCTGTGGAGTTCGCTCACACGGCGCTCTCTCGGTGCAAAGGTTTGCAATTAACAAGTCCATGAAGAGGTGTTGAGACTCCTCCTGATGATCCCCCATTATGCTGCTTTATCAATTACTTTCATCCCATAAAATATTTATTCAGCTGAAAGTGGAAATGTAGTTAAAAAACTTTTATAAGGACATCGCAGGACTCCATCATTTGCTTTTTCTTTGGAAGGCTGATGCCGTGATGTTTCCTTCACATGTGCTTTTTTTCTGGGATGGAATCACTTTCTCAGCCAGAAGGAGTCTTAGAGTAAAGGTTAGTCTCTCTTACCTTGCTTAGATTGATATGTCTTCTCGGGATGGGCTTCTAGTATACAAGGTTTTTTTCTCTGTCTGTACCCTTGCTTATTTCCCTCTCTTTCTGAAATGTCCAAATGAACTAAAAAATTTACCTAACTAGCAACTGGATGTCACAGTTTTCTCACAATATCTACCGCGCCTTTTTACTGCAATGTTGTTAACTCCTGGGGACGGCCAATGAACCTGTAATGAGAGCTTAAAGTCAAGGCAGACTGAGATACCGCATCGCTAGTGATGAGGTCCTCGGGGACTCACTTTGAAATTAAGCTAAAGTCACTTCCAATATGGAATTGTTTTATTGTGTGGGTGCATCTGCACATAAACTTTACATTGGGTTCTGAACAGCATATAAAGGCTTGCAAGAGATAAATTAGACTAAGTAAAGCACTCATCATTAATCAGGGTACTAAACAGGCATGAGCGCTAGAGAATGAACACAGCTGCCACTTCATTTATCTTGCTGTCAGAAGGTAACTCTCCTACAGAGAGAAGCTCAGAAGTGGTGGCTTAGGGTCTTTTGTGTCTCTCAGCTTGCAGAGAATAGATATGCTTACATATAATAAATACATATCTACATTACACGCATATATGTTTTTATATACACAGACAGATACATCATATATAAGCACATTTTTTTACTGGTGTGTGTATACTGAGGTGTGTGTTCTCAACAGTCTTAAACTCTAGTTTTGAGCTGAAAAGTGAGAGATATGCCTGTTTATTTCAAAGGAAAATAATTACTACGTGTTTCTGTTCACACTGAGTATTCTGACTCAATAACAGAAATCTCGGCTACAGTCTTACTGTAGAGTTATCTTCGGTGATAACTTTCATCAATCCCCCCCTCATGAAGATGTGATGTATGTGTAGCTGATATGGTAAATTAGAAAGTCTTAGCTTTCATTTCAGGGTGAATATGTGATGCTGGAATGTAATAAAACCTATTTTCTCATTTGCTTTGGGGAAAAAAACAGGTAAGTGAAGTACAAGTTACTGAAAGTCTCCAAGTGCTATTTTTATAGTAGATTCTCCATGTCAAAGGATATTTTGGAGACAAGCTAACCAATGGCTTGTCAGATACTTAAGTTTATAGGGCAACAGACTCCGATGGCTGGTCTTCCTTAATCTGACCTTTTGCATGAAAGCAATAAATCAGCTACCCTTCCAAGTCTCTCGTATTGTCCCAAGCTCTTGGGAAAAGGGTGATTGAATAGGAAGAATTAGTGCTGCTGCATAGGATAATGCATAATCATTACGCTTTTAAGTCTGGTATCCTGGCTTCTGCACTGGCCTACCATGGCTGCTTCAAGTAAGCAAAAATCTCCATACATAGCAGGGATGGTTGTGCAGGGAAGGGGAAAGATTTCCCAGACCGGAATCATGAGAACGGGTTGTCCGTGAGGCCACAGTGGGACAGCAGTGTAAAATACACAGGCCTCAGGAACATAGACAGGGATGTGACACACGTATGTCCGCAGTGCAGCGGCTTACTCCAGCACCGCATAACCAGAGCTGTGCACTCACTGTGACCAGGGTTATGCTGTCCCACGATGGCATCTAGACCTATAGCCGAGGTATCTGAGATACCTATAGCAATGTGCCTATGGACATATGGAGCTCTGTATGGGCTGCAATACTCAGGTGATTAGATTTTTTGAGCATTTTCGAGCATTTTCGTGACTACCCTGCTAACAGCATCCAAGCTAGCTAGTCTGAAGTCAGCGCAAGAGTGGACACCTAACCACTGATGCAGAACCTGCACTCATTTTGACTGTGGTGCTGACTGCAGTCCCCAGTTCATCTGAACGAGGATGTGTGCGCGCTTCAGGTGTGTAATTTGCTGTACATCAGCCACGAACTTGCAGGAGAAAAATACGCCACCGCTTAAGAGGACCGAGGTATTAATATGCAGCGCTCTGGCAGCTGATAACATTGGATACTCCGGGTACCATGCCCTTGACTATCCACGTACAGGTAGATAGGCACATGTTGTAGGGAGGCGTGAAGTCTCTTTTGCAGTGGCAGCTGGAGGCCAGGCAGGGTACCCTCAGCACCTAAAATGTACTTGCTGCCCTGATTTAGGTAACTACATCCTGCCCCAGATGTATGTTTTCAGGGGAGTCCTATTAAAATTGCAATGAAATGTTGGGATTAAATGGAACTTCTAGTCTCCCGTGTGATGTTTGGTTTGAAAGAGGCTGCCCAGTGGTACAACTTCAACTCTGTTTGATTTGAACTTACCTCATAGGATGTGTTTCAACACTGAAAACATACATCAGAGGACTCGGCCTGACAGGGCTTGCTGCAAGAGAAAACAGCCAGAGGTAGACAAAGCTAGATGGGTGACACATAATCAGAACAATCCCAAAAGTACCCATCAGCTAAGCATAGTCTTCATTTCTGGTAATACTGATGAACCCACACTGAAAGCATGTGTCCATAATGTAGTTCATCTCTACAAAATCCTGGACGTTATGGTCCAGGAGCTTTAATTCCTGCCTAGCGACACCCCACACTGACCATTACAATGCTTTGTATGTCGTTTTGCCATCTGCCTACAGAGAGAAATTACGGTCCCATTGCATTGGACCATGCCAAAACATAAGAAAATACCTAAGGAGTTTTCTGCTTGATTGATGCTGTGATGTTTTCTCAAATAACAATAAAGGTAGCGAGCATGTCAGTTTGAGCTGACTTACTCCTCACGTTCACAATCTCATGGAAATCTCATTGTTGCGATATTTTGTACGTCTTTCTTACTGTCTGTTACTGACAAGCAGCAACAGCACAAGAGGTCGGAGCGACAGGCTGACTTTAAAGGAACGGAGAACAGACACAAACTTCTTTCCAGCTGCGGTGACGCCTCCTTCCAGCAAACCACATGGCGAAGCGGGGAATTTACAGAAGGACCGACGCTGGAGACTGACTGGGCTGCCAAGACTGCCTGCTTCAGGGGTGATCGGGTATCCAGTCAGCTGCTTGGCTGCCTGGGTTGTGTGCTTGTTCACAAAACTCTGCAAAAAACCTCTGGGCATACATTAGGCAGAGGTTTATTTTTTAAAAATTGGCATATTCATGTCTAACCCTGCCCTTGTGATGTTTTATTTTTATTGCCTTTATATGGCCTCCTGAGCTTTGTTATTGAACAGCAGGTATACTGTCACTTGCCCGTCGCCTGACAAATCTCACCTCAAGAAACCTTCAGTGATAGGTACTATTTCTGTACTACACTCAAGTCATGTCCTTACTGGTCTGATCTTGCTGCTGTGGAAAAGTTTTTATTAGTTTTTCTAATAGTGTAAAACCAAATTGTTTAAATAGCGGTGAGCTTCATAAGCATCCAAGTTTCTACCAGTTATTTTCTGTCTCTGGCATGTGTACTCACAGTGTAAGAAGTTTCACCCTTGGGGAGTCAGATTTTCAGCTTCTACATCTCCTTTGTGGACTGTTAATGTCAGTGTAGCAGGGGGAGAGTTGAGGACCTAAGTTTGTCACGTACATAAAACTGAAAAAAAAGTCAGAGTGTAGACTTAGCTATACGGGGAAACATGACAGGTTTAAAATTCACAGGTCACCAACTGGAACTTCCCCGTAAGGACAAGGTGTGAGTGTCAAGAAACCAGAGGACTGTCACATTGTCACTCCCTGAGGCCCACAGTTGGCCAGGCAGCGGGGGTGTCCTCTGCGGTCCCCCTTCCTAGGAGATGCAGAAGTTCAAGAGGAAAGCGAGGCTTTCTGGCTTTTCAGGTTTCTTTGGAAACTGCAAGATGCTCTTACGTGGTCTGCTTTAGAGCTACGGGGGTGGGTTGTCTCCTCTGGGTACATCCAGCCTCCTCCTGTCTGCTTCCTGGAGAGGATTGCTAGTCAGCACAAGGCTTGTGTAAGCCTTTATCTAAAAAATTCTGCACTTTTGCCAGGGCTCCATGGGGTAGGGAGACAAATAGGATTCATGCATTGCAACATTCAGCATTGCAGCATCCAGCATTGTAATATTTAATTTCTAGGCGTCGTGCCTAGCACTGCGCACAATCTCAGGTGAAGTGCCTGACTTGCTGGGGCGAAGTCTCACTGCTGTTACTGTCTCTTTCTTATTGCCGTACTCCCATGCTGGATTTTTTTCTGTGTCTTGCCCCTCTTGTTATAATCCGGCCTGTTGGTACTCCCTGACTGCTGCTTTCTTGCCCTGCCCTTGCCTTCCTGGCGTGCTGGGGAGCCTGGATGGGGCCTGAAGCTGTCCCTGCAGCAAGCTATTGAAAGGGAAAGGCAGCGGCGCAGGACCTTCATCTCATCTCTGCTGTTTGCAGGGCCAGGAGTCCACGGATGCTGGCAGGATGCTGCTGCTCCCCTACGGGTGCCGCCTTCAGCACAGCCGGAGAGGAGGTGCTGCTGCACTGCTGACTCCTTTATCCCTCCATGGCTGCTTGGGGGGTAAAGATGGGTCTCACCAAAATCAGGCTACTGGCGCTGCGGCGTGTGCCGGGTGGGCTGCCCCAGTCCCTGCTGGGCTCGCCCCAGGGAGCAGCTCAAACACGCGGCCCTTGAGTGCGCTCCTCCGGGACGTGAGCAGTGGCCGGTACAGACCAGGAGGGTGGAACTGGGCTGTGCTAACCAGGTGGCCATATGTTGCCTGGGAGGGCTTTCTCTAGTCTCTGCAGAAACATAAAATACCGAAATAATGACTAGTGCAAGGGAGCACAGCACTACCTGGGCAGCAGAAGCACTGGGCTCTGAAGTAGCTTTTTTCAACTTTTTCGTCTCTGGCCAAGGAAGTTGTACGTATATTAAAGAAATACTGATTTAAACCTTCTCACCTCAGGTGTACTTTGAGTGTTTCACAGGTAATGCTTTTTATTTTTCTTGTGAGTAAGATTCAGGCCATTTGCTATTTGTAGCTGTATTTATTTTGACAACTGACATTCATGCCAGGACAGAAAGGAGAATTATGCATGAGGCAGTGGTAGGGATGTGAAAGAACATTTTCAGGTGCCAACAGCCATAGAAAAATTATTCCTTTTACTGTAGATAATAATACCACATGTGATTCACTTTCAGGAGACATTTCCTCAGCAAGCAGAACAGGCATTGCCTGCTCACTTCTGTAGACTGCACATTTCTGACAGAAATAGTCACAGCTCTTCTGTAGCCATACGCTCCCCTGTGCCCGAGGAGCCAAGTATGGTGTGAGGTAGCAGTGAATAACAAAGCTAAAATCACTTCAACATGAAGTTCAGCAGAGTAAAAACTGCTGCTGCTTCATGCAGTTCACTTACTATATAATAGTGCCATTGGTAGGAATCTGGTTTTAATTACAACAGAAATTAAAAGGTCAGGACATAGTGGTTAAAACATCTCAAGCTGTAGATTGAGAATCCACATTTTTGCTGACCTGAGAAACAAGTGAGTGGGCATTATCTGCTGAAACAGAAAACATACTTTTTTATTCAGTGAAAATGTTTTGCTGCTTGTTTAGTATTTTCTTCCAAGTAGCAAAAAAAAGGGATGCATCTTTAGTCATTCAGGGTGGACGCAGAGAAGGGAGCATCATTGCTGCTGCTGAGCCAGCCATTCTGTAGCTTTCTGCATCTTTTGAAATGCAGCAGGTGAGAATGGATATTTCCCCTTAAAATGACTTGACACTTCTGATTCAGGCTGACCTTTAAGCGCTGAGTCTGTTAACTGTGATATAAACTCCGTCATTATCTTTACTGCAAAGGAAGAATTTTGTTCAAGTTTGGCATTCATTTATTACTTTGATAATTATTTTTGAGTGATAGGCAGTGTCACTAGACTAGCAGTCTAGTATTTGAGATACTCAGACCAGAGAAAACAAGGTCCAGTTCCTTGCACTGCCCATAATCTTTCCATGTAATCTTAGCAAATCCCTTAGTTCAAAGGTGGCCGGGTGCCTGTATATCTTTACAAACACCTCTGAGTCTCTTTATAGACCAGATTAGAGCCCTTCCCTATTTCACAGGTATACTGCAAAGATAAATACATTACAGGTTTTCAGGCAGTCTGAAACTAGGGGTATTTAGGTGAGTAATTCCCATTGAAGTCAATGGTCTATGAATAGTGCTCTTCACAGCAACGTGTTTTCTTTCACCTAGGATATGTGAGCTCTGCTAGGTGGCTTGCTGTTTAAATGACTGTGGTCCCCGTGGTCATACAAAGAGGCTCCATGTTTGAAACTTTTCTCATAGCTCAGAAAGAAGGTTACAACTGTTACTGTGCACCGAGTAACTCTGCGGAAGTCTTCCAGGTTGTGCAACTGATGGTGCGGTGGGACCGTGGTTGGTCAGCCTTGGTTCACATCCCGCTTTACCCCCCAGCTACCACAACTGTTCTCCGGTTAGGACGAGTTGTGGCTCTCTGGCACTGATTCTTGTGACTCCATGGTTTGAAAGGCTTCCTAAGCCCATGCTAGAGGGAAAAATTAGTACCAGAAGTCATTAGAGGGAGGTGAAAATATTTTACTATGAATGGCCTAGGGCATTTTCTGGGAAAACAAAGGAGGGGTTCCACCCAGTGATGAAATTACATTGGGAAAGAGAGGTTCGCAGTGACCACACTCACAACATGTGTTCTTATTTGAAAAGGCTGAAATTGTTAAAACTGCGATTCTGACCTCTGCAGGCTGGCGAGGTCCCGCCTGACTGCCCGTCACCGTGGCCAAGGGGACTTTCAGGCCAGATGGTTTATTCATTGCCACAGTTCTGGGAATTATTTTGTCTGCATACTCTTTTTCCTCCGAAAATGTCATGTCTCAGGGCACAGCTTGTGCCTGAACTTTTTCCCCAAAGCATCGACAATATGGGAAACACTATTCAGCTGAGTCATTCAGGGATAATTTTTTGGGAAAACAAAGGGCTTTCTGGCTGCCTGGAAGCTCGGAGGCTGGAGGCCTCCAAATGCACAGCTGCAGCTGTGTGGGGTGTAGGGTTGTCAGCTCTGGGTTCAAAGACAAGGAGGCAGTATCTGCTCTGCCTCTCTGCAACTGGACGAGACGTTTCACTACGCTAGGGTGTGGAAATGACTCAGTTGTTCCAGATACCATGGTTGGAAGCATTGGAAGGACCCAGTCACAAGGTCTTGCTTATAAATTTTCTCAGGTTCCTTGTCCCTGTCCTCAGTCTGGGACTGAGGACCCCAGACTTCTTTCTGCTCCTCGACCAGAGGGAGGGGAGTAGCAGAGTAGCTTATAGTCACAGAAGTGATTAAGGCATTGCATTACTTGTGTCTTGCCACAATATGTCAGTATAATCCCATGCATGGTTTAGCCAGACTCCTCTTTATAGTTCCCCGGTTTATTTAGAAAATGTTGCCTTGGGATTTGGGGTTTTGCTGTTTGTTCTCTTCAGTTTTCTTTTTTTTCCCATCTGTGGAGAAATAGCTCTGTACACTGAGTAGAAATGTATATCTTCTGAGAAAATAAAAGCAGACCTGTTTCAGGAACAAAAAACCTACTTGAATTTGTTTCATTCTCAGGTTTTTAATGCTTTTCTTTAAGCAAATAAAGGGAGTGCAAACATTCATTAAAGCCTCAGTTGTGAAATGCACTTTTCCAGGCACAGCTCATGCCATGCTATATAAGCTTTGCAAATACAAAGAAATTGTACAAATGACTGTGGTTTGATTTTTGTTTTTTTCCTTGTATTTTTGAAACTGAGATTCTCTTTTCCAAGCAATTCTGACTTTTCTGTGGCAGTGAAACATTCACATCTGGTGTTTTTTCGCAGACCATGGCTAAGATGCTGTCTCTAAGCAAGCGAATGCAGATGGCCTGTGTCACGGTGTGAAGTTAGCCATCGGATTGTGAAAGCTGGTTCAGATTTTGGCACAACCTATAGCAAGCAAAAAGTCTGTCCCCAGTTGTGCTCCGCAGCCTCCCTGCAATAGCTGCGATACCACCCCAGACTTACAGTCATCCACACCCATTACATCCAGTACCGCTGACTAGTACGTGCTCAGCCCTTACCTAGAAGCTGTTCTTGCCACATGAGTAAATTGCTCATGAGGGTTAAGTACGCAGCCCCCTGAGTAATGCCAGCCAACACAAGATGGCTGAGAGGGAAGAGTGAACCTCTCCCTCTTTTTTCCTCCTTGGCCATTAAGAAACTGTAAATAGCTCTGGGGAATTCTGTGTTCTCCATATCCCAAGGATATCCTAGGACTTGCACTCACGGGACTGGCTGACCTTCTGTCAGTGAGCTTGTCCATGTTGTTCTCCAGCTGACTGAAATGCTTCAAGGCTGGTAGGGACATAATCTGCCGAAGGCCTTGATAAGTGCCTCAAAACCCTTCTCTACTTAAGAACTGTTACTATTAATATAGTATATTGATTGATACAAGCAGCTAGTTTCTGTGTTCTGTTGTGCCTGTTTGCCGGTTGCCCTAGGGATATGGATTTAACAACTTCCAGTCCCTTCTTTTCGCCCACTGGCTGGGCTGACTTCAGTCTTCATCTTGGTCAAGCCTTGAAATGAATTAGAAATGCTAGCAGTGGCATTTGGATTGTAAACATTAAAAAGATTATTTTAATCTTGATTGTTTATGGAGGTACACCCTGTTCTGCACTATTCAGCAGCTAAAATGAAATGCAGAGTGGTGAGTTAATACTCA
>JAVKLA010000081.1:25414958-25427675 GCA_034782735.1 Sagittarius serpentarius
TCCCACTGGGTGGGGGGGGAGCGAGTGAGCGGCTGCGTGGTGCTGTGTTGCTGGCTGGGGTTAAACCACGACAACGTCTTTGATCATTGTAGCAACCATTGAAATCCACAGAAACTCCACAGAAAAAACACCTCCCTGCAGCTTGGAGTACTTGAAAACATCTGATCGATCTGTAGCAAAAGCCCACGTCATTTCACAACAGCACCCCACCTCTGGGCCACCAGAGCTGTTCTTAGCTGAGATCAAGTAAATAAACCCCAACTCCACATCTGATTAGAACAGATATATGGGAGGTATGAAAAGGACTGGCCAGATGCTAGACCATATGATAAACACCGAAGATCATGGCATCATATAAAACTAGGCATTTATATGGTACAGCTGGCTATGCATAATCTTCTCCTAATTTATAAGGCTGGAGCATCTGGTCCATTGCTGTTGCTCTATCAGCTTTTTCGGAGCCCTGTTCTTGAATTTCTGGTAGTTGGATACTGCTCTTCTGAGTGCCAGTGGAACGGGAAGTTAAAGCCATTTACAGTGGGAGATACGCTCTTACTCCATCCAACAGATAAGACAATGTTCAGCCATGGTCATGAAAGAAAGAAGGGTAGGCCCTTGTGGGATGAGCTGCACTTCAGACGAAGATCAGTAATTGCAAACTCTAAAAGACATAATACCTATTTCTCATTGGCAGGACCCCCAGCTGCGACACAAGGACTTGGCCAGGTGAGGCCATGGTGACAGGCTGTGCTCATGGCTGCAGACATCCCCCGGTGACACAGCAGGCAAGGGCTTACAGAATAGGTTGCACAAGTCCTGCTTTTGTTACACTGCTTAGTCTTCCCCACCCAATGCCATAGCCCTAGAAACCAGCATTTATTCCTCTTTCCTGAAACAGAGTGGCACGTTGTTAGAAAATGTAAGTAACTAAAAGTAGCTAAAGTAACTAAAAAACCAAGAGAAGGGTGTTTTCAGCGGGGCCTTGCAAACTTATGGCCAGAAGGAGTCAAACTGACAACGTGAAGGCGTCCTGCAGTGAGTGGTGTGGAGGTGGGCTAACCACCACGGAGCCATGTGCCACCCCGGGCAGCTCTGGAGAGGTGGACCCGCAGCAGATGGTCTCTTTGTGTCCGCAAGGAGGAATGGGAAGGAGGGCCCGAGCTCACTTTTCCAGGTATTTGCAAACTGCAAGAAAGCCCCAGCTGTAGTTTAGAGCCTGGGAGAGTTCTTCCTCCATTCCCGCCTCATGGAGACGTGAACAGCAGTGCAGCATACAGGCTAAGGCACCAACGAAGCTGTTTTTAAAAACTACAGCATTACCAACGCTGTCTAGAAGACCCAACCGGTATACGCTACAGCAAAGTACCTCTCCCTGCAGAGGCCCCATCCTAGGAGCCCAGTGGAGCGGGTCTTGGGAACATGCCACTACCGCCGATTGCGGAGAAAAAATACAGCACCAGTCATTTTACCAAACCCTTCCCCAGTAAAATTACATGCCGGAGCAGAGCTGAGAGGAAATTTGCATTTCAAATGGAAAGAGAAAATTGGCTTTTGCAGAACATCATGGGGTTGGCAATAACAAATCCTGGTACCGTCAGAATGGAAGTGGGTCGTTTCCTGAAGCTCCTGCACTGCTTTCTGTAAGCCTCCATTGTTGCTGAGGAAGTGAAATCTGGTTAGCAAACATAACAGTGCAAGACTTCTTCAGACCTTTTATTGTTTTTCCTAGTATAAAAGTGCTGCACATTTTGTATAATTTTATCAAACTGAGAAAGTTTCAGGTTTCCAGTGTTTCAATAGATCCATAGCATGGCCATATTTCTAGCCAGGTCTGAACGCTTCAGGCACCCTATGGTTCTGCTTCTTTTTTTTTCATGTCTTCTTTAAGATTTGGAAGCCCTAAACAGTTTCCTCCTCTGCATCTGACATAGGTACAGTATCCAGCATTGCTGGAGTTCTGTTCCCTGACTAGGGTTAGTAGACGTTACCTTAATAAAGCTTTATCTTTTGTGTAACAATGGCAATGTGAGTTGCCCTAAAGAAAGAAGTGAATTTGAGAAAGAACTTGAATTACTGCAGATACTGTTTTCAGGCTGTGATAACCCACGAGTGGATGAAGTCATTGCTGCTGAAATATAAGACAGACTATTTCTTAATAGTTTGCCTGGGTGGTTTTATTGTGGTTCTGGCCAGTGCAAGAGGGGTGGTGGGGCAATGCTGGATCTGAGACTTGTCATGGCACTAGGTACTATCCAGAGATTTAATAAGTCCCGTTTCCCAAAGTAACTCACCTAAGTTAAGAAACCGTGTGATATGGCTGGGGTAAAACAACTGGAAGAAATGGGAGAGGAGCAAAAAGCGAACTGTGGTGAAGGAAACCTGGTTTTCTGGACTAGATGTGTGGATGCCGCTAGATGCCTGCAAATCTAGTCATTCAAATATATCATGTATTAGAATCAGATAATGGAAATATTTATTATGTCATGCTCTGTCATTTTGGTGAAGGTGAGAGTGACCAGCACTCACTTACTTAAGCCCAGCCTCCTCCCGAACGCCTGCTGCCAGCGTCCTGATGCTGCTCTCAGCGGTGCTGCCTCCAGGTGAGGTGTTAGCAACAGACCATGAAAAATGCTTTGGATGTGGCTGAAGGGAACTCAAGGTCTGTTACTTAAACTGAACCGATCCACCTTTGTGTATGTGAATTAAGGGAAAAATGGCTAGTGATTATGTAGCAGGGAGCTCCATTTTTCCCGGGGTTTGCTCTGCCCTCTTCTGTCTGGCCCACTCTTAACCTCCTCTCATTTAATTTACAACAACAGAATGCAGTTAAGTATTAAGATTCTCATTAGTTACAGACCTTGCAGATGTGGAAAAGCCACTTCATCCCTCCATCCTGCGGTGGCTTAGTGGCTATCTACCCAGACCTCGCCCAGGAAATCTTTTCACTTATGAGATGAAGACTTGTAGGAGTAAAATCGTTAGAAGTCAGAGGTGATGGTCAGCATCCATTCATCATTTACTGTGAAATGGTTGAAATAGAGGTCTTTTTCATTTAACTGTCTGTCACTGACTGAAAGCCAGCATCTTTTCTGTTTCAGTTCAAATGAGCTCCTGCCTAATCACATACCCGATTCACTACCAGAAACATTGTGTTGAGGACACCATGAAGACATTGTGAGTGTGGGGTATGCTCCTGGACTATACGGTTCTTATTTTAAAGAAAGGATACCTTTTTCATCTTCTGTTGCAACCTTCACTGTAGAAGAAATAAAATATCTGAAACTTCTATTTTGTAAGTTGTATTTTAATTCCAAGGTTTAGAATAGAAAACAATCTTAAGGGTATTTTCACAAGTGCTTTTTGCCTTCTACAGTAAATGACTATGTCCTTTCTAAATGCAAATATATACCATTTTAAATTGTAATACAGGACATACAAAGTAACCTTGGCCTTTGTGTAGCATAAAATGGTTATGATGAATCAATTCACTGAATGCAGCACAGGTTAATTTAAAAAGCATCCAAGCATGTGTTCCAGACATACATCCACAGATGTTGATTTACAGCTGGATCTGTGATGGGAGGCATCTTCCACCTTTATTCCTGTAACTGGGAAGAGAAAGAGAATTGCTGCTGGAGTGTGCATTTAGGCTGGATGATATTCAATTTAGGTGAAAATGCAACCCATGCCATTTGCCTGCATCCCTCCTGTACCTCTGCAGGTTGTTCAGCAGTCCAGCTCTGACCTGAGCTTCCAGCCTTTCATAGTACTGCGAAAGCAAGCAAAAATACAGGAAAATCACCTAGAAACTGGCTCCCTCCTTAGCCTAAACCTACTGACCAAGTTTCAAGACAGACCAGCGTTACACACCATATTATGAAGCAGAAGAAAAAAAATCTTTTATAGTTAGTGTACCAAGCTGAGAACAGAAGCACAGGTTCAAACTTTCATGCTTTTCCAGATTTCCCCTGCTACCCCTAGAAAGGACCCAAATCTGAGCTTGCTAAGGCCAATGACACCAATGTCAACTTTGGCTTAGGTCTTTGTACACTCGGTGCCTTGGCACTGCAAGGCAGGATTGGTTTTAAATCTCTCTGCTGGGCATATGACATGTGAAGATAGTCTAGTGTTTGAGGTGAGTAAAAAACCAGATTTTTCAGATCAGCTAATTGAGCTAACTTTTGCATTTTGGCCCACGGACTCTCATGAAATTTGATAACTGATTTATTTTTAAACATATTACACCTGGAGAATGCCCATTAAAAGAGGACAGGCCCATTTGAATTAAATACATCAGTGTCCTGGTTTCAGCTGCGATAGAGTTAATTGTATTCCTAGTAGCTGGTACAGCGCTGTGTTTTCAGTGTGGTATGAGAAGAATGTTGATAACACCCTGATGGTTTCGGCTGTTGCTCAGTCGTGTTTAGACTCAGTCAAGGACTTTTCAGCTTCTCCTGCCCAGCCAGCAAGAAGGCTGGGGGGGCACAGGGAAGCTGGGAGGGGACACGGCCAGGACAGCTGACCCAAACTGGCCAAAGGGGTATTCCATCCCATGGGACATCATGCCCAGTATATAAACTGGGGGGGAGTAGGCCAGGGGAGGAGCGCAGCTCAGGCATCGGTCGGCGAGTGGTGAGCAACTGCACTGTGCATCACTTGTTTAGTATATTCCAGTCCTTTTATTATTATTGTCACTTCATTGTTATTGGTGTCACTGTTAGTTTCTTCCTTTCTCTTCTATTAAACTGTTCTTATCTCAACCCGTGAGCTTTACCTTTTTTTCCCCATTCTCTCCCCCATCCCACTGGGTGAGGGGGAAGTGTGCGAGCGGCTGCGTGGGGCTGAGTTGCTGGCTGGGGTTAAACCACAACAATCACATAAATCCCTGGACAGGATTGCAGAGCTTGCAGCAGAATTGCACGTTAATAAAATTGAAGATCACTCATTTTCCTACGTGACAGTGATAAAACCTGATGAAAGCAAAACTACGTATAACTGTTTAAAGAAAGGGAAGAGGGAGATGTTCCTGAGGACTGTGCCAGCATGCAAATAATTATCCACACCATTCCTCTAATCTCCTTAGCCGTGTCTTTCTTACCTGGTGTGAAACTAGCTGAGATGACATAAGAACTCTGGCTAGTATTGTCATATGGGCTGGCAGTTTTTATGCCACACCTTTTTTTCCTCCTTTTGGAGAGTATCTGCCTTTGGTAAGGGGATAGCTCTTGACTTCCAGAGTCATCTCCAGTTTCAGCTGGTGACTTACCTGTCGCAGAGGTGCCAGCCCTGTCACTGCAGCACGGTGCATTGCCTGCTGCTGTAGGCACTGCTGCGGTCCAGCATTGGCACGTATGTTTTAGCCATGATGCAGTAGCTGACTCCGGGCCTCAAATCTTCTATTTTAATGACCTTGTCTTTTCCCTCATACACCAGGACTCTGTGTTGCTTCAGACAGAGCAGAATAAAAACAGCCAGTCAAGCACATTGCCCTAGCAAGCGTGTCTGTGACTAAAGTTTGATAAGAACAGAGGATGCGGAGTAGCATGTGGACTTGCACAAAGTCAACAACATCAATAATTTAGTCATGATTTTTAAAAGAAAATTCCCTCCAAAATTCCCCTCCTGTCCCTTTTTTCTTTTATCTAGGCCTTAGAGAATGAAATACTAAGTTGATGGGAAAGACTAAAGGGAGGAATTACAACTCAGTGCAAATTCGATCCCTGAAAAATAAGCCTACTTTGTTTTCAGATACTCACCCAGTCATTGATACCCTCACAATCCCAGAAGACAATTTCAGCTGTCAATGAGAATGGTATGCCCACAGTGTCCTGGCTTTTCAGTGGTAAAGGGTTCATGTTTGAATATGCACTTACCTCATCTAGCAAGTTGTTAATTATGAAGACTTGATATAGCAGGTCATAATAATTTGTCATTGGTATCTTGCTGCCTCTCTTCCTTTTATAAGGAGATTGTGGAGCCTGGAGCTTTAGTATTATGGATTTGTTGCTATGTATCACAGTTACCGTCGGAGGTCCTATCATAGCTAAGGAAAAAACCCAAAGCTGTGAAGCATTGTAGTTTATTAATAATGTTTCACAGAAAGCAGTTTGAATCCATTCAACAATTCAGTGTTCTTGTTACCAAAAAATATTATGCTGAATTTAATGTTAAAGGGCCTCTTTGTAAATCCTTACTTCTTGGTGCTTATTGCTTGGGTCATTTTGGGGGTGACACTTCCTGTGTTTGTAAATCTATCTTTGAGCCAAACTTTTTGAAATCTCTCAGAGATGCGTATTACTGACTGCAGGCTGATCAAGCAAAATGCTTTGGATTCTTCGCAAGATTTTTTTTCCCACCATATTTATCTATGTGCTTGGACTGCATAAAACAACTATTTGAACTATTGCTGTTATGCCAAGGATGCAGCTTCAATCATTACTTTCAAATTGTTTGCAATCTGCTTGGTTAGACACAGCTAAGGGCTCAAGCTAGTGCCTGCATACCTGCGCGTGCAGCCCCAGAGATGTGGGGAGACAGGACAGCAGCTGCCCCATACGTCTCTCCGGGAAGAGCAGGCGGCACAGGGCAAGACGGGCTGTTGCTGCTGCAAGGTACTGCTTTACGTCAAAGCTTGTGGTTTCATCGGCACAAGAGGCTCAAGGTAGCCTGCATTTCGGGGCTGTGAAATGACCTGCATTGACATTCACAATTCAATTTTGCATCGACCAGTGAGGGAAAACTGGTTAATTGACGGGGAACTTACTGGTAGGTACACTGGTACTGTTCAGTGATCCTCCAATTTCTAACATACTATGGCATTATAATGACTGTACTAACTAAAAACTTTGCTCGTATCCTTTCTAAATACACTGCAGTCAGGAAAGCATGTAAATGCGAGAAGAATAGTGGCCACACAGTTCTCAGCTCTCTTCTCCTTTTTCCGCCAAGCAGAGAACATTTCCTTCTTTTCCACCTTGTATTCAGTCCTTCCAGCAGCTCTGAAAAAAGCTGAAAATAATTTGTGTAGTTCCGTGCCTTGAGGAAGATGTTGAGTTAAAGGGAGCCAGGCACTTCTGATCCCCTAATTATTGATAAATGGCTACTTATCCATAATCGGTTGGCTTTCAAGCATGGGGAAAATTATTTTATCACAACCCTTCACCTGAGAGCTATTGACTCGCAACTTTATTTGGTACTGCTTTCTGGCTAGCAAAGGATTACTTGCGTTTGCAAATTGTGAGCAGAAATGATGTATTCCATGCCACAGAAAATCCAGTTCCTTTCTCAGAGAGACACACCCCCCCCCCCTCCCCCCCCCGTATGTTTGCACTTACTTTCTTGCCAGGGAGTGAATCTGCAGCTGAGGGTCCAGTTGGAATAGACGCCCGCAGACGCAGCTTTCACTCTGCCGTAGTAAGGCTCTTGGATGTCAGAGGTCTCAGCCGTTAGGTCACAGACATGGTTTTGAATCCCCCAGCAGTCATCTTTACTTTGCCACGTGCTCTGCCCGTACCTACGGAGAAAGAGGAGGAAGGATGTAGGCTTTAGCTATCGCTGACTGGGTCCGTACAGATTTTTAACCTGACAAGCATTCTGCCACAGAAACTAACTCCCTTCAATTTGATGACAGGGAAGATTGATTTCACGGGTGTTTGGGAGCTATAGGTTCCTGTCTTTTCTGAAAGAAACCTAAAGTAGAGACATGGGTCTTCAGCCCTGTAGGAAGCCACTGCATACTTGCCCCTTGGGAGATGCGGGCGAGCTTTGGCTTAGCCAGTGTGGTCTTCAATGATGAGCAGAATGCCGGTTTCCACCAGCCAATTTCTCAAAGGCAATAGCGATTTCAGGTGCTCACCAGGCGTGCCAGGGAGAGGAGCGTGCCTCTTCTGAGGACCAGCCCCCCTAGCACTGCCTCAAGTTTGCCATGCGAGGCACCCTACGGCACTGTCGTGGGCACGGGGGGGGCGGGGGGCCGCCAAAATATATTAAATGTCCTATTGCAGAAATACCCGACCTCGCTAGACCTGCTTCAGGCAGGCGGTTGGACCCGGTGACCTCCAGAGGTCCCCGTCAATCTGCATTTTTCTGCAGCTCTACGGTGCAAGGAGGGTGCGGAGCGCATCGCCCCGGAGGTGCTTGTTCCCTGCCTGCCTCGGGCTGTTCAGCTGCGCCTTACCGGCTACTGATAAGGGCAGCAACAACCGAGAGCTGGCAGCCGAGCAGGACGTGGCTGTTCCCCAGGTATGGGGAGAATATCCCGTGTCACCTGAGAAATGCCTTTGACGTGCCGAGCAGGTGGGAGGCTGGAGATCCCCCGGTACTTACACTTTATACTGTACAAAGTAGACCGTGTCTCTTGCCTCTCTGGCCCTCCCAGGTTGCCAATGCAAAGTGCTGTTGAAGTTTAACGAACGAAACTCTACCTTCTGCGGCTTAATCGAATCTTGCAGGTCTTGGTTTTCCAAAACTAAAATCACTGCAAATAATAAGGAACAATAGCATAATGTGTTTGTCACAGAGACGCCCCTCCGCACTGAAATCAGGGGGTATTGCTACAGCTCATTGTGTTTCGTGACTAGCAGACTGCAGGGAAATCAAGTCTCACGAATCTCATGTTCAAAACTTTCCAAGTCACAGTGACTAGAATTAGCAGTTGGAGAATAAACACATTTAGTAGTATGAAAGGAACACTTTTATGTGGTTTGGGTGTGGGGTTTTTGTTTTGTTCTTTTTTTTTTTTTCTCCTTAGTGAGCTTACTGCTGTGAAAGATGCCTGATGGACATCCCAGGAAACAAACCCTTCCGATCAGTTCACAGAGCCTGCAGTAAGCAGCCCCATCAGTAGCTGAAGTCGAGTGCTCTTTCCTCCACAGCTCAGCTCTAAACTGCAGGGATTATAGCTGTTTTAACTATTGCCACAGCTGTGTTTATCAGCTCTTGCCTAATTAAAAATAATGTGAGATTCACTGCTTTTCCAGTCTGCACTACCGGAAAAAGCTGCCTGACAATTTTCCAGATAATCTGTTTTCAAACTGTGACAGAATCAGTTAACAACCTCTCTGAAGCACACAAATCCTTACATTTTTCTGGGGTTTTTGACCCAGATGACTGCAGCTTTATCCCTGGCATATCACAGAATCAGGTTAAGACTCATACTAGTTGAACTGAAACTGGTAATACAGCCACGAATAAATTTAATGGGCAACACACTTGTTTTATCTGCATTTCAGAACCTTGAAAGACAAAATAACAGGCTAATTTGGAAGTCACTGGACTTTGGAAACCCACCAAAAGATCCAGGGACTTCTTGACTGATCCAGAGATTGAATAACAGACCCAGCGCCCACCTCCCCACGTAGGAAAAGAGTGGAAAGCCTTTACTTACTAGTTATCTCATCCTGAAGCAGGTGCATCAGTAAGCAGAGGGAGGAAAGCGTGATCCCCCTCATGCTTAGGAGAGCAGCTCCATGACTGAAGAACATTTCTCTTCCTCCTGGGCATGTCTTACAAGGAAGTGATTGTTAAAAACTCCATAGTTCCCCTTATTTTCAGCCGTTTCCAAAATCCCCGGTTTGGCTTTGGTTTAATTTAGCTGAAAAACATATGAGTTGCTCTAAATTAAATACAAGCAGTTATTCTTACTTGGCAGCTGTGGTTACTCTGAAGTTTGGAACTAATTATGAAGCAAACCAGCACGAAAAAGGTTCTTGTTTTTTAGGCACTAATTCCCAAATGATGTCTGGCAATACTGTTTTGTCCCATGAATTTGTCACACAAGCTTGCTTGCGTGCCATGCTAAGATTTTTATTTGTTTGTTTGTTTATTTATTTATTTTTCAGCTCACTAGTCACTTACTACAGAAGAACACAATTTTGCTGTAAACATGTAAAAGACCTACCCATGGGATATTGTCTGATTTGGTGGCCCGTCTTTGGGTCGAATGCAAGCGGACAGAGTTTGCAGGTGCGTTTGCAGCAGGACGTCATCCAGGAACATATCGTCGGAGGAAAGAGGGGCTGTGACATCGCTGCCAGCCGTGCCGCTGGGCAGCGCATCCGCACCGCGCTGGCTGCTGGAGAGATGCTGGAGGCTGGGGCAGCCGCAGCACTGCCAGCCTCTGGGCAGGGAGCGGGGAGGTGAGCCCAGCCCGTCGGGCCAAAGTGCCGCTCTGCGGTGGACCTTCAGACTGCCAGCAGTCATGTGCCCCGACTGGTGCGGGTGTGCCGCCATGCTCTCTGCACAAATATTGGCATTTGTCGCCGCTGTCCTCCGAATCCTGCCTTTCCAATATGCACACGCGTGTAAGCCTGACCCCCGTGCTGGGGATGCTGAGGGTCCCCAGCAAAAGCGATCTCTCTTCATGCTTGTAAATACTTTAATGCCATGTGAGCACCCGCTCGGTGGCAGCCAGGTTTTGTGTTCCTGGGATGTATGTAAAGCTCAGCGAGTCGGTCACTGGTGGCAAACGTGGTGCCGCTGGAGGCAGCTGGGAGCCTGCTGACCCTCCTGCCCAGCCGTGTCCCTCACCCTTCCCTCGCCAAAAGCTCCCCGGTGCTGAGATCCACATGTACTTTGCCGCTCACGCACCAGCGCGTCTGGGCAAAAGTTCGGATGCGTTCTTCTTTTGCAAGCTCACGTTGACAAGCGAGAAGAGAAAACGCAAATTTTGTATGACGTAGCGCAGCACTGCGTAACACCCCCCACCAAAGAAATAACGGACGTGAAAACTACCTGTCTGCAGAAACAAAAATTTGCCTAACGATCTCCTTTACTTTGGGAAAAGGTGGAAGCAAAGCACCTGTCACGTCAAAAAAGTGCAAGTTCTGGTTCAAATGAAGGTATTTTTTAATTTAAAGGCAACCGGTTATACTCAGCAAAGTGGACAACATCTAATCGAGAAGGTGGGCTTGGTCAGATTCATGGGCACACGCTATCCGTTCAGCTGATCACCTCTACCTCATTATCCAAGCACCGACCCTGCAGCAGATATATTAAAATGCTAGATGTGTAGCTCTGAATAATTTTAACTAGTTAACCCAATTATGGGAATTAAAGAATTGAGAAGAAACGCAGAAAAAAACCCAACCCCAAAATGGAGGCAGGAGGCAGAAGACAGAAAGGCCACCCTGCCATCACCAGCTGGGAATTTGTTATCTGTCCATTTCCCAAACACATTTTCAAAATTCAATGACCTTTAAGTAGTTCCCCACACCAAATGCAATTAGTATTTCATCATGTTATATGAGCTCAAGTGCAGGAATAGGGAACTTCTATAAACCAGACCGAAATATCATCAAAATTTAGTCACAGGTTGCGTATTTGCTTACTTGAATTGCACCAACGCACCTTCCCGTACCCTGTGTAACAGCGCATTGCCAGGAGCCGAAGCGCGGAGCTTTGCCAAAGTTGCTTTTGGTGGCGGTTCCTCCTACGGCGGCAGAGCTGAGGGCCAGCCCGCCCGGCGCCCGCGGCCTGCACTCACAACAGGCTGCTACGCCACACCTACGCCGGGGGAAAACTCGGGGTTTCCTGCGTGCTGCACCCTGATAGCGCTTTATCTGCAGCTGGGCTTGGCACTCTGCAGTAATCAGTAACTCTTCACATAGTTTTTGCGATTACTGAAACAGCCGCTGGTAATCCCCAGGTTATTGGCATCCGTAACGTTGTTCTACTCATCAGCTTCAGTCATGCTTCCTCAGTGCTTTGTGTGATAAAAATAGCTACAGTCAAACAAGCGTCAGCTACACACACACACACACACACACAGACGTACATACATACACATCTTGAGTTTCATAGAACACGCGTATAGTACACTTGAAAATGTAAACAACTGAGGAACACTATAGGATGACGTGCACTGCAATGCTATTGAAAATACAAATGAGAGCTTGTAAGAAACAATATTGTTTAAGAATACTCTGAACAGTACTTTATGGAGAAATGGAAAATGAAAATATATTACTTTCCCCAGCAGAGTCCACATCGGTAGTTATGCTACTAGCTGGATCCTAGCTTACACTGAAGCGTCTTTTTGATCCAAACCTTTGTGAAACAGCAGTACTGATGTTTCTGTGAACCAGCGCAGAACCATGGGCGTGAGAATTTTTTCTATTCCTGGAATAAAAAGCTGTCTGAATGCTGGGTAAACAGATTTCTTTCTCTTGAGAACTGGGTATTGCTACACAGAGGTGAAAGCCAAGTATATTCTTGCTGGAAGCTGCCTGACTCATTCAATCTTATAGCACAACGCTGTCGGTTTTGGTTTTGTTTTGTTTTTTTTTTTTTTTTGCCCCTTGAATGAGTTGTTTCCCATACATAAGAAGATAAAATTTAACCCTGGAACTGCTTCTGCAGCACCACCTTCGGCTTTTCAGATGTGAGTGTCTGATATTTGTAGTGGATGTGAGGGTGGGTTTTGCTCACACGCCAGGATGAGGGCGCGGGAACACGAAGGAAGCGGAGAAACTCCCAAAGCGTAAAGCGAATACTTCTAGTAACTGGCAGAGGCCAGACAAGCCTCTCTCACGTGTGGCATTTCACACAAACTGACAATAAAAAAAATGAGTGGTTCAGCTTATTCTGGACCTAAAGACTTTCCTCAGTTGGAGCTGTAGCTTTCAATCTTTTCTCTTCCAAGCAGCCACTATGGGCTCACAGGAAAACCTGTCTGGGGGGGGGGGGGTGTCCTGGAGGTCAACCACCCCACCGAAATGC
>JAVKLA010000081.1:25427775-25449440 GCA_034782735.1 Sagittarius serpentarius
CCCCCCCCCCCCCCCCCCCCCCCCCCCCCCCCCCCCCCCCCCCCCCCCCCCCCCCCCCCCCCCCCCCCCCCCGGGAGGTCACCCAGCACAGCCTAACGCTCAAAGGGCAGTTTTAACCCGCATTTAAGCGCTTTCAGTGTGCGTTTCCCCCCCGCCATATATCTAAGTGGGATTCCCCCCGCTGCAACTTAAAACAGCTGCTTTGTGTGTTTTGATCGGGGGCCTTGGAGAAAAGCCTCTTTTCTGCAAATATTTATGTAGTTGGCAACTGCAGTCAGATGGCCCCCACCGCCGTCACCTCTCCCAGCCGAAGGCACCCAGCTCCCTCAGCCTCTTCTGCTGTGTCCCGCGCGGCAGGGCAGCCCTCCACCAGCTCCCTGGGGGGTGGGAAAATGAATCGACACACACACACACAAAAAAAAAAAAAAAGAAAAGAAAAGAAAAGAAAAGAAAAGAAAAAAAAGAAAAAAGAAAAAAGAAAGAACACCTCCCCCTGTCAGGCAGGAGGGACTTTTTGGATTTTTTCCCCCAGCCCTTCAGGGAAGAGGCACTGCATCACGCGGTACTTACAAGTTTCTGAGGAGGCCAGGCTGACTTTCACTGCACAGTGCGTGCCTTCACTGCTTCCTGCTCACAGGTACGGACTGTTCAGCTCTCACTGCTAAAGGGCTTGGGTCAACATTTTAAAGATTATCGTTAGAAATGCCCAATGCTGTAGCTGCACCTTGATAGTGAGACATTTGAACATATTGAAGATGAATATCTGCTAAAGGCTCGCTGTGTAGCCAGTGATTATTTGCACATACAATATTGATTTAATGATGTGCAAGACACACACTGAATTGCACCGGAAAGTTAGTAACCAACACTAATGTTCATTAGGAACTGTAAGGTAATATGAAACCTCAAAATAGCTCAAAGCCTTTTAAATGACAAGTTTCCTCAAAATTGTCAGTTTTTCTCATTTGCAAAGCGGTATGATTTTTTTTTTCTACAGCTAAGGAGTGATGTGCCTCGTTTAAGCCCACTGAGGAAAGACGCGCTTTTCTTTAGGTCACGGGTCCCTCACCAAATCATCTGCAGACAAAACCCCACCAGCTTAGAGACACGTGGAACTAATATTCCATAGTTTGTTGGTTTTGCTTAGGTAATCTTAATAGTATAGGATCACTGCCAGGCAATCACTCAGCCAACAGAAACCACAGATAAGCCTGGACAGGTACAACACAAACATTGCTCATGCTTTTTCGGTCCACCTACTAAAGCAAAGAAAGGAAGGCTCAAAGCCTGGCCGTGCCGACGCTCGCTCTCTCCGACACACCGCCACCAGAAGCAGCTGAGGCAATGCCTGAAATATTGCCAGCGTGGGCAGGGTATGAGCCATACATTCATTTTTTCGTAGGGGGTGGTCAGAAGTCTCTGCGCCCCATCACCGAAGCCCCGTCCAGGCCGCAGAGTGTGCCGGGCTGACTCACCGCGCAGCACGAGCAGGGCGAGAGGTTGGCAGGCGTGCACTGGGGCGAAGGGACGGAAGGAACTGGGATGCCTGCCTCCACAGCTGTAATCAAGGCTTGGGCTGCAGAAGGAGCAAACGCTTCTGGTAGCTAGCTGGGGCACGAAATGCTGAACAGATGCACGCTCCAGGGGTTGCACTGGCCAAGGCGGGGGGGGGCGGGGGGGGGCCGCCCCCCCCCCCCCCCCCCCCCCCCCCCCCCCCCCCCCCCCCCCCCAGGAAGTAACAACAACAAAAAAATACCGCCTTTCACTCACCTCTTCTGCAAGGGGAAGTTCATAAGCATCCCACTTTCCAGCTTGTGGCTCAGTTCTGTGGTTGGCTTTCAAATTCTCAAGATCGTTATCTTTATCATACGACGAGTGTGAACTCTAGAACAGTTCTAGCAACAATCTTCACCACCACCATCTCCAAATTACTATTGAGTTTTTAAACATACTGTAATTTTACGAGCTTTTTTTTTTTTGAAATACAATGGCTCAGATCGTGTGTGGATACAATCTCCTGGTGTTCACGAATCAGCACACTGAGCTTTTTGGGACAGAACGCTCCACATTCAGCGTAACTAGTTTTCACACTTCTCAGAGGTGTTAGTTTCAAGTTTACTGCAACGTGACCATTTAACCAGAAAATTCAGATCACCCTGTGATACTTACTTGCCAAAAAGCTTTGTTCCATATTCTTTTTCTTACAGGGAATGGAATTTGGTGCATCTCAAAATTGCTAGTTTTGCTGCACACCCTGGAAGCAGTTGATAATTCTTAGTAATTAATCACCCAAATTTACAGTGTTTTCTTCCAATTTCTATTCAGATTTGGTACTATACTAATGCCTAAGGCCAGACTGATTCCTGGGATGAACCCACATGGAAGAAGGGACTGAGGAATGGCAAAGGTGCCCTCCGCCTCTTTGCCTCCTGACACCAGCCCCTAGCCATTCAGGCAAGCTTTCGCAACCCTTCCTTACCTGTTATAATTTATCTCACATTTAATCACATTTGCAGCAGGTTGCAATTGTGGCTGTTGTTGTCACAAGCTTCAACTCTACCAAATCTGGTAGCAGAAAGCACATACCACCACGTTATGGTTCCCGTCTTGCAGTAGGGGACTGCACATGCCCTCCAGCCTTCCTATAATTAACTGAGCTGCTATTAACTTGCAAACCACACCCCACCCCCGACACTCAAAACCCCAAAATGTTACACAAACCAGTCATACCCAGAAAGAAAATACAGTGTATTAGATTTTTACTCTTTTCACTCTGTATTTTCAAGCTAAAAGGATTCTATGTACTCTTTGTGGAAAGGTATTTTTGAAGGGACGTAAGTTGTTTCAGCAACCATTCTGAGTCTGTGCTACTCGAGAGGTGTCAGCACAGGAAAAAGCCAGATCAGACTTGACACTGCTTACTGCCCTACTGCACACGTCGCAAATATTTGACAATTGCAGGTTTAATTTTGCAGAACACATAGTGAGCTGGCTGGCAGAACCACCTCGTTTGCCTGCTCATCATTTCCTCTGCATGTAATGCATTTCCTCTTTTAAGCTGTGGCTGGACAGCAGAAAATAAAACTTCTTTGCCCCAAAATAAATGAAAAATTAGTTTTCAGCCTCATCAGCTACCCTGTCATTATCCAGTTACACAAATGGGCAAGTTAGAAAACATGAGGGTGAGAGGTATGTTCAAAGGAGATTAAAAACCCCAAAACTTCAGGAAAGAAAATTGCTTTGACTGTAAGTAATTCATAATGGGTTAATCAAAAACCCAATCCATTACTAAAACTCACAGAGCCTGTGTTATAAATTTAAATGCAGTAATTAATGCAGACGTTATCAATTCAAGTTTCTCCATTTGTTCTGACTCTGCTCAATCTGCACAGCCATTTCTAAGAGAATCTGAATTCTTAAGGTATGACTGTTCTTACAGGAATCAGTCCAGAAACAGCACTACCCATAATCTTAAGAAATTACTTGGAAGGAGTAAATGTGTTGATCAGGAGCAGAAAATGTTTTTAAATTGCACATTCTAGGTGTGACAGACAAGTGAAACCAAAATTCTTCTAACAGTACCCTACATTCTTTTGGGTAAATTAGCATGACATTAAAAGACAAACAGCTGATCTCCAAGATACACATAAGAATGCACACGCTCATTATTAAGACGTAAACATGACATAAATAAGACTTTGTGATCATTTAAACTTGAAATAATCAGTAAGATTTTCAGGGAAGCCCAGCTTTCCTTGCTCTGTAGCAATTAATCCATTTAAACAGAGTGACCATTTAATCCTTATCCATGATTTTTAAGCAGGACGTAACGAGAGTCCCCAGGCTCAAGCCACAGAACCGGACTGAAGTTATTGCAGGCTGCATCAACAGCATCCAAGGGCAAAAAAGAAATTGCAAAGCCAATGATGTAGCCAGAATCAGGGGATCACAGAGCTCCTGTGTGTCAGCCCTCACCTTTCTCCAAGATCAACTACTGGGGTACAGCAAAGGCACCACCTCACATCTGTGCATGAGAACGACCTCGTTCAAAACAAACAGATGTAAAACACATCCTCAAAGTCAGACTTCCACAGCTGCCTGGAGTGAGCGGTATTTCACCCAAGGGTATCTCCACAAATGAGAAATTACCTTAGTTTAAAACTAATTCTTCTACACGCTAATACAGCTGGTAAGCAGAGTACAGTAACTGGCTACATATAATTACACACACAGAGAAATGCTATACGTATCTCCCACAAACAGTGTTTGCCATTCATTTTCAATAATGCTCAAGCACACGCTACACGTAACATGAACCGAGCAAGCTTCAAAAGCAGATTTAGTCTTCAGAACAAAAGCTAACAGGAAGAAAAAGGCCAGCACACACATTTCTCTGAGATTTTTTTAATTCAATATAAAAACATTTAAAATGTATTTACAAGTAGTTTAATTACAAGTTTCGGACAAGAACCAAAGTATGTTCAGCAAGCCCATTGTTGATAATTAAGTTTCTAAAGTCAGGAAGACTTGCATTAAACACTAGAAAATACTTTCTAGGAGTATAGAACTCCTACAATAAATTGCCTGATGGGGTCATGGAATCTTTAAACAAATGCATAGGACGAACAATGCAGTTCTGGGTGTCCTGGTTTTGGCTGGGATAGAATTAATTTTCTTCCTACTAGCAGGTACAGTGCTGTGTTTTGCATTTAGTGCGAGAACAATGTTGATGACACACTGATGTTTTAGTTGTTGCTAAGTAGTGCTTATCTTCAGAGTTTTCAGTTTCCCATGCTCTGCCAGCGAGCAGGGGCACAAGAAGCTGGGAGGGAGCACGGCCAGGGCAGCTGACTCGAACTAGCCAAAGGGACATTCCATACCATAGACTGCCATGCTCAGTATATAAACTGGGGGGAGTTGGCTGGGAGGGGCCGATCACTGCTGGGGCGTCAGTCAGTGGGGGGTAAGCAACTGCACTGTGCATCACTTGTCTTTTCTCAGGTTTTATTTCTCCTTTTTATCTTCCTTTTCATTACAGTTACTATGTTTTATTTTAGTTATTAAACTGTTCTTATCTCAACCCATGAGTTTCATGGGTTTTTGTGTGGTGGTTTTTTTTTGTTTTTGTTTTTGTTTTTGTTTTTTTAACATTCTCATCCCCATCCCACCAGGGGAAAGGGAAGGAGTGAGCAAGCAGCTGCATGGTGCTTATTTGCTGGCTGGGGTTAAAGCACGACACTGTGGAGAAGAATGAAGCATAGACCCCTGGAGGTCCCATCTAGCCCAATGACTGCATCCATTTAGAGAAAATAGACAGTGTATTAATAAACAAGGGCTTCATAGTTAAAGGACTGAATTTTTAAAAACCATACTAAAGAATCTATGCAACTCACTTTTTATAAGATTAAAGGTGCTTTGTGTTTGGTTTGGTTTTTTGTTTGTTTGTTTGTTTTTTAAGATACGCTGAAACAATTAATTTGAACCAGGTGACATTATACCTTTTTATCAGATCTGCAATTAACAATGAAGTATTGGGGTACTACCATGTGCTGGCACAGAAGCATCAAATGTTCTGCTTTTATGCTTTTTCCACATAAATGAATAATGTAGTTTAAAAACAATCATTCTTGTCAAAGCTACTGACATCTGTGGAAACAAGACATCTTGCAGTGTCCCAGTTGCTTAGAACAGACATGCATATTTGTATGTAGTCCTTCACTAGGTAAGATTGCAGGAAAAGAAACTTACATGAGAAGAGCTGTTTCTCTCAAGGCTAGAAATAACCAGGTGCTCTGAAATGGTGTCACATAAACAGGTTAGTATTAATAAGTAAAAGCTATTAAATGATTCCGAACCTGTACATGTTAGGCACTTTGATACCATGTGTCAGGGTGCTATGCATGAATACCCAGCAGCTTAAGCGAACTACTACTTCATCACAAGAATATTACTTGATTAATTTAAACTCATTTAGTAGTTAAGTGAAAATGCATAGATAAATACTGACAGCTTCCAAACCACATGGCTCAGGTATTTGGTACTACAGAACTGCAAAAGCAACGCTAACCAGCCGTAGCTGGAAAGGCATTTCTATGTTCCCTGTCACAAGAAGTCATCACACTGCAGGCTGCGGGACTGTATCCTAGCAGAAATACCATCATGCACTTGCCCTGTTTTTAGGTGCTCTCAATACCACTACTAGCAACTGCTGGAAACAAGACTGGTGGAAATAGAGCTTATTGACGCAGGGGACACATTCTTGTCTCACTGTGGCCTCACGTTTTCAACTAGTCACAGCTAACTGTGCTACTGGCTACTTGTTAAGGAAACAGCAGACAGAAGACATACCTGCAGGGAGGGTGAAAGTGGCTGTTGCAATTACAGTTCAGAAATTTTCATTAAAAAATACATTTAACCTTGTGATAGTTACAAGAAGAGGTCAGTTGCGTGCATATATATGTTGTATAGCACAAAGCACTCGTACTCCTGTGCTTGATTTTCAGCTTTCAGAACAACAGTGCCTTTCCATTATATGTAACTACCCACCATGCCAAATTTTTCCCATATGCTCACAATACATTTTTGTCATTTCTGATGGATCTTAACATCCTTGCCCTTAATTATATCCTAGCACCTGGCTGGTCCCTTTTGCTCACACAGGACTCCACGTGACTCAAAAGATTCAGGACAATGTGCAATGCAGTAGTATTGCAGGGGGAAGAGAAAAAGAATATGAGATAGTCACTTGGTTTTAAAATGCATCTATCTGCCCTCATACAGGCAAAAAATAACATTCCTCTTCCAGTGTGGCAGCAAAGGAAAACCTTCCAGAACAGAAAACACTCAGTGATCTCTTAGGTTCACACAAATCTAAGAGGCTGAGTCTTAGTTAATAGTTTTCCTAACAGCACCAGGGTTTCAACATGCACTGTTAAGAATGTGTATCTAACATATCCAAGAAATTACTTCTGACAGAACAGTTTTGAGGCAGATATACCAAATGGAATGACTACTATGGCTAATTCCTCCTCTTGGAGAACAGCAACATTTTTTTTTGGACAAAACTGACAGAAGGAAAACAACCTATCAATTGCAGGAAGATTAAATACTCTGAGCAGTAGCAAAGAAGATACTCAGCAAACTGATCAGAAACTTCTTCCCAAAAAACAAGGTAACCTCACAGTTTCTAATGCTTTCTCCATTCTGAGCCAAGTTTAACTTAACCACTTGCCTGACATTTATATAGTCCCGAGGTATTTACTGCAGTTCATATTTATCAACAAACCTACAAAACCTGAAAGAAATTACATCAACTTCAAGATCTGCACAAGATGCAACTGCTCATCTGCTTAGTAGACAGACTGCTAAAAGCATGTTTCAGCACTAAGCCTATTATTAGCTGAAAAGTCAGCTTAGTTGAAGTTTCAAAGTGCAAGTTAATTCTGATTTTCAAAGCCTTCTTGTAACACCAAGAGAGTTATTTTCTGCACTTCCACAATGGAGATTGCCTTCTAGGAACTCAACCCAGAGCACAACATTGAAAATGTTACTAGGGGATCTCACTGCACTTGAACATAATGCAGAAACAAATCAAAACCAGCTAACACGTACTGAAACACATACTGAAATCCTTCTAGTTGGGCTTTCCGTTACACCGTAACTACAAAATTCACCTCTTTGATTGGGCTTTTCCTAAACTATCAAAACCCTGCTAACAGATCTGTTATCTTCCCATGAGAAGGGAAAAAGAGCTATTGTCTTTAAATCCTTGGGAACTGAATATGTACCACTGTGGTTAATGTCCGAGATCTGCAGGAATGGAAGTAGTCCAGAACCTGCTGTATAAATTAATTTTATCTTAGGAATACTCATGCCATGGAGAAATGTAAGGACGTAAGTGCTATGATACTGGTTTTCCTTTAACATGCAAACATTTCTGATAACTCTATAAAAAATATCTTTTAAAACAAAGTTATTTGTTTTGTATAAATGCACCACCTTGTGTCTGTAAAACAACTTTTTTTCTGAACTATGCTTCATTAAGAACTATTGTAAACATCTCCTGCAAACAGAAAATATCCATCAAATCTTGACTAAAGGGAAATAACTGGATTGCAGGCATTAGACTCAAAAGTTTTTAAATATAAAAAAAATAAAATCCTCATCCTATGTCATGCCATAAAATTCAGAGGGCTGTCATATGACAATAACTTATGAACTACAACTTACCACACTACTTTTCTGTTGTCTTGAGATGTATTTTTAGAAGGAGGTAATGTGGTGTACTTCCTGACTTATGTCATAAAAAGGGGAAAAATGGTAGTAATTTTCAACCTGCTAGAAAACACGTTTGGATGAAGTCCTGTTGATTTCTATCGTTCTAAGAATTAGGATAAAAATGCTCTGGAGAAAAGCAGGCTTTTGAATTTTGAAAATATTTTTTTAAAGAATTGGTGCAACCACCCATCACACACTTTCTTCCCCAATGACGATCAGCCAGCATGCTAATACAGGAGTTATACAGAATGTGAGATGGTTACACAATGCATCTAGGTAACCCAAACAGATGGAGCTAAACACAAAAACAGCACTTCTAAATAGCTTTTTTAGTCACTGGACTTACGTTACAAAGGAAAGGGTCTACCATTTTCTCACTGAAACGTAAAAAGTAATAGTCCTGTAAGCAGATACTTCTGTTGCAGAGAAGAGTCTAAATAACTGGTTCTTGGCCATGGAGTCAAATTCTTAAGGCATACAGAAAACATTATAGGCATATTCTCACTTAAAAGAAATAGTAGCATTTCATTTAATACAAAAATACTCTTGAAGAGAAAAAGACAAGCAAGAGAACACCTCCAATAAAGACAAAAACTCTCAAAATATTTCTCATACATCTCTATTGTAACCAAATGAAGGACTTAAGTATTACGTTCATTGAATTAATTTTAAAAAGGATTTGAAACAGAAGGGAATAATGGTACAGCTGCTGTTTTATACTCCTTCATAAAATCTGTTCTCCATAGAGTACTGTTAAAGAGCTCTATTTCAAATAGGAAATAGTGCATTATGTCATACACACAAACACTTCCAAAGTAGTTATTATGAAATTTCCCCACACTTTTTACGCTGTTGTCAGGCACTACTTCCAGTCCCATTTCAGGATCCCACTGTACTAAGTTGTGTACTAGTTATTCTGGTTGGATCAGAACAAGTACAACTTGGAGATGTTTGTAATACAACCCAGACTTTCTGTAATCTTCAGTAATGCTGTTCTTCCTGAGTTCTGGTTAAACACTTCAGCTATCCTGGTTAGTCAGTTGGCCTGTAAGCAATCACAGGCTGTTCTTCACCAACATCTATCAACATATCTAATGGGACATGAGGCTTGTCATAGCCAGAAAACTTGAGACAGCTGCTTGGCATGACTGTTTGTTGTATTTCTGTGGCAGAAACCTCTGGACCGGAAGAGTTATGGCATATATCCATTTGGCTACTCTCAGAAATGAAATAACTCTCTTTTACTTTACGATTCTGTTCATCATCAGAAGATACCTCCTCTGTGCTTTGCTGCACAGACAACTCTTCTGCTTTGGCTGGTGCCTCTGGGGGAGCAACAGAAGATAATCCTTCACTTGAATTCTCAGGACTAAGAGTGTCTTCTTTTGGCTCTACCTCCAGCAAGGTTGCTTCATCATTTGCTGGCGATGCTGACTGGCCTGGCGTGAAGCTTATTACAGATACGTATTTTGCATCCGATTTTGATTCTAGAATGCTGCCTGTGTTCAGGTTTCTTATCACACTGACCTTAAATGGAAAAAAATATATAAAAAAAAAATCACTTTTAGTTCCACATAATCTACTAACTTATTGGCTTTACCTTCTGCCAAAATTTAGAAATTAAAAAAAGATATACAAGTTCATAATACAAATTTAACATTATTACAACCAATCCCAACAGAAATTAGCAAAATTAGAAACTGGCCAGGTCATTAGCCTGTATCTATGACTTCAACTGTTTATTAACGCTTTTATACAAGCTCTCAAAAATGCTTTCTCTGTGCAAACACATTTGCAAGGACCAAATTAATTTCAGGTCACCCACTGTATTTAAGTAATTTTAAGTTTGCAATGTAGAGGACAACAGCAAAAGAAGAAAAAGCTGTAATACTCTTCAACTAGCTGGGGAAACCTTTCATACTCTATAGCTAATGAGTGTAATTTGCAATTACTGTAATATTGTGTGGCAACTGTATCAACTGGGAAGGAAGTGAACTTTGGAAAGAGATCTTTAAAATGATATGAGAACCTTTACGCACACCCAGTAGTTATACGTATGCTGAAGTCTTCCTAGTTATTTCTCCTGCGTCACTAAGCACGCCCTCAGTGCTGCGACAAATTTTAATGTTTCGCTTTGAAACCCCTCCACAGGAAGAACATACTAATTTCTTGAATGACCAGGCTCCAGCTTGTTTTAAACAATTATGACATGCCTTCAGGCTGTTTAGACTCTTCTGATTTGTTTTGGTTTTGTTGGTTTTTTTTTGTTTTGTTGGGTTTTTTTAAGGTATTTTCAAGAATACATATGAACAACAGAGTAGGGTAAATGTTCAGCTGCATGATGGTGTTTCCTAAAGCTAACAGAAAGCATAGGGAGAAAGGGTTACTCAATTAATAGTGTCCGTTTCCAAATTTCGTAGTTCGCTATACATGTGTATCACAGACTACCAAGTACTACAGAGAAGCTAATTTTAAATTTCTTAATAAAATGTACCCACAATCACTGTTTTTTGAGACACTTTGTAAAAAAATAATCTGACAGAAAATACAGGTTAAGGCAAATTTGGAAGGAAGGGATGTAGGTAGGTAGGAGGAAGCGGGGGAGAAAAACAATGCTGTTTAAGAAAAGCTACAAATAGGCAAAAAGAAATTCCCAGTCTGTATCAGTGTAAGAACCGAGACAGCCATACAAACCAGACAATCAAACCTGACTGTGCTTTTCAAGCATCTTCCTTCATCACAAGGCTGTGAGGCTGTATCTTTATACACCTTGTATACCTCTTCTCACCACTAACGTGAGATGATCTCCTTGGGAATTAAGGACTTCCACTAAAAACTAGTAAAAAGAGCATTAAGGTGGCTCCTGACACTGAGAATATACCACACTACAACCTAGCTGCCATTCAGCCATCATTCTCTCTGGATGTTCATTTCCTGTTATGTGGAAAAAGTCAGAATACTATATAAAGAATATTCAGGGTAATTTCCATGAGTATGTATGGAAACCACCTGTTCATAAGAAGCAGATGCTTAAAAGACAGTTGCAGAAACCAGAATACAATCAGTAACATGTAGATACCGAAAGTGTTATGAACAGCTGGTAGGATTAATGTACCTTTTGAAAACCTGTTTATACAGATATATGAAAAAATATTTGATACTTATGCTATACTGACATTGACCTTGAAGGGACCGGCATCTGTAGGTTTTTTGGGGGGTAGCAAAAATCTGACTCCAATAATCACACAGTAAGTGGCAAGAAAAGATAATTCTGTGTAAGCTGGAATACTTGAGGAATGTGAATTAAAACAAAACGCTATAGAAACTAGGGCTAAAAGCTGCATTTACAACTTCCCATCTCTTCCCATACCAGTACATGCTGTACTGAAGTTAAAAACAAACCAATGAGTTCTTGTTTCTGTCCTTTTAGGATTTTCACATGGCTCTAAAAATCATAGCCTTAAAATGCATTAAGGGAATGCCTTGTACTCTACACAGCTTCTGCATTTCACAGCACCATGTGGCAACATTTAAGAGATAGACTACTAGGATAAAGTAAGTACTCTCTATACAACTACATCCAAGACTTTTGTTCTCAAAAAGGAAACCTGTTGTTCTCTTGATGAGTTTTTGACCAAAGCAAGATGGTACAAAGACAATCCTATTCCCATCCATGAAAGAATGAAGCCATCAGAAGGAAAAAAAAACCCCTCTTGTGGGTTTCCTGGTACCAAAGGTTTATTAAGAGTCACTCAGTCACAACTGCAAGACAATTTAGCAATTCATGCTGTTATTTCTAGCTTCAAAGAGAAGAATCACAGCTTACTACCCTAACTGGAATGCCATTCAAAGCATCTCAAGTAACAAGGGTAATTAAGATACGGTTGCTATTTGAAGAAAAGTATTTACCGTAGGTAAGTTAATATTTTTCTTTGGTACACATTATCTAATACCAGCAAACTGACAGAAAGCCACTGAACTTAACCTGGATGTCAGCAGTATTTCCTGGCATGTGCAGGTGCTCAGATATCTTCCTGTCTCCAATGACAGCACCTGAATTTTTAGGTCTTTCACTGTCTCAACAGACTAGGGAGATACACCAGTGGAAACCAGGCTCAAGGATACATACAAATAACATATCCCAAGGAATCCATAACAGTTAAGGTAACCAACAGTTTCTTTCTTAACTTTCTTTTCTAAGGGCTTTTCCAGTAATTCCCAGCAATTTTCAGATGCACATTTTCTGGAAGAGAGTTTGAGAAGTCCATTTTAAATCTTGTTAGGACTTTGACAAAATCTGCATGGTTGCACAACAAATTAATGCTGTGTAAAGGTATAACTAGGAGACTATGTTACTGCCCTATAGATGCTCACAGGGAAAAAAAAAACCTTCACAAAAGCTACTGTAGCAGCTTCTCTCTTGTAAGATGACAATTATTTGTGGCGAATAACAGTCAAAATTTACAGGAACAATTACAATTTCTCCAAATCAACAATATATGTTGCATAAAAAAAAGCAAAATACAAAGAAAATCCTTAAGTGTTTTGTGAATATCCATAAATGTTCTACAAATATAGTGAGAGAACAGAGCCTTGTCATTCCTGTCAGGCTCAGAAAAAGCACCAGCAGATAGTAGAAAAGTTGACTTAAGTATGAGCTAAAAATGGAAGCTGACGCTTTTCAATGAGTTTTTCTCTTACGGAGCAGGTGTTTTCTACCCACTAAAATATTTACCACTAAAGATAAGAGGCACTGCAAAAAAAGACACTGAAGTTAAAGCAGAGGGAGATGCCCACAGCGTACCAGTAAATTAAGGCCAGACTCCTTTCCAAGTGGATAAGCCCTTATCACAAATCTTACAACAAAAATCTAGTACAGGACAAATCCCCCATAGGACAAATTGGAATGACTGAAAATGACGGGTGGAAGGAGACGGCTTCTTGAAGTACTTTTTGTGAGGTAAATGAAAGAAAATGAGCAGCTTTCTACAGCTGAACTGCTGAAACACTGGATTCCTGTGATCCAGCAGAAGACTAGCATGACGAAGCCTTCTAAAGGAATCTGCCCCATTTCACTAGATGCATGTTCCTGGTAGGATCCTACTATGACTAAGGACTGTGGAACACTGAAAACTAGAAATCACAAGGTAACATATAGCCCAGTAAATTGAGAATATGGGCACACAAATTAGTTTCTACAAGGTGAGCTAAAGTGTGAACTTGGCTCATGCATCAGGAAGCTCACAGGAGTTAAGAAGCAAGCATTCTCCTTGTGCAACATTCTTTTTTCTGACCGCTTAGATGCAATACCACAGTGGTCCTGGGAAGCCAGAATAACTGTGGATCCATTGAGCATAGCCCTGTCATTCTGGATGAGCTGTCTTTTGCTATAATGAACAGTCTTCACAAGAATTACTGTATGTGTACATAGGACATAACGTTACATATTCAGGGAGTTACGTCCTGGTGTGAAGATGAAAAAATCTCCAGTGTCTCACTTTTTCTACAGGTCTGTGTGCTTTGGTATTGGCGTCTAGCTGCAGATTCCGTCAGACAGGTTTCTCTCACCTGATTTTTTAAAGTCTACAGCATGAATGGCTATCTCTGAACTAGTCTCATGGCTCCGTCACAGTCCATGGAAAGAAACAGGCATTTTAGTGTGTGTTTTGTCTGACCAGAAGTGCATATTATTTTAGAGTGAGCTGAATCATCTTGTGCTCCACAAGCTGATGGACTAGATTACTGCTTATTACAAAGGGACCTTGCTAGCATCGCTGGCTTGGACATCTCCGTTTAGTCAGAGCAACCTCACCTCCTAATATTCTATCCCAAAGAAAGCAGGCTCCAGGGGGATCTTAGGCATTGAGCTACCCCTGCGCTATGAAGGAGTCACTTTAAAGGGTCTTGAAGTTAAACACGGAATTGAAGATCATTGCCTCTTCTCTCTAGAAGTCTTATGAGACTTCCTGCATCTGCTAAGAAGATACATTCCTGATATGATTACCATTTATTACTGCCTCACATGGCAGCTCTTGAAAGCTGTTTCAACTGCTGATTGTTCAGTTGCCATGACTAACGAGACACCAGGAGAACAATATAACAGTGCTTGTCAGACACTCCACTCTTGCCTGATGTGAAAGCAAGGAGTGCTGCTGCCCTGCAGAACACCCACTCTGTTTCCTAAGGATGGCTACAAGGAGCTTTTAAGGTAGAGCAGCTGCTGACCTCTCTTCCCTGTGACTGCTCAGTGCAAGAACGGATTTCCCCTCCTTGTTCTTCCCTCTTCCTACAGCACTATTACTCCCCCTCTCCCCTTACTCTGTACATCACTCTAAGAACGTTGCAGCACTCAGCAGTATCACAATATTACCATGTAATGCAGGAATATCACAGGTATCCAGTGACAGGACAAGAGGAAATGGGCACAAACTGAAACATGAAGAATTTTATCCGAATGTCAGAAAATAATTTTTACTGTGAAGGTGGTTAAACACTGTAATAGGCTGCCCAGAGCAGCTGTGTAGTCTCCTTCCTTTGAGGTATTCAAAACCCAACTGAACAAAGTCCTGGGAAACCTGCTCTCACTGACCCTGCTTGAGCAAAAGGGTTGCACTAGGTGACCTCAAAGTCTCTTCTAACCTCAGCAGTTCTGTAGTTCTGTGTCTCTGCTACTAGAATGAATACAAATCTGTTTATGTACACACACATTGAGTTTTCAAGAACTAAGTTCTCAAACTAGACCAACTACTGCTACTTCAGTTAAAAAGAGACTCAAGTCTAGCTCTAAAACAAGTACAAGGCATCTGGTTGCAGAGGCTGTCAAGAGTATTGGACTGGTATAAATCCTAAACATCTATGAGACTGTAGTAAAAAAAAAAAAAACAAACATGAGACAGGCATAAAGAAATTATAGTAATAAAAGTTATTAGTTGGATATTAAAAAACTGACGCAGATAAGAAGTCTGAACTTACCAAAGACTTAGGCAGCTTTATATTCTTCTTCCTTAGTTTCTTGCAGCCACAACACACTGTCAAGATTAGACTCAGGCTTAGAATAACACCGCACAGAATGATGATATATTGTGTACCTAAGAATTCAGAGCAAAATCTGTTACGAAGTTTGGAAAAATAAACCACTGCTGTATCATTTAGAATAACTTCAGAAACTGTAATAGAATCACGAAATGGCTTGGGTTTGAAGGGACCTTAAAGATCATCTAGTTCCAACCCCGCTGCCACAGGCAGGGACACCTTCCACTAGACCAGGTTGCTCAAAGCCCCATCCAGCCTGGCCTTGAACACTGCCAGGGATGAGGCAGGCACAGCCTCTCTGGGCAACCTCTTCCAGTGCCTCACAATGAAGAACTTCTTCCTTACATCTAATCTAAATCTACCCTCTTTCAGTTTAAAGCCATTACCCCATGTCCCATATCACTGCATGCCCTTGTAAAGAGTCCCTCCCCGTCTTTCTCGTAGGCCCCCTTTGGGTACTGGAAGGCTGCTATAAGGTCTGCCTGGAGCCTTCTCTTCTTCAGGCTGAACAACCCCAACTCTCTCAGCCTGTCCTCACAGAAGAAGAGCTCCATCCCTCTGATGACCTTCATGGCCCTCCTCTGGACCAGCTCCAAAAGGTCCATGTACTTCTCATGCTGGGGGGCCTCAGAGCTGAACACGGTATGACAGGTGGGGTCTCACAAGAGTGAAGCAGAAGGGCAGAATCGCCTCCCTTGACCTGCTGGTCACGCTTCTTTTGACGCAGCCCAGGATACGGTTGGCTTTCTGGGCTGCAAGTGCACATTGCCAGGTCACGTTGAACTTGTCAGCCAACACCCCCCCCAAGTGCTTCTCCGCAGGGCTGCTCTCAATCCCCTCACTGCCCAGCCTGTATTCATGATTGGGATTGCCCCAGCCCACGTGCAGGACCTTGCACTTGGCCTTGTTGAACTTCAAGAGGTTCACATGGCCCCACCTCTCAAGCCTGTCAAGTTCCCTCTGGATGGCATCCCTTCCCTCCAGCGTGTCGACCGCACCACACAGCTTGGTGTTGTTGGCAAACTTGCTGAGGGTGCACTCAATCCCACTGTCCATGTCACCGACAAAGATGTTAAACAGCACTGGTCCCAGTGCAACCCCTGAGGAACGCAACTCATCACTGGTCTCTACTCAGACATCGAGCTGTTGATCTCAACTCTTTCAGTGTGACCATCCAGCCAATTCCTTATCCACCGAGTGGTCCATTCGTCAAATCCATGTCTCTCCAATTTAGAGACAAGGATGTCATGCAGGACAGTGCCAAATGCTTTGCATGAGTCCAAGTAGATGACGTCAGCTGCTCTTCCCTTATCCACCAACGCTGTAACCCCACTGTAAAAGGCCATCAAATTTGCCAGGCATGATTTGCCCTTAGTGAAGCCATGTTGGCTGTCACCAATCACCTCCTTATAGCTCAGAATGCTTAGCTGTAATGTGTGAATTTGTCAATTTACCACCTTTTTTCACTCAAGAAAACTTAATTTATAGAGCATTATATGAAGTAAATAAAAATTGGAATGACAGAAGATTTTCAATTTATATAAATACAATCATGTTTTTATAGAGGTAAAGGAATTTTATTCCTTAAAGATGACAGATGGGGATGAACAGATTTGTACATTTTCCATGTGGTAGCATATTAACTGACATAATAATTACACATAGTCTATGTACAATAAAATTAAAATGTGAAATCTTCCAAAACAGAAATGCTAACTATTACTAGTAAGATTCCACTAGTCTGACTCTCCTTAATGTCCTCCCCCTCAACCATGCCCCTGCTCTTGTGCATAAAAGAAAAAACACAATGGCTTCTATCAATTTTATCACTTTTCCCTAGTGAAGTTCTGGGCCATAATGAAGTAACATTAAAAAGTTTGTAAGAGGTTATCAGAGATATAAAGTTTGGTCACTTGCTGCCTTTATTCTCTTTAATTAAGAAAAAGACATCAATACCTCAATTGTATGACCACAAGTTTATAGTTGCTTCAAACTCAAGAAAGTCTATATACATTTTCCTCAGTGATAAGACTGAGCAAAGAGCCATTTGTTAGAAGAGAGACAATGCTTCTGAAAATCATGTAACTCAATGAACGATCCAGTCATCTGTTAATTACACCAACGATTAGATGCAATGGAAACAGGTTTTGTAATACCAATGAAGCAGGAAAAGCACCCAAAAAGAAGTCATTGTTACTTAAAAATAATACATGATTTTTAAAGGTCTTTAGAACTGTGAAAGCGCATTTGGAAAAGAATGACCACGCTTTCCTTTTTTCATATTCTCCCATAGGTGAGAACACATTTCTGGCCAGACTCGGTATGTTCTTACTAAAGTTTTAGAATCCTCTTACTCAATGTCTGCTTGAGAGGAACATGAATGCAGCTTTCTTCTGATGGGGTGATAGCCATCAGATCGTTATATAAACTTCCCTTCGCTGAAACACAGTAAGTGGAACCTTCAGCAGGAACTGGGATGATGATGCTACATTTATATATTGTACAGTTGTCTTCAGGAAACTCTTCTTTACTCTGCAAAAAATGAAAGTCACATTATATCATTTGACAATAGAACAATACAAATGTTCCAGTACCTTCCAAGATATCAAAAAATGTTAACACACTATTAGATGTGGCTCCTACATTATCTATATGCCTTGCAAAAGCTGTATGAGCTTCGGCTATCAGCTTATGAGCTATCTCAAGATGTTATATTTGATCAGACCATGGTGCTTTCAGCTAAAAATACATGCTGTTCACAGTCTAGATTCACAATGCTAATTCAATTATAAAACTTCTACCTGCACGCATATAAAAAAAGTAACTGTAAATAAACATACCTACTGTTATTTTCCACAAGTTCACCCTCCATGATTGCTAAATAAAGTGGTATCAATATCTTGAAAGGTAATCTTAAATGAAAGGTTTATCCAGACAAGTGAAAGGGGCACAAGTAAAGTTACCAATGTTTTAGCATGCATGCAGAAACAGTAACATGGGATTAAGTAACTATCTTGTGTACAGCTAATGCAGTAATCTCATTTTTGTTCTAAGACGTCCATTTAGACAACTAAAATCCAGACCTTCCAGCCATGCATCTCACGTGTGACATTTTAGGGCTTCAGTGGTCCTGTGTTACATTCAGCATGTAATGTCTGTTGGCTCTATGTGTCCTAGGAGTGAACCCCTCATTTATGTGTTTAAGGTAAACAAGTATTTTTAATTTGAAGTTTTCATTCTGGAACTTACCTGATTTTTAGTATCCCAGAAAGTCACCAAGTACATGAGCTCTGAATAAATTTCTCTGATCTGAGGAATAAGCTCCACGGATGGGAATGCAGGATGGTAAATATCAACCACGATTTTATCACCATGCCTTGAGAGGTTCAGTTTTGGTGGTCCTATTTTTCCTGCAACACATTGCACCTTTGCTATTAACATAAACTACGCTATTTATAGTTAGCTTTCCAAAATTCATCAGAGATTTGAGAAGAATTACACATTTATTTCAATGCTGTTAATATCACACAGCTTTGACACTCAAAAGTAACCAAGGCATTTGGATACATTCATGAATCTGCTTCTAAAATAGAAACAGATTGTCCATGCAGAATTTCACTGTTAAGCAATCCAACTTTTCTATACACATAAGGCCATAAAAATTCAGCTCACCGAGCACAGAAAAAACAAAGCAATTAAACATATAGAGATGTGAATGAGAACACAAAATACTTCTGACTAGATCCCACCATAAATCACACTCAGCTAAGAACAAAACTGTACTGAAACAAAGGCTATCTGAAAATCTAAACAAATCTCATCTTGAGCAATGGTACGTAGGAAGCCTGATTTCCAATGGCAATGGTCTACGTGAATTTTTGGTGTCTAATGATGTGACCAAATATATGAATATCTTGTTCAATGGGAAAACAATTTTGTCTGTCTCCTCCATACATGGCTACCAATTTTCTGCAAATTATCAAACTCAGCATTATTACCATGACTTCTGTCCCTTTGTCAAACACTAGAAACTAGCCACTGATTTCAAGTCACGGGAGTATTGGTGAGGAGGGAATCACAGCAGAAAGAGAGACTCCACTTCTTCAGCTCCAGCAATGCAGAAATCCAGCTCTGTCTAAAGCATAGCCCAAGTCAGGGAGAATCTCATGGGCAATGTTCTGCTTGAAAGCTGTATGTTGAGAATGGAGCAAGTACAAGAGCAAGTCTCTCTCTTTCCTCGCTCTGTTGTGCCTGTTTTGCACTACCCATGCAATGCTGTGGCCTGCCCCACTGTTTTGAACAGGCTGGCCTGGAGTCTAGACACACAATTTACTTTTACAATATTGATGTGAAAAACTATGATTTCTCCCAAAGAAGCCCAAAGGATTTACATGAAGAATAAGTAACTCAGTTATCCAGCTACAGTGGACTCCCATAGCTTATAGATAATATCTAGACGCCCAAAGCTGTCAGTACATGCGATTATAGTGTCAACCAAGGCATCACCAACCACCTGAATACTACTTCAATGATGCCTAAAGATCCAGTGGCAGTTTCCTACCCTAAACTGGTGTCTGGGACACCAGGCTACCATATGGGAAGGATACACAGACTGTACCATCAGCATCAATTTCTTGCCTTTAGAATTTAAAAAAAAAAAAAATATTTAGAAGAGCTAACAAGTCACTACAGAGGCAGAACTACAGAAGTTCCTACTGAACAACCATCATGCTTCGTTTCATCCTGGACTCCTGACTTTATGATATTCCCAAATGAGACACAATAAGACAGCGAAAAGGATAATTACTAACTTTTTAAATTTGGGAAAAAAATTACAAGGTTTAGTTTATGACTGAACTTACCATGCTTTTGCAAAATAAACTCATTTGTCTCAACATATTCAGACTGTTGTGACCCGACAATAGCTTTAACTCGAAGCCAGTGAGAGGCAAAAGGCTCATATATTTCCCTTGAGAGATCACAAAAATGAGCTGAAGTGTTCGCACAAGTTGAGACGATCTTATAGTAACCTAAACTGTAAAACAGATCAAGTAACAGTTAATACAATTTCAGCTGCCCAAGACTGTACAATACACTGCCTGTGACAAAACATCTGTGAGGGTGACCAAGTGCTGGCACAGGTTGCCCAGGGAGGTTGTGGAATCTCCATCCCCAGAGATGTCTGGACATGGTCCTGAGCAACCTAGGCTCTAGGTGACCCTGCTTGAGCAGGGCGGTTGGACCAGATGACCTCCAGAGGTCCCCGCGAATCTCAACCATCCGGTTATTTGACAAATTTTGCCTTAATTTACACTTGGGCAACCTTCATCCTACACGACTTCACCACATAGAAACAAAAGAATCTACCACGGACTGATTGCTTTTATACACTTCTAGAGAATATCACGTACAGGAAATGACAAAAGAATAAGAACTTACTTGTAAGGTTTGATTTCCACAATAAAATGAGGAGTTTCAGACACAGGTGGGTACTGCCAATGCAAGATAGTTCTGAAATTTTCAGATGTTACTGCAATCTGTGTTGGTGAAGGCACTAGAAGAAATAGAACAATTGCACTTTAATTAACAGACCTAGTCAAATATATTTCTAAATTACTTGGAAAACGCAACCTGCTAGAAATGACTGGAAAAATCAGAATATATAAATTGCAAATACTTGCCCCCAAACGGACTAAGTCTGTCACCAGTACGAACACATCTGAGTCCTGCAAGCTGATTTATTATTTTTCTCTCCTACAGAGACAGCTTTCTTCCTGTTTGCAACCCAGAACCTCAGATAGCCCATGTCCATTGAAAGCAAGTCCATCAGATAGCCAGTATCAGGTCATAAGCTGTGATGATTATACCCCTATGTTGGTATTATACAGATAAGCCAGCAAGACAGATAGTATGAATTTACTGAAGTTAGAGGAGATTAGCCCAGCTCCTGTAGATTTCTCTTGCTCTTCAGAAACTGAACTGAGGTGGGGAGAGGGGAGAGAGGATACCAAAGCTGCAGTCTGTGCTCCAGGGGAACCCTACTGTCTCCTGACTCAACCTTGCCAAAAGGCTACAGGCCTGCTGGGGAAAGCCTGGATTCAACTTAAATTTCGGACAATGCTGGTTTTGCCACTCCAGCAGTTTTTTTAGAAAGCTGTGATGATGTCGTGGTTTAACCCCAGCCAGCAACTCAGCCCCACGCAGCCGCTCACTCACTTCCCCCCCCCGCCCAGTGGGATGGGGGAGAGAATCAGGGGAAAAAGGGTAAAACTCATGGGCTGAGATAAGAACAGTTTAATAGAAGAGAAAGGAAGAAACTAACAGTGACACCAATAACAATGAAGTGACAATAATAA
>JAVKLA010000081.1:25478216-25488278 GCA_034782735.1 Sagittarius serpentarius
TGTAAGCACTGCTCAGCAATAGCGAGAACATCCCTGAATTTTCAGCACTGTTCCCAGCACAAATCCAAAACATAGCCTCATACTAGCTACTACGAAGAAAGTTAACTTTATCCCAGCCAAACCCAGCACAGCATCTGAACATCTGTGTCAAAGGTTTACGTGGAAATCCCTAGCGAAGTCTGACTACAAAGTGAAGGGGTGGCTGGTGACTCTGGGACCTTAAAAGTCAGAGACTTAGAGATCACGTCCCAGGACAGGCACAGCTTTATCAAGGATTACAAGGGGTTTTGCTCATCAACTGTCATTCCATCTGACTTGATCTCCTCCTCCTCTACAAGTTGTTGTACAGGCAACTCAACTGCACAGCACTGCTCTGCAACCCCTCCAGCTTTCCTCCTGCTCCTCCACAGCTACCAGCCTGCACTGCAGCTTCTGCCACATCCAGTCCCCATGGTTTCCCCCTTCTGCTCCTAAAGCCCGTTGCTTTGACATGGTGTGTCTTACAGGAAGGGAAAGTGGAATTTAATCCCCTCTTTTATCATTCATTAGTGGCTACGGTAAACCTGTGGGAGTTGCCCAAGGCCTGGTTCCTGTGAAGGTACACTTGGGAAGGCCTTCAGGAGCGAGACTGGAACAGTTAGCGCTGCAATCATGACAAATACAGTGCTCCCATTTTTATTTCCTCACATCCAAGGAGCTCGGGTGGTGACATCTGGAGCATGTTTGTTTTTAATCTCCTGCTGTAGTTGTTTAGAGGTACTTGTGCTAAGGAATGTCAAGCCTGGGGAAACATAGACGGTGTGTGAAACTGTACAGCTGAAGCATCTTTCCCCCGCCCGTGACTCTCTCTGGGGCTGCTTTGCTGCTACAGCCATTTGTTCCAGATCATTCTGCTAACCAGCCGCACACAACTAGATACAAGTGCACAGCGGAGTCAAAACTGCTTCCCTTCTCAGCACTCAGACCCTGCGAATTAATGCATTACTATGAAAGACTGTGAGTGTTACAGCAGTCTGTTCCCTTTAGTCTTAGAAGGGCTGGGAAGCCCTGCTGTGAAATCTGCTGCTGCTGCTGAGAGCGACTGTGCCCTGAGCGCCTCATTACGAGGCTTTCTACATTATCATCCTGTGCCCCCAGAGGCATCCGTCAGATTGAACTGGAGAACTATTTGTATGAGATATGATACTTCGTGTGGGACTGAGGGAGTGTTAAAAGCTGGAGTTCTAGTGTTGTAGCACTGATAATATGTCTAAGTAGAAAAGAAATAGCCTGATTTGGAGAGTAAAGGAGGTAGCAAAAAGAAGGAAAAAGGAAAGCACTGGCCTAAGACTTAGGAGCCAGAGATCCACTTCTGGTCCTCCTGCTGGCCTTGTCAAGTGACTTTTTACAGGTGACATCTTCCAGCCCTTCTTCAGTTTTCCCTCTTTCTAACAAGAGGAAGTAATAGGTGCTATTGTTAGCACATACGTCATAGAAAATAGCTATGGAAGAAAATACATTTGTGTTTGAAAGGCAGTGAAAAAAACCCACTGGATTACATTTCTGTCTACAGCTAGGTTTGCATTAAAAACACACATGCAGGGAGAAATGGATGTAGCTACTTCATTAATGTGCACTTTTAGCATTGTAAAATCTGCAAGTTAAGCACTGAAGGGTTGGTAAATCTAATACAAAGGGCTATACATCACATTTAAGTTGACTGACTACAGTGTCATTACTTTAATGACATACAAACATTCTCAAGAAATAGTTTCTATTCTCAAAACAGGGACTGGAAGACTCATAAGATCCCATCTATATGGTCTTCTGAAGGTAAATGTATGTTTGGCTGAGATTACAGCAAGCCTGTTTTATTTTTACTTCGTATCACTTGCTTTCTGTTTTGTGTAACTCAGAATATTGTTAACATACATAAAGATAATTCTATAGGAGAGCAGTAAACAGTCAGTGGGTAAATTCATAGGTCTTCCATCCTGCCAGTGAGCACTCACAGATCAAAATGAGCTTTGCAGATCTGACTTTTTGCCTTGTTAGCTTCTCCTTAAATTTAGTTACATCGGTTCCATCCAAAGTCAAAATGAAACTTTTTATGGGAAGAAACTGAGGCCATCAGCTGCATGCAGTTTGCATTTAGGAAAATCTAGAAGTGTTATCATTGCACTAACTGTTTGGGGCATATGCTTGTGGTGAGGATTTTTATTTAATTGAGGTCTTGGTACTACTTCTAGCAAAAATGTACCCAAATGTCTTTATACCTTTACTTCATAGGGGGGGGGAAAAAAAGTTTTCAAATTTAGGAAAAAAATTATCAAAAAAGCACTTCCTCTCTGTCAAACCATGACTTCAGAAGGACAGCATGTTTGTGAGGAAGATGTCCAGCATGCTGTTCAAAGTAACAATATAAAATACTTCCTTGCTTTTCCTTCAAATCAAGTAGAGTTGGCAACGTGTATATCAAGTTGTTTGTGGGGAAAAAAAAGTGTTGCTGTCGCACCTTCTACCTGATTAGCATCACATGGTGCCAGTGATGGGTCGACGTGGAAAGCTTTGCTGAGTTCGCTGGTGAGGTACTTTGCCAGATACTAGGTTGTGTTATCAAGGAGAGGGTCTCTCTGTATGTGCCCTCTACCTAAATGAGTGCACGTACCCTATTCTGAGCATTTACATACCCTATCCTAAGTGCCACTGTGAGGATAAGGACTGGATGGACATTTGGTTTTACTTAGGATGCTACTTCCCAATAGGAAGCTGTATGTCAGAGGGCTAGTATAACTCTGGAATGCATAAGCAAAAGAACATCAGACAAGTGTAGAAGGGGTAATATGTTATTACCATAGATAAAATAATTGGGGTAGATACTTCAATGTTGTGACTATTTATGGTGCCTGAATTGGTTAAAAGATCATCCAGAAAAGAATAATTTGAGATCTGGAAATTCTTCCTGGTAAAAAGAAACCAAACCAAGTTGGTTAGTACAGTCTATCTGACAGAAGGCAAATTGCAGTCTCACTAGATGTGGAAGAGGTTTCTGATAGAAGATAGATCTTCAGTCTAGGGGAAACGTTGTAAACAGATGCAATGCAAAAAGGGCATCTATATATTTTTTAACAATATGTCCTGTCAAAACAAATTATGCCGGGAACAGATAGGATCTTTAGCACTTGATACTAAATCAAGAGCAAGCATCCTTCTAGAAAATATGCTTAACAGAAGTTCTAGGATTAATGCAGAAACTAAGAAGTGTAATGCAGACATGAAGAAGTGCTTACACTGCACAAAGATAGAGTAGGTGATCGTGATGGTCTCTTTGGCTATTCAGTTGTACAAGAGTACATAAGAGTCTGCAAAGATTACCCACTGTGCCTGGTAAGAGAATGCAAAAGGCTCATGTTGTGCAAGAGTGCTTCACGATACAGAACGTTTCAACTACCACTTCCCTGAAAGAGTTTTGAAATCCTTTTTCTATGTTATGTGCGGAACTGTAAAAATAGAAGAGAACCTCTGTTCCTAAATAAGCTGACATTACATACTACAGGACATGCAAAAGACAAAAGAACCCTCAGAGATTTCATAAAATCCATTTCTTGCCCCTGGTAGTGCTGACTGTGTTGTGCTGTCTCTTTTTGACCCAAGATGCTGAACTTTGAATGCCAGTGGCTTCTAGTAGGAAGGAAAAGAGATGACAGAGCAAGTTATTTTCCTGACAAAATCATGTTTATTTGCAATAATGTATCATAATTTGTTTGTTTTGGTTTGTTTTATTTTTAACTTGGGATATAAAGAGCTGGAGACAACCTTCCTGTTTGTTGTTGGGGTTTTGTGTGTGTGTGTGTGTGTTTCCATTTGTTGTTAGAGAAACTGCAGTTGCCTCTTGAGACAAGGAGAGATGCTATGGCAATGGAGAGATGCTTGATGGTGCTAGTCAAACAGTCCCAGGGGGTTTAGATTACTGCCATGATGCAACTTGCTTTCATGCCATGTGAGTATACTTCTTGTACTCTTTTTCTGCTGGGAGCTGTGCCTCATTGCCCAGGACTGTGGGAAGGTAGCTTGAGAGACCTTGTCCTCCTGCTAGCTCTGCAGAAACACTGGAAAACACTAATGGCATTTGAAATGGTAGTATCACACCTGTCCCTCAGTATGCTGTTCTGCTGTTAGCAGACCAAACTTACACTGCGTTACTGCCTAACAGGAGTTCAACATCTGAATAACATGGCTATGTGGCCCAGAGTTGTTTAGGCAGGTCTGAATGACTCAGGCAGCAGATTATGGGATTTTTTGACTCTGACAGAGCTTGGTACCCTGAGGCTGCTGACACACCTCTCTGCAGAAGATGACACTAGCTCTTTCCCTGCTCAGGTGCCCTGGAATCACAGCACGAGCAGGCACTGTGTACTTGCTCACAGCTGTTGATTGTAAGTCCATAAACTGGACTTGGCGTTCAGTGAAAGCTGGCTAGAGATCCCTTTTTCTGCTAGCAGAGTTATCTCGGGGGCTGTGAATGCCATTTGCAGCCCTTGCACAGCTGGGAGGACTGTGTTGAAGGGATGTGGATGGCCCAGCTCGCTCCTGACACAGCTGCCCTGATAGGATTTTGCACTCCGGATCTCTTCTCAGGGAGCAAGGAGCTGAGTGTGACCAGCCTGCGGAGGGGGTGGCTGCCCAGGGGGGCACTGCTCTCAAGGAGGTGTCCTGTCTCTGCCGGCGCCGGGTGCCAAAAGTGCCTCTTGTCTCCTGTGCGCGGTTGTTAATCTGTCATACCTGGCAAAAGGTCCTGGTCCCACCAAAGCGTGCTGGGCTCCCTTCTTATGCACAACATCTTTTTTATGGGCAGAGGGGAAACTCACCGTGTGTGTAAAGCCAATAATCTGTTGTTAGTGTAAATCACATTTCAGCAGTCTAATCCAAGAATTATTAGTAACTATTACAGAAAGGGAAAGAATACGTTCTTGCAGAAAAAGTAATTAACTGTTCAATTCCTTAGCCAGCTGTCATTTTCTAGTAACTCATTTCATATGACTATTTCAGATAGTATTTTCTAATATTCAGAAACTGAGAAATAACACTGACTTGTGACGTTATTTTCCTGACGCTGACTGCACTCTGCAGTGCACTTGTTTAGCCATACTAACCTACTGTATCTCCAACAGAAAGATTTCAAAACCAGTTATTGTAGCCAAACTTGTCTGTGTAGTAATGAATGCACAGTGACTTACAGTCCTGGTAGCATTAAAGATTTTCAGCTAGATTCATGAACTCTTAGTCAGTCAATTTCTCTTTCTGCCTTAAACAACTTTAGTCAGCATTATGTGCTTTAAGTATGCAGTTTAAGTAGAAGAGTTGAGCAGGAGTCAGAGGAAAGTTGGAAAATACTTGGGCAGAAGCAAGCCTTGGATAACAAGTGTGAGAAAAACTCAGAGAGGACATCAGAAGCAATAGTATCTGTGCACACTCCCCTGTCCTTGTCAGACCTTGGCTGGAGTGTTGAGCTTCTCAGCAAAGCCAGGGTGAGAGCCAAGGGTAGGAGCGTTTCACCAGTCTTCAGCCCTGTGGCCTCTGTTCAAGGTCTATTTAAGTTAATTGGTCTGGTGAAACTCTTTGGGATACTACAGCTTGTCTTGAAAATTATCTTCTCAGGTGTTGTTTATCTCTAAGGTGACCAATTTTGAAGCAACAACTGTAATTCTTTATATGAATAGCCCGTATCATTATAGAGATAGGCCAGGAAAGAGAGCCTAGGATCAGATAAACCAGGAGGATGAGGGATTTGTGAGAAACAAGGAGGAACAGGGAGATAACTTTATCCACTCCCCACTGAAACGTCCCTGTCTCCTCCTGGCCTGCAAGCCCAGTCCTCCAGAGTTCGTGCTGGTTCCCATCAGCTTCCCAAAGCCTGCCTGACCTCTCCCATTACCTTTCCTTACCATCATCTCCTACCCCACAGGACTGAAAGTGGCATTCTGCTCACCTAGGACTAGGAGGGCATGAGCTAGTGCTTCAGCCTGGTCAGAAATTGCTTCGGAAAGCAGGTCTGGCATGAATGGGCGGTGGATATGGTGCTGATCACAGCCATGCACAGTGGCTTTCCTGCTCACTGCCCAGTCTTCACCTCAGTTGACTCAAGTGTCTAGTGCTGCAAGTCTAATAGAGAGGGAACGGCATCACAGCCACGAGACAGGTAATTTCATCTCTGCATACCTCTTCCCTGTGTATCTTTATCCTCTGTCTTTTTTCCTCTCCAAGGCTGACCATGCTGTCTTGAAGTTTTTTCTCTACTTTCAAATGGCAAGAGCATTTTCAATGAGCATTCTGCCTGGATGTCCACTTGTCTGGAATAGTTTATCACTCTGGATTAAGCATTCAATGTGTATTCATGGAAATATATCCGAGCCAGGATTTCTCCAGTTTTAGAAACTAATTTCTACCCCAGCATTTCTTATTAAAAGTGTCTCATTTACTAGGATAAAATACAAATCTTTCCCCCCTTCTTCATGATCAGACATCCATCACAGCTGCCTTCCTTAAGGAAACCCTAGCACAGCCCCTCGCAACAGCACAACTCCTTTTCTGTGGCTTAAGTGCCATTCTGGCACCAGCTACCCATGGTAACAAGCAGTTTGGTCTGCCTATAGGGGTCTTGTTTGTTTAACTAAAAAAAGGTACAACTGTTGCTTAAGCTTTCCCTGTGACCTGTGCTTCTTCTTCTGGCTTTAGGAAATGAAAATACAAATGTACCAGTCACTCTTTGAAAGTTGTTCTTCCTCAGCCTCACAAACACATGATAGCTCTTGAGAATAAGTATCTTTTTTTTGAGGAAGAACAGAAAAATTAACATTAGCAGAATACGTACAGTTCAATAGCAGGAAAATATGGAAATGAAATTGATAGAGGCACTCAACACATTTAACATCAGAGTAGCTTCACTAAAAGGCATAGGCTGCTAAGTTCCTGTGCTCTGGCAACTGTGATTTGTTTCTTATTGTCCCAGAACAAATGTGGCATTTTCAGAAAGCAACATACCTCTTGTGGAGAGCTACAGGAAAATAACATGATTCATACTGAGCAGTGCCTGTTTTCCATCTTCTCTCCTGTGAAAGAAGCAGAGATTTCTGTTCTTGCAGGGACGTTGTTACAAAATCATTTGAAAGCCAGCTGAAGCATTTGAAAAAATTGCCAGCTGTTCATTACAACTTCTCATCTGGATGCTCCCCACACAACTGAGCTGCTGGAACAGATCTGATGGGTGTTCCCTACATCATAGAACTGGACATATTAGTGCCAGCTCCAACGGTTTCGGTTAAGTAAACTGAATTTCTCCAGGAGCAGATTGGGGGTGCTCATACAACCTGGTGTTCAGCTTCTCGAACTGGGGATTACATCTGAGTGAGAAGCAATCAAACAGCTTTCCTTTAAAGTTTCACTTAAAGCATGGATGTTGGGATCAGCTTTTGCATGCTTTGTCATGAACGGGGAAATTTCGTTTAAAGGCCATTTGGCTCTGGCTCTTCTGTTGTTGAGAACAGCCAGTGATTTCATTAACAAGTACAAAAACTGAGGGTGCAGAGAACAACTGAGATTTCTGCATAAACTTTGGCCTCTACCTGGTCCTTCTTCTATTCTACACCCGGGTTTCACATGTCCATGCTCTGAGAAACAGCACAGTAGGGCCATTGTAGCCTGGCTGGCCATGGACCTGCATATCCTCTGGTGTCTAGTAAGGCTTTTCCTGCAGCTGCAACACTCAGACTGTGTGTATGTGTGTGTATGTGCATCTCTCCCTTTTCTCCAATTTCTGCTGAGTAGCAAGAGTGGAGCCTGCACTGCAGCTTTCCTTTCAGCAGGAGCTAGAATCTCTCTCTTTCTTCTATCTCTGGCTTTTTATTTTCATGATATTTGTAAGAATTCAGATGGTATTTAATTGAAATTGTCCAATTCATTTGAAAGTTATTGGAAGGGAGGATGGCCAGTCATGCAGAAGCACACATGGGGGGGGGGGGGGCCGCTCATGCGTGCACATACATACCCAAACCCCCTCATCCGAATGGAAATGAGGCTATAAATAATTTTTGTTTGATCTGTAAACTGTGTTTGTAGCTATCACAACAATTTCAAGAGAAAAAAATAAACAAACAAGCATATGGGCAAAAATACAGCTGTTTTTCTTTGATGATCCTGAGTGAAGTGGCAAATCCAGAAATCAGTGCTCGTACAAAAAACCAAACATCCATTTAACCTTTTTTGTTGTGGTGGTTTTTCTGCTCTTCTGGCATAAATATACAAAAAATAAAAAATCTTTTGGGGGCTGTGATTGTTTTAACCCGCCAGTAACCCCCTTGAGTTCATCAGAGCAAAAGACAGCGAAAGCCTGTTTATTGTCCAGCAGGCACCTACACATGTTGTAAGCGAAGTTCCATCTGGTCACAACATCATGGATCATCTGGGTAACAGCCAGGCTTCATTTGCTTCATGTCCTGGACAGCATGGAGGCAGCCAAATAGGAATATTTAAATGACTGACCAACCGCAACCGAGTTTGCCCCTGAGAATTCATCTAATGATGGCTCCTTGCTGCTGAGCAGTAGTGGCTCTGCGAGTTGTTTTCTTTTTTAAGTGACTCAAGCTGGGCTCCGTGGAATGATTTAGCCTTTTTATTAGGTGCTGACTGTTTACTGGAGACACGGTCTGGCTCTTACCTTGGGAGATCTGGAGGTGGATGTTGACCGTGCCTGCAGTTCTCCCTGAAACATCCTTGTAAGCAAAAACCTGAAGAAACCCGGACTGCATAGCACAGCTGATATTCTGGGCCTGACAGGGTGCTTGCACGGGGTGTATTTCACACCCATGCAGATGGCACGTAAAGCGCTACCATATCAGAATTTTCCAGGCATTTTAAATCATTCGTACGAGGGCAAAAGACAGAGAAAGCGGATGCACCACTTATTTCTGCTTAACCCATGACCTGAGCATCTCAGAGAGACTTTTGGCGGCCTGCACAGCCGTTGTGATGGCAGCGGGCAGGCGGGGACCCCCAGGGAAGCACTGCTTCTGCTGCCAAAGCTTCCCCAGCTCCCCGGGCCGGGCCGGAGCAGCTCACCGCTGGCCAGGCTGCCTGCAGCCCCAGTGGGATGTCCTGCGGCCAGATGCGCGTTCCCCTTGGAAAACCCTCTCCTGCAGATCTAGAGGTGGGTGCTGGGCTAGGAAAGGGTGGTGGGCAGCTGCCTAACACAAACACGTGCAGTTTCAATAACAAATGTTGACAGAGGCAGTGCTTGCTAGGTGAGTAATGCCCTTCTCCTGGGGCTAGGAGGACATGCAAACCCCAACATGCTGCATGAACGGTAATAAGCGCTTCCAAAAATTCAGCCTGTCTATAAATACTTTATTGGTGGTGCCCAAAGAAGCCTTTTTAAGCACAGCAAATCTGTAGGTGGCTCACTGCTTGTTTATGGTAACAAACTTTTTCAATGAGTGATATGGAGAAGTACCTGAATTTACCTTCAGAGGTGGCTGTGAGAGGTACTCCTTTTTGCTTTGAAGTGTGGGCATCTTCTATAAAGTTGTCATTCATGTAAGATCCTGGAGTAAAAATTATCCACGAAAAATGGTGGAGATACCACAGTAACATCTGTAGGGATGGTGCACGGGCCGTTCCTTTCAGAAAAATCTCAGGAAGAAAGTATCTAGATGAATCACAGGGGCAAATTCTTCCATGATTTGCTGTTAGTTGCTGCAGAGGCCATAGAGTGTTTTGGGGATTTCACTCATCCCGCAGCTGGGCGTACCTGTGCCTGCCTCCTCCCGGGGCCAGTCCTGGTGCCACCCAGCAACTGAGGAAGGTCCGCGTCAAAGTTCACGAGGCCAGATTTCAGACCTTCTATGTCTCTATATGTCTCTATGTATATAACTTGCCTCTAAAGATGCTGACGCAGGCGTGCGCAGGAAGACCTCTCTTCAGATAAGTGAGGTCAATAAAACCGGTGTCATCACTCGCCGGGCAAAGTTCAGCCCGAGCCGGAGGCGGCAGCGGATGCCGAGGTTTCGGTCAGTCTCATCAAACCGCCTC
>JAVKLA010000081.1:25488590-25522525 GCA_034782735.1 Sagittarius serpentarius
AGTTTAAACACGGTCACGGAAGCAGACGCTGACACAGAGTATTTTTGCCAGGTATTTGAGGAATATCTTTATGCTTTGCAAAGCGGCGTAAAAGCAAAGTGCTAATTTGTTGGAAAAACAAGAGGGTTATTTCCCATCTGCTTGCGCACTGAGGTGTGCGCTCAGGCGAGGTGCGCGGTCCCGCTGAAGCGATGGGGTTGCTGGCACGCTCACACGTACCTGCAGACATGTGCTTCTGCAGGGCTGGAACCTTCGGGAGAAAAGGAAACGCAACGGGGGGAAAAAGCAACTCTCCCCGTGTCAAATGAAGACTGCAAAAATAGACAGAGATTGACAGAGCGCAGCTGCTGAGAAAAGTGTTGGCCTCAAGCTGTAAGCTATCAACAGCGAATGGTGTATTTTGTTTGAAGAATTTTATTTTAAAAGGTCGATCTTTTTTTCCACTGCTGTTACACAGAAAGTCTCACGAATGCCGCAATGTTTAAGAGAGGTTAAAACACAAAGCACTTTATACACCAGTCTCATTGATGCAATGTGTTTTTAGCATGCTATTTAACAAGACAACATGCTACATAACAAGCCAACATGCAAATAAGTAATTTACAACGGTGCAGTTGGCAGAGGGGTAGAAAAGCACTCTAGCTGTAAGCAACAGTATTAAAAGTCTGTTAAATGATTACCTTACAGTTTCAGTGACCAATAATGGCTTGAATGGACATGAATCTGTTTCAGTTTTCCAAAGAAATCTTGCATGCATTTCAGAGACAGCATGATTTTCCCTGGGCAGGAACAGCATAGTCATGTCTGTCATGAAATATTCCGCTGTCCCCTGTCCTTTCTCCACGTTATCATTTAGAATCCAGATATTTAGACCATGCTGAAGTATCAAATGAGACGTTTGCTGTACCTCTGCTGCCCTAGTTGCTACGTCTCTTTTTGTCTCAAGCATTCTTATTTCAAGGGTGATGTATTTGCTTCCGAACAATATCCTAAGCCACCAGACAAATGCGTATTGAGTTTGTTTAGTAAAGGATCGAAGCAGAATGCAGAGCTGATGCTGAGTAGGCTGTGGTCACAGGCTGCAATTCTCTGGGCAGTTCCAGAGAGGCTGTGGCAATTGGTATTTAACAGCATTTGTCGGAAGGGTAAACGTGGTATAAAATACTGAACAGGAAGGAAGCTACTGCCCTTAGCCTATTAATGGCAAGGCATATTTTGAAACTAACTTAAAAAATACACATCAGCCCTTGTCATTCTGAATAGACAATACATTGTCTTTCCACATAAGACTGACGACAAGTATAAAATAGCAATAAGAAAACATTTAACTCAAGAAAAAAAAATACTTTTTAACAATCATAATTATATCCTCACATATATTTACTTTTCGGATCAACATTATGGTATGTTTAGGAGTGATTCATTTATTTGAAATTGTTTTCAACACTGAAGTTTCAATGATTGTCATAACACTGATCTTGTCAGCAGAATATGCTGAAAGAAACCAGAGGATTCTATCTTGAATATTTCTATAAATGTGCTTACTTACCACAGAATAGGACACCAGTATTTTGCAGTGTTCCAAGTGTAAAATGGCCTGCGGTGCTGAGAAAGAGGACATCAAAATGGAGACTTCCACAGCTTCTGGAGGAATCTGAAAACCTTTCCCACCTAACTATTCAGGAGAAATGCTATGTTTTGCTCCTGCCTGGGTAGGATCTCAATCCTGCTCCCGTAGACCTGAGTCTTAAGAATTCAAATGGCAATATTCAATTATACCAATTTTTTCCTTCAGCTCCTTACTTGACCTGAATCGTGCTTTCCATCTGAAGCCTAATTTGTCTCTGCTGAATGGCATAATTTCTACTATCTGTATAATTAAAAATGAACAAATGCACACTGAGAGTGCAAATGACACAGTGGTTTGGTTTAATTTTGTTTATTTACCTTCATTTTGTCTGCTCAATCCAGCCCCAGTTTACATGCTGTCTATTTCTACAGCAAACCCTCTTCTGATATATTACATATATGGAGGTGGTACATAGCATTTGTGACTTCCTTTAGACTTTTGTGGATTTCATAAAAAGCCTGAATGCAGAGCAGTTGAAGAATTCAAATATTCCCAAGAAATACAGGTCCAAGAAAACGTGGACATTTTCAATTTGAGCATTTTTAAAATGAAGATAAACCCTTCAACAAACTTCCATAAACGTGCAGTCACTTTTCCGAGAAGTGCTGTTGCAGAAACTATATTAACTGTAATTTAGGATTGTTCATACTATAAATGTGGTCATTTGGCTCTTTTTAGCAAGTGGTGACAGCTTAAAATTATCCAAATGAACTGTATCACAGCATTTTTCAAGGTAATTGTTGCACTAATTTTTTTATTTGCTGGATAGAAAGTACTTGATGTTCAATAAAACGCAACGTTAAAGAGTTAGTGAATTTGGTGAGTACTGTGAACACATAAAAACTTCTCTTTAACATCATCAGAAGCACTCACTGACCTGGAAGGCAAAGAGCTAGGTCAAGTCAATTTTACTGTATGCTGCCAATACCTCTTGTGCCATGAAGGAGTCTTCAGCACAAAGCCTGGCATCTAGTAGCTGGCAATGAAACCGCTCCAAATCCCAGGCTATTATGTTTTGCTCCTGTTTCTGTGATACTTCCTGGGTTAAATCACAGACATTAATTTGACCTGAAAATTACTACTAGATTTTAGGGGACATTTGAGGTGTTAATAATTTAATAAAGGGCAACCGATTCCATGTGTTGCACTCCCTGGCAGAAACTTTCAGTAGCTTTTACAGCTAAATACGCAACACCCGGCCAGGACGTTCTCCTGGGGCACCTCTGGGGTGATCACTGAGCTGCTCTGCAGCAGTGGGGCTGCTCCCGCCTCTTTGCAAGGAGAAGAGCGCCTCAGGGGACCTCTCCCTGGAAGCAGAAGGATTTATTAATTAAGAATTGGGAAGTGTCCCAAAAGGGTGAGGAGACTGCTTTTGGCTTTTCACGGCCACATGAGAGTGGAGGAGACTGAAACGCAGCCCAGGGAGCCCCAGGAAAGGGCAGGTCTGTGGGTGCTCGCGAAGATGTGCCACTGGCCCCCAGCCGGCTCCCCCTGCCCACTTCTGGCCTGCTCGGCATTGCCATGGGGAGAGGACACCTGAGCCTGGAGCAGGCGCAGGGACTGGTGGCCATCCGGTGCGGCCTCTCAACAGGGACCCCACAGCCCGGAGCACCTCCGTGGGACTCGGAAGAGCAAGCGTGTCTTGAATTTGGCAGAGGATGGAGGCGTCCTGAGGAGGCCAACATTGTCGTGGCATTGCTAGAACATCTGATCTGGCTATTGCTTCGTGGTGTATGACACATGAAGCAAGAATTACATTGCTCCCCTCCACACGGCTTTGTAAAATGTTGTGGATAGTTCTGTATGATATAATCTACTACAGAAATCAAACATATTCCTATTTCCTAAAATATTAGCTAAATCTACACCCTGCCTTCTCATAGTTCATGCTGCAGGTTAACAAAATGTGACCCGATTCAGCTCTCCGAGTGATTCATGCAAATGGGTAGACGTGGCACCTGGGGACACGGTTTAGTGGTGGACTTGGCAGTGTTAGGTTTACGGTTGGACTCGATGATCTTAAAGGTCTTTTCCAACCTACATGATTCTATGATTCTATGATTTGCATGTGAAATCTCATGGCATGTTGAGGCACTCAGAAATGACCGGCTGGGCTTTAGGACAGTGGAATGAAAGCTGCCTGAGCCCATCAAGGCACAGGGCAAACCCCTGTTTTGTTAGGGAATGTGTCCTTGTGCCTTAGCCCCTCAGCGCTGTTGTTATTATTTTACTTGCACGGGATCAAGAGTCCAGTTTTACACCATCTAGCAGCAGGGCCGCACTTTGCCAAAGACCCTTCAGAAAGCAGACTGGCTGTCCAAAAAAGACAGATACCTCTTCCTGAGACTTCAGTAACGTAAAGACTCAGTCTAAGGGTGCAATCCTGCACCCGATGGAACCAGGGACAAAAATACCCTTTGCCCCAATAGGACTGGATTAAGCTCACCAAGTGAAGATCTGGAGATTGGTCTCCCAGGGACTAAGCAATCACCGTAACCTACGACTGCAGAGACAACAGCCCTGGCAGCGGATGGAAGAGTCACACTTAGGACAGAGCAACATCAGGGAGATTTTCTCCCCCAAATATGCATTTTGCTTTGATTACCTTAATTTTAAAAATATTTCCTCACATATTTGGGGGGTCTTGTGGAAAAAAATGAAAGAAAATGAGAAAAAATGAGAAAAGTGAAAATTGGCTCTAACAGACAAACTGAAATTTGTAACTGGTAGGAAAGTATTTACAGTTTTCAGATGAACACTAACCTGTTGGATGTTGGGTTTTTTTAGTGTCTGCTTTCTTTGCTTCCCAGGTTTTAAAAATAATAATGATCATGGTCTTGATAATCTTATCTGAAAAAGATGGCTCCTGAAGAGATTTTCAGTTACGCAAAACCAGCAAAATTTATTTTCTAATGTTCTGTCTTAAGTAATTGAAGGAACAACACAGAGAGTTTATCTTTGGTAGCTCAAATTGTTAAAAGTGCTAAAAGCCCTGGACTTGTTACCTCTGCATAAAAATAATTTAAGGGTCAAAAATGTCATTTATATTGCCATGTGACAAAACCCAAAGCTCTTCAGACCAAGGCACACTCTTTCCAGCTCTAGCACGAGATTACTTCTTCTACCTTATATGTGTGTGTATTGGCTTGTATTACAAATACCAGGCTGCCATATAGATGAGCAAACCCACAAACCCACATGGTGATCATAAAGTCTGTGTCCCTCTGCAGCCTCCGGCAGCCTTTCCCCGTGCCCTTCCCCACCCGGCTGCCGCTCACTCGCTCCGCAGTCCTCTTTCCCAGCGCTGTGGCGTTAACGCTTCCCTTCAAAACCCTCCCTCTGCGACCATGTGAGCACGGCAAAGCCTCAGCTGCCCCTTCAAAATGAGACGGGATTTTCTCGTCTGCAAAGGTGGTGAAAAGAAGCTGGAAAAGTTGACCCCTAAGTTCTGCCCTCCAAAAAACCTCCCAGAGTTTTCACCGACTTTAAATGAAGCTCATAGTGTTGCTCATTTTTAAGCATTTGGAAACACCCATTATGGTTTGTTTTGTTTTATTTATTTTGGTTTTTTTCAACAGTTAGTGGCCCAGGGTTCTTCTTTATTATTTCTCTAAGACGCGGAGGACTCAAATGTTTGCTAATGAGCTATTCCTGTCTTTGCTTGGGATCAGTCTGACAGCTTTGTTCACATCTGCCTGGCACCGTAAACTCTTTCATTGTTTTCTGTTATTCACCAGTGTGAGAGGTGAGGCAGATATTTTGCTGTTCTCACTGTTTATTCATAAATATCTGTCAGGCTAGCCCTTACCTTTTCACCTGCAGATCCCAAAATTGTTTTATGGAGTCCAAAACATAACTTATCATAGATAATAATAAATAGAAATCTCTGTCATTGTGGGGTGGGGTGGAGAAGAAAAACACTGAAAACACCAGAGAAGGGAGGTTAAAAGCTCTGCAGATAACCTTTTTTGTTAGTGCTGTAAGAAAACTACAGTAACTTGCTGACCTTCTTATTTTATATACATTCCCGTAAGCCCTCACAGTCAAACCTGGCGGAGACCAGCAGCCAAAGCAATTGGTTTCAGCCTGGTCTTGTGAGCAGGCTGGGCAAAGGCGGCTGTTGGGGAGAGCACTCCTGGGAAGTTTTTTTTAATCGGACTGTAAGTGCATAAAGAGAAAGCACATTCCCAATAGTGCCAATGAATTGCAGCACCACTAAAGAGTGATGAAACTGACTTCAGCAGTTCAGATGCTGAATGGCACCGAAGGCATGGGAAGAGAGTTTTCAATATCTCATCCTTCCCTATTGACCTGAAGAGGCAGGAGAAAGAGAAGAGGGGAGCATTAGGATGGCCATTGATCCTGCAGGGAAAGGAAAAACCTCAGCTTCCTGTCGAAAGCCCCAGAAAGCCTGGGTTTTTTGCTTAATGCCGTTTCAGACGTTTTTGCTGCAGGGTAGGCTGAGCACTATTCTCATTTCATTGCCCGGGATAGGAGTTGTTAAGTATCATGTCCCACATAGCTGTGCACGGAGCGAGTCCTCAGGCTGAGCTGGGAGCAGATCCCGTGGCCGAGGGACGACATCGCCAGGGGCCCGGAGAAAGCGGGGCCAGGCTGAGTCGTTCCCTGTCTCCTCATCCTCCCCGGTAGTGTCTCCTGCTCCGGCTCCTTTCAGCCTTATTCATGAGCAGATCACTGAGGGAAGGGGACAGGGAAAGTTATTTGCATTCCAACGTTACATTTAAAAGCTATAAATTATTAGCAACTATAAACCATCTCCCTGCTGACGGCACCGCTCATAAAAATCTGAGTTTGCGTATGTGTTGCATTCGCATGTGCGTGCACATATTCAGCCTCATGGGATTTTTCTCCTGGTTATGACAACAGTATTAATTCTTCTGGGCTCTGAATGCAATGCCTGATGCGATGAAGATTTTTGCTGCTTTTTCTGGCTTGACGTAAGTCTGGCTGAAAAGTAGAGTCGTTCTCACTGCTCTGGGTTAAGTTTTGGCTTTAAACTGGGAGAAAAGATTGTGGAGGCCTTGGCTAAAAGCTAGACAAATGGCAAAAGTGCTTTTGATCCAGTGATATTTACTGTAGCCAGAAGGTTGCACCCTCCAAATTACTGCTGAAGAGGAAAAAGTATTAGGCAGAGGGAAAAAGGAGGAGGAGGGCAAAAACATAATGTTTGCTATGGATCCACAGTCTGACTACTGAGTGCTTGGGAGTGGGGTTTACAAATGAAGGGAAAACGGCTCCGTTTCTGTCACTGCTCTGCCCCAGCCTAAAGATGTGAATGTGAGAGTAAACTGCGAGTGGCAATGATGAGAGGTGTATCTCTGCTCTGCAAAAATCTGTCGGGTACGTATGAGAGGGTCACAGCAATGCAGTGATCCTTCAGCCTGGTGGGTTCCTGGGATCCAGTGTGCTTTTTAAAGCTTGCTCAGGTCCTCAGTCTGATGCACAATGGGAAGAATGAAATTCTGCTGGAAAAAATCAGTCTGAGTATTTCATATGATTTTATATATATATTCTCTTAGGTAAACATACAATAATGAACTGCCAGGTTTTTACCTCGTGGGATTTATTTCCTGATATTGCTTCATCTTGTAGATACATGTAATGTCCCCAAAACGGCAGAGTCCTCAGTCCTTGTGCTTGGGAGGTTTGAAGGCTTTGACTGTCACACTCCATTTCTGCAGCAAGCAAAAAAAAAAAAAAAAAAAAAAAAAAGAGATAGATCCCTTGCTGTTGCAACAGACTGAGCGTCGTCTGCGTACTTCCAGAGTGGGCTGCGTACTCTGGAGTGGCCTGACTGATGACCAGAGAAGGAGGAGTGTTGCAGCCCACCGTTTCATAATCAGATAGGGAAAGGCAGGAGCGCTGCGAGTGCACCGCAGGCATTCACGGCAAGAACCACAGTCTAGAAGAGTTCTTGGCTCAGGAATAGCTGTGGTCTGGGGTGTTTTTTCCCTCGGTTTCAGCTAAGTGTGGTCAAAACTATCTCTAGAAAAACCACACATAAAACCCTCTCAGGCCAAGGTCACAGGGTAAGGATGGAATTCTGCTATGAATAACACGATCTCCCAGCAGGGTTAGTATTTTCAGCCTCCAAATAAGAAGACCCTCTCTGTCTCCAGCCGATGTTAGGTATGGTGTCGTGGCTCCTGTTTCAGTGGCATGTCCCATGTGGGAAGGCCGAGCATGAGTGGCAGGTCCTAGCACTCATGTCCCAGCTAACAGGCAAGTTTCTAGTGAAAAGCCACCCTGGAGTTAGTGCCGATGCTGGACTGAGAATGAGTGTCCCCATCGCACCCCTGGAGCACCTCAGAGAGAAGCAGGGCCCGAGTACAAAGAAGGGAAAAATGAAGAGGTGGGGAGAAGGGGTGAAGGAGACGGGGAGAGCACGTGCTGCCAGCAATGTGCCGGAGAAAAGGCTTTCCTGTGCACTGGTCCCTCTCTAAACACAGGGCATCACCCTTCCCCTGTGCCCTGGTCCCCTCTGAGGAGAAGATGGGCAGGAATTGCACGTGTCTTCTCACATGCTATTTGGAGATGTGTTTTTTTCCCTGGATCTTGCTCTCATGTGGCCCAGCAGCAACATTTGTCAGGTCATTTTCCACGCTTGCATTGGGCAACTAAACCTAGAGCGGGAGGCGTGGTGAGATCGTGGCTGCCCTTTGCAGGGCTGGTGCCGTGTGCTGGACACCCATCAGCTTCTCGTCAAAGAAGGAGGTATTGGCTGGCTGGGCCACCTCCCCAGGAAAGGCAGGGCTTTCCTTACCACGCGGGCTACGCTGAGGCCCAGGTAATTCGTCTCATCACAAACCAAAATTTGGCCTGTATCAGGTTTCAGGGTGGTGTGAGGGGTAATGTCACTGGCAACCCCCCCACCCCACCCCCCGCCTCTGTTTGCATTTATGATGGCTTGGGATAGCAGCACGACAGGAGCATCAGCTTGGATGCTGGGAATCTCCGAGTGGATGCTACAGTTCATAGAGGATTTCCTCTCCGTATCCCTTCAGCCCTGCAGGCCATTGCTGGAGGAAAGCAGCAAAGTGAGAGGCAAGTGAGCAAAAGCGAGCCAGGCCTTTGCTCAGGTGTCTGCCTTTCACATGGCTCTGTGATCTTTTCCTGAGATGATCCGTTGCTGTGCTGCTGCGCTTCACATCTACCCACGATGTCAGACCAGGTCTCCAGCGGGGTTATCAAGGTCTGATCTCCCACGCTGTGGGTTAAAGAACGCGATGTTGTATGCGCTGGCAGATAAACGTCCCCACACAGATCCGTGGCCGAAGGAGATGCTGGCGAGGAGTGTGCGATGCTCCGGTGGCTCCCATGCCAGGTGGAAGGGGCTGGCTAAAAACCTGAAAAACCAGAAGCGGGTCCTGGCCAGCCCTTTGCGGGCGGTGAGGGGGAGAGAGCAGGCCCTATAGATCTCCATGAGAAGCGCCACTCGCTCGGCAGGGAGAGCAGAGCAGGCTACGCCTGCGGTTCACGTCTCTTTGTCAATGGCATCCAGCCCCTGGCCTTGGGAACTGACTGGCGGCAGTTTGCAAATGTATGTGCTTGGCTGGGAGCCTGCAGTTCCCTTTGTCCCGGCGGCGCAGGGGGGCTAATAGGGAAGCCGGAGCGTGTCATCCCTGACTGCCAGAGCTTCCAAGCAGTAACATGACGGGCAACTTTTCAGACAATATCCAACATGAACATTCAAGGCTGAGCCTATTCTTCTTCTAGACACTGGTACTGACTGATTCCACATGCTGGTTTCCAGCCTCTGTTGCCTTAACAAGCTCCAGTCCTGAATATGGACTGTCCTCCCAGGGAAAAGTCCCGTCGAATTCGAAAGGGTCAAAACCATTTGGGATCACTAAAAGCTGAATGTCTTTGAACATCATGTATAATGCTGTAGACATAAAGAAACAAAGTATTTGTACAGACTTTCGTATAAAGTACACAAAATTATTTGCATTTGCTCCACTCTGCTTTGCACACCCCACTCCTGGTGCTTACATGCAACTTGCGTGGATATGTATGCAACTAACTGTGCTGTGCTGCACCATGTTTTAAGGTGAAATAATTACAAGTTAGAGAGTGTCTGAGATGGGAGTGATAATGGCAGAAGAAACACACACCTTCTTTTCACTCACAGGAAAATCTGAGTCAGGTGGTGGTAGTGAAAAATCTTTTGGAGCTTCCACTGAACTTGAAGCTTAAAGTGAGAAATTTTGTTTTTCTGGAAGGCTAATTCTTCTGGGATTTGCTAATGGGCAAAGGCAATTAGTAGAGAGACCTTGTGCTTCCCAGGCTTGATGCTGGATCCCACTCCCTACAGGTAGTTAAGCTTCAATGTCACCCCTGCCTGCCACTGTCATTGCTCCTCTTCCAAACCGCATGCAGGTGGATTGCATGTCGTGAAAGCAAGGCAAATGGAAACTTTCATAAAGACATAGGTGGGCTGGAGACTTACAGATGAGCTATACTGAGACTTACACTTCTGATGAGTGCACAGCTGCCAGGGCTGACCGGATCCAGTGCTGGTGATGGCCCTACTTTGAGTGGGGGACTGGACAACGTGACCTCCAGGGATCCCTTCCAACCAGCATTGCTCCAGTCCGTGAGTCCACGATGCTTGACCTGGTAGAAGTATGTGCTGCCTACATTTGCAATAAGGTGCAGTTCCCTTAAACCGGCAGATAGTACTTGTAAGTAGCTTGGAAGTTCTGCTGAGTTTGGTGCTTTCTTATCACTTCTTTTCTTATTGCCAAAAGATAAACATAAAAGCATCCCAGGACGATTTATAGCTAAAAAGCTTAGTCAGCTGGGAGTGCTTTCTCCAGCTCTGCCCCTCAGCCTCCTGAGATGACTCCAGTGGGGACCAGCCTGAATTTCACCATTGCTTTTCTGGAAAAAAAGCTGCAATCTCATATGCCTGTGTGCATATGCTGTCAGGTGACTGTGAAAGACAGACGTTTTTCAGTACTGCAGTTACAGCTCCAATTTCTTCTGCCAGAAACACAGTAGTGGTAACATTTGATTTGCAAATCTGGCATACAGGCATCAGCCTGGTTGAAAACAATCAACAGAAGCCATTTCCTCAGTGCAAGTAAATATATTGACATGTGTTGACAATAAACTGATTTGGTGCACTTTTGGAAAGGCAGACGGCAGCTCACATGTTTTAACTGCTTAGTTCCTCTAAAGCAGTATGCAGAAAAATATCTTTCATAGGCTATATAAGGCAGTTCGTCTTTCGTATCTCTGGAGCAGTCATCGTGTCCTCTCATTACAAGAATGTGATTTCTACAGAGTATTCATGCTGCATTGAGCATGACAATAATATGTAAAAAAGTATATGTAAAGCATATGGTTTAGGATATGTGACGGAGCTAGGGTTGTTAAGTAATAATTTTTATCTTGTTACTTCCAGTTAAAACATATAAAAGTATTAGCAAAGGCTTAGAAAACATTTGCTGTCTTTGACTCTAATGCATTTGTTCCTTGCTGAGCGATTAAACGGCATAAACGTCCTTCCACTATTGTCAATAATCAAGAAATACGTGACTTTGTAATAACTGAGGCCCTGATCCAACGAGGCCCTAAATCTCGTGTTTAATTATAGTGGCCTCGCGCGGAGGCAGGCTGGCGGGCAGGCAGTCACCGCAGCTCGGCACTGTGCTCGGCTGGCGGCCCGGGCTGGTGGGAAGCGCCCGCTGTACCCGGTGCGGGGTAGCCCTCAGGAGCCAGACCCCAAACCCTTGCTCCTGGGCTGGTGTCACTGCTACGAACTGCCGTGCGGGGCCGTGCACCCCCCAGGCCAGCAGACGCCCGTGCCAGCACAGGCGCAGCCCCGGGGGAGGTGGCAGCATTGCCGGGGGGTGAGCAAGGGTGGGCATCAGAACACCCCCCCCTTTTTCTCAGGGATGTTTTCAGATGGCAACCTGGCAGCAGCCTGCTGAGGGGGGAGTTGCCTCTTTACAATCACAAAAAGACCATAAATAAATAAATAAAATTAAAATATAATAATAAGAATAATAATCTGGTCCACTACTTCTCATCACGAGACGTCAAACTGAGTCTGTCCATCCAAATGCCCACCTCCCTGAAGGATTGTCTTGCTGGCTTGAGGAATCAAAGACAGAGCTACCGACCTGTCTGGCAGATTTCGGAAGCAGACCCTGAGAGAGTGGCTTGTGCTTGGCGGGTTTTCTGGTAGAGAGCCCAACAAGAAACGGCTGCTGGATCCTGCCCAGGTCTCTGCTGGAGCTTCAGGGGCCGCCGTGGCCCTCCCAGGGGAAGCACAGCTCCACTGCTCTAATTGCAGGCTCTTCCACCAGCATTCACCTGTCAGCACAAGGTTGTGCCAGCACATCTATATTAAGCGGAAATTGGAACAAATCGCTAAACCAGCTCTTCGCTGCTGTAGGGACACCGTGCCTGTGTGCCTTCGAGCTCCCAGCTGCTGAGCTGGAGGGAGCGTAACGGTGATTTTTATGGTGAAACTTCTATTATTTATGGTCAAAGAATTATTTTTGAAACCAGCTGAAGCCTGGGAGAAACTTTGCTTGAAGGAGTCTTGATGATCTGCCATGACAAAGGAGAGAAGTCCTGGATCTGAACCTCAGACTTCAACCGGCCCAAAATCTGGCTGCACCTCTCAGGCTCCGTGGATTTAAACATGTAGTAAACTGATGGGAGGAACTGTAACGTTGCAGCCAAAGTGCCCCACCTCTGGCTGTGGGAAGTGTTTGAAGATGAGGGAAGCGGACTGAACGTGCAGTCATGTGTTAACTGAGACAGGGAGTCCCTCTGCAAACAGGGTGCAGTCTGTCTCCATAATGATCATAGAGCTGTTTGCTTATAAGCGGCTTTTCCAGTAAGGCCCATTTTCTCACTCCAGCTCTCACCAGGGTTCGCAGCTTTGGATCTGCAAGAGACTTTTTTTATGGCAGCATGGTAGTTTCTTCCCTCTTGTCTGCTCCAAAGAACGCAAAAATTTAGTCACTAGAGGCTTTATCCACTTTCACTTTTCTGTTTTAAAATTTTCTTTACAACGTGAACATTATAGACCTCTCGGTGAAATTCTCACTTGCAAAAAGATGCGAACCTACGACTGTCCTCTGCTGCAGCTGTTCCTGTACAGGCGAAGCCCTCCCCACGCAGTGGCTGCTGCACTTGAACGCGCTTGCCAAGACAAAGACCCAACATCAGCCTCCGCTGTGGAAGTCAGGGGTTTGGTGGCCGCTGTATCCGAGAGAGATGTGTTTAAATAAAACCAGTACCTCAAATGCAAGCTCTTTACTCCTTCATAAGACCAGTGTAATGGCAGCTTACGACACTACTGCACAGAAGGGCAGCATTAACTCATTGACGTCTTTAGAAGATTTTTACCTCGTCACCTAAATCAGTACTGACAAAGGCAGTCAAATCTGCGCCCGTTGTAATTTTATCTACTCCTCTAGCTGCTAATATTGCCTGGAGAGATCTGTGGAGGAAACAGACATTGGGTGTGCAGACAGGCTGTTTGCTAAAGGCATTAATTTACTAATTAATGAAGTGTCAGTGCAGCTATTTAGCATTACATTTAGGCTGTATTTAACTTCAAGCATGGGCTTCAGCCATTTGATGTCAAGGATGCTGCTAATGCTGAGTTGCCACCTGAAACTGTAGCGAGCAATTCTGCGTTGCTTTCTCAGAGTACTGGCCTCACACGGCCTACTGCCCTTTGAAGACCAAGAAGCTTTTTCTGTAACACCGAGATAAAAAAGGGCATCACATTTTTGAAAATTTGGACCTTTATTGTCTTGGGCTGTATTTTACAAATGAGTTAACTAGATACTGGTAAGCACAGCTGAGTGGAAAATGTCAGTTATTTTTCCTTGTTTTTTTCTTTTTCTTTCTCATTTCTGTCAAAATTTACAGTGTTTTTTGTTTCTGTTGTCACTGCAGAACCAAAACTGAAACAGTAAATGCATCTGTCTTCAAAAAAAGCAAGTGCAGGTAAACATTTTGGCTGTGGATAAAAAAAAGACCAAAAAAAGGGAAAATCTTACAGAAATCATTTCAATTTTAACAGTTTGCATTTTCTTCCATTAAGAAAAATACTGAAAAAGAGATTTTTCTGCAGTAACTTTATGTTTAAGAATCAGTTCTCATTTGAATTACTTTTTGAAAAAGGAAAAATTCAGCAATCTCTCATTTCAAGCTGCCTGAGAACAAGTTCCTCACAGAAGGGAAAAAAGAAAAAAAAAGTGCCTTTGAAGCACCAAGCTGAGGGGAATAATGGCACTTCCAGTCATCTCTAAAGGTCTTCCCCAGAGAGTATGCTTTAATTTAGGAGAATTTCACAGGCCGTATTCCCTCTCATCTTCTTGGCCATCGCCTTAAAACTACCCAGTTTATCTCATCTAACTACACTCTGAAAATCGTCGTGTACTCACTGATGGCATCTTTTCCTTAGTACAACCCTGACCTGCCCCAATGTACAAGAGAGATGCACGGCAGCCTCTTTAAAGACAGGACCGGGCTGTAGCAAACAGTTAAAAATAATGAACGTCACACTTTCTGCTCACATTTTAATGGAAAATAATTGTTGAAATACTTCATTTGCCCAGACATATCCAAAGCATTTGTGCATTATTTTAGCTTATATCTGCCGTTAAAATCATTGGCTTAAATGCTGTATAACTCACTAAAAAAAAAACCAGTTAGACACATTTAAAATCTTTCACTGTGACTCTGCTTTGCTGTGGAAATAAGGGACAAAAATCTCTCCCAGGTGTATGAACTTGGTGGGATAAACCCAGAGCTCAACAGCCATTGCAGTCAAGTGGAAATCTCGGTATTTTTCTAAAAAGGACCACATCTTTTAATATAAATTCAATTCTGTTATCATTTTCTCAGAGCTCATATTAAACAAAGAAACATGCTAATAACTTTAGACTGAGTAGGAATTTAGCATGGACTTGTTTTTATAAACAAAATGGAGAAAAGAGTCCTGAGTTTTTATTTTTTATAAGCACTTAACTTTCCTAAATTACAGTGGTGGCTGTTTTGTTTCAGTCCCGATGGCAGACACATTTAGTGTTACCCACACTCTGTCTCAAACGATGCAAACGACTTTCCGGAGCTATTTGCAAAGTGCGTGAAACATTGCAAACGATGCGTTTTTACTATCGGGATGATTGAATTCACTGCAGCACAAGAAAGCAACTAGTTATTTTACCGTGCCAGAAGATTGGTAACTATTTATTTACACATTTATTATCTGCTCCACTCTGAGAATAAAGAATGAGCCTGAACTACAAAAGCTGAGCCTGCATGAAGGCCCATCAGTCTCTCCACACTTCTGCTGTCAAGCCTATTATGGAGGAAACATTATTCAAACTGCAGGCTCCAAACTCCCAGGTAACTAGAGACAGCAGGAAGCTCTGTTTGATATCAAGTATATTCTTTATCAACCTTTTTGTTGCGATGGGAAGAAATGATCGAACTTTACTTTCATCTTGCTCTGTCCTCACATCACCCAGTAGGTGAATTGCTTTATTGGTGAGCCTTGGCCAAAAGCTCTTTGATATACGCTGCCCTTTGCAGCCATAAATTTTCCATCTTTCAGACAAGGTTTGAGACTTTCCCTGTCCTGCTATTCTGCCCCTAAGTGATTAGATGCTCTTTTCAAAATGAAAGATGAGCTTTCAGGGAAACTCTTGGCCCTCTCCTAGGTACCACAAAATAGCCATAATTTGATTTTCCTAGCACCGACAAAAGTTGCGGATTTCAGACCAAGGCCCGTCATGTGGAAATAGGTTGGTGCTGAGCCTCACGCCAGCACAGCTGTGGCACGGAGGGGGGGGCGAGCTCCTCCCCAGAGGCACGGCCGAGCAGAAAAAACGGGGTGTGCTGGGCACGGTCTGCTGGCGACCCTGCGCTCACGGCCAAGCGGGGAGCAGAAGGCGCAGCGTCCCCCGGCCGAGCCCTGCCGCACTCCCACCTCTTGCACCTGCCTCTGCCCCGTGCCGTCCCCACGCCCCGGCCTCGGCTCCCCTGCCCTGCCCCTCGTCCGGAGCCAAGAGGGAAGAACCGCGCTGCGTTGTGTTCGGTTGCTTCTGAAGTGTCCCGAGGCAGGGGTCTGCATCCAGCCCTTGCTGCTGACCTGTGGGAAGCAGATGGAGTTGGCCCGGTGGTCCCTGCCATGGGGAACAGCCACCAGCCAACAGCTGTCGTGTGCTGTACACGAAGCTGCGAGGAGAAGGTTCCCAGTCCTGGCAGAGACACTTGCCATGTGGCCTTGAGCAAGTCTTTTAAAACCCCTCTCGCTCCAGCAGCAACCTCCAGGTCTTCAAAGGTGCCAGCTGGAGTTCTGTGAGCCTGGACACTTCATCCTCTGCTCCAACCTCCCTCTGCTGTCTGGAGGGGTCAACTACCTGGGCAGCGTCAGTACGGGAGCAGTCCCTCCTCATTCAGGGTTTCGGGCATACGAGTGCTGGGGATTGCTGAGGGTGATTTCCCGGGGACATCAAGAGAAGAACCAGCGAAGAGCTGGTGGCATCCTGCCTTCACACTTAGATGCCTGCGATTTAATAAGGACAGCTGGGTAATTTTTTATTTATTTCTCTCCTGGAAAAGACCAATGAAAACTGTATTTCTTTGTCTTGCCAAAATATTTCTTTGACAGCTTTTGAGTTTTCATCAAAAATGAAAACATAAAATGTTGTTGCCTGAAAACTAAGCATAAAAGCCTTTCTGATGACAATAATGCTAATGTATGAACATTTCTGCTCAAACAGGAGTTCTGAAAGAAAGCAGCAGGCCAAGCACCAACTGCGTTATGCCCCAGACTCTCGTGAGCTGGAGAACCCAACGCTGTGGCCTGACATCCAGGCTGCCATGTTATTTCTCTGTGGGTTCACCCTCGCTGTCACTCAGGTGGTTGGTGGTGGCTGGGGACTATAAGCACCGGTAAGCAAGTGGGGAGGTCCTGAGTTAGGCTGTGTACTCCTCTGCTCCAGCACTGGCTGTGCACCGTGCTGATCTCACCTAGGGCAGCCCAAAGTCTGCTCCCAATTACGGTGCCTGTCAGTCCTCCTTGAAGCTGTAAAGATGGGCAGGGATCAGTGAGGCAGAAAAATATGTGTTCACATGGTCTTTCAGCGATGACACTGGAGAACTAGATGAGGGATGACAGAGGAGTTGACCCTCTGCCCCTGTGTTGCTGAAAGGTCCTCCTGGCACAGGGATCATGGAGCTGATGGATCAGGTTTTACCTGGTGGTGGTGAGGGTGCTAGACCTTTACAGCTGAGTTAATCTTTAAGTGGTAGAACTCAAACAGGGGTCTGAAATAGTGTAAATTCGCTGAAATATAAACCCCTCATGCTCAGGGAAGGTCAGCTGTTTGAAAAAACTGAACTAAATGTGCCCTGACTGCTTTACACTTGGGATGGCTACTGCTTTTAAAAAGAGGGGCAGGTTTTTTTCCCTGCGCAGCCCCCGACAGCCAACAAGTGAACTGCCTGCACAAGTTGCTCAGCTAACACCCCAACTCTCACACCGTGCCACTCAGCCACTTCTTCCCCCAGCTCCCGAGCACTGTTTCAGCTTCCCTGAAAATGCGGATCGTGGCCTCTGTCCCCATGAGATGCCAGTGTCCTGTCAAAATTAACCTATTAGTTGATTATTCGCTTTTGAATGGGAAACGAATAGGAATGTCATTCAGTGTTTCCAAGCCAGAGTGGCAGAAAGGATGCTTTCCGGATGAATGGAGGTCATTGTGAGCTCTCTCTGGCATGGGGCTGAGCATACACATTGGGGACTTTAAACTAATGTCCTTTGCTGTAAGAATAAGGGCCAGCCCCTTTGCTCAGGGGTGATGATGGAGACCTTATAACATCTGTTGTTCCTAGAGGCCGTGGTTCTGATCTCGGTTTTGGCAATTCGATCTCGAGATTAATTCCAGGTGGAACCACTTGGGTGCTGGTGCTGGAGCAGAGCAGGGACGGAGGGGATCAGCGCGAGCCCACCGACTGCCTGCTCAAAACCCCGGCTCTTTCGGCAGATAAGCTGCTGCTCAGAAGAGGCTGGCTGTCGGCTGGCCATGACCAGGCTGACCCCAGGCGCGCTGCGAGGACCGGGGGCCAACAGGCTGCCTGGTGCCAGCGGCACCCGGGCTAAGTGGCTCCGGCCAGAGCCCTCAAGAATGGAGTGGGTCCTTCAAAAGGAGACCAACCTTCGACCCGCAGTCATCATTTTGGCCATCAGGTCAACAGTTGTTCCACAGAACATCGGCAATTGTCTTTCTCCTTGTGTCAGGAGGCTCTTGAAACATTATACGAGGATAATTAAGTGGTGAATAAGGGTCAGCGTGGACAAATAAATCAAACTGATAGTTTGAACACAGACCGATTGAGCAAAAACAAGGAATTGTGCCATGCCTGTTAGCGCTGCTCTTGATGTTAACTGACTTTGTTAACATTACATCCAAAGGCAGCAAGTGGGAAAGCTTTGTGAGGAATCAAAAGCTGAGCAAAGAGACATGGGCTTTAATTGTTCAGCTTTATTTTTGAAATAAAGACATGCAGTGCATCAATTTAGCTGACTTTAATGGACCACAAAACTGAACCTATTCTTTAAAATGCTAATTGAGTTTGAAGATTCTCGCCTCTTGCAGAAGAGGGATGCAAGAAATGCCAGTGCCACATTCAGACGTGTCGGGAGCTGTCGTACAGTTTCATTCAAAGCAAGTGGCTGAAGTGCGTAGCATCGGGCAAGAGGAATGTGTGCGTATAACAGGATAATCTATCCACAGAGAATGTAGCATCCAGGCAAATAATATGTCTGTATATACAGCCTCATACAGAGGAATTATGTCTTTATATTTACAGTAATATAAAATTGATGTGTGGGTCTTTAATACAAACACCATATTGCAAACCTGCAAGGTGCATGAAATCTTTCACTCTCAAACCCACAAAAATAAAGGTCATTAACTTCTTTTAAGGAGCAAAAAAGGGGCAGTCAGTCCTTAAAACATTTTTTTAAGGGAACAAATGTGTCCACAAGTTCATGTGTTTCTAAGGAAAAAACGCAGTTGGACATGGGAGTATAGAATATACATTTTACTTCGTCATCACTAAAAAGAGCGGTGGGTACAAACCATACTAGTTCTGTCTTCCAGGATCAAGGTGATGTATTTAAAGGAGGAAACTCATCTTTCCACACATGCTAGTAACGTTCTATTAAAAATTAATCAGTGTCTTTCCATGCTGCTATCTTTCCTTATCTACGCACACAGCAATTATTTATGCAAACTGTTGAAACTGGCAAAAATCAACTCTGAATTAAAAATGAAGATTGAAAGAACACAATTTTATTGTCTTTTGTTTATGTAACATTGATCCTCTCTAAAGTAGAGTTTGCAGCCAACATTAATAATGCCATTATTATTTTCTTTCTTACTTAAAAGGTATTGTGCATGGCACATTACAGACACATAAAATGTGTCTGGCCCAAATACTTTACAGTCTAGTTTAATCAAGTTTAAAATATGGACCTAGTGTAATAAAGTTCACAGCTTTCATGTGACGGGGGTCTGTTATTTTTCCACTGCAGGTCATTATATAATATCTTTGCGTGTATTTATTTCTGTGCTGCAGAAACTTTCCTTCTGACCGGGTTCCTACAAATTTATTATAGCTGGGCTTTCACACGGCAAGGCGCAGAATTACTTCTTAGGCAGGGCGCTATGAATGCTTCAACATAGGGAGCTGACACTTCACGTCGCAACTGGACCATACAAAGGCAAGTAAGTTATAAGAGATAAATTTAATGATAAGCATGTAAAAAAATTCTATGGGAAATGTATCTGCGCGGCTACATGAATTACGAGGGTTTGCCAAGAAAGGTGTAATGGATTATGGTGGAAGATGAAGGGGAGCTCCCACCATATCCAATCAGCCTTTTACTTAAAGGTCAGGACATTCTGTCTGGGTCCACTTGAGTTTTTGATTCTGCCGTTTCACTATTCAGTGGCACAATGTAACTGTCAGTCTCAACAACGGTTCCTCGAGCCACTGGCTCCACTGCTCACAGGGCAACACACAATATTTCACAGCCACAAAACAATTCACTGTCTGCATAGGCAAACCATATGATTTCCATGGGGAGCAATATTGACACACCCTACTGAGCGCTCTTAAGGGGACTCTTAAAAGAGTTACATCTTTTAAAAAAAAAAGAAAAAAGGCCTATGGCTCTACTATTCTTCGCTATGACTAAGTTACCAAATAGCATTTTAATGTTCTGTCTCCATGAGATGAAGTTAAATGCAAATATTCTCTATGCCTTCTACCCCCTTTCTCATTTCACCAGGGGGAGACAGTTTTACTGCTATGCAAAGTCTTTCTGGCCAGTAAGTAGTAGCATGATAGATACTAGGAAGAAATTTAGCACATGACTGATGGTCTGTTGGGATTTTCCCCAGTGAGTATTTGCTGTGTTATATTATTCATTTCCAGCTCTAAGATAAATCCAGAGACTGGTACGAATTCATAAACGCAGAGGACCCTGCCGATGGCGTGTGAAGCACTACAGCGCTGGGGCTCTGGTCTGCTTCTCACCGCCTTTGGAGGGAGTTACCTGCAGAAAGATTTGCTGTGACACAGCAGAAGGGTTGCCCTGGAAGTCGAGAGGGAGGAAGCAAACGTGGAAGTAAAGAGTAGAGATACTGAGAGATGAAGGGTCTCTGCAGAAACCTGGGGGCCCAGCTGCCCTTTGGAAGCCCTTTAACTGGACTTTAATTTTTAAAGTCCTGTGCCTTGCTTATGACAGGCTTAACCTGTTAGGTAGCAGGGAGTGCCACGTGCCCCCACCTACCAGCAGACCGCTACCCGGGCAGGTTTTCTCCCCTGCGCTCCTGACACTACCGTACCTTTTTAGAAATGAATTTTCTCTCATTGTCCCCGCAGAGCTCCCAGCTCTATTCAGATTATGCAGCCAACTGCAAAATGAAAACGGCGTCAGACCATTGTCGATGCCTCGCTCTGGCCCCCGATTTCGGGGGAAGCAACATCCCGACGCCGCAGAGAAAGGAGAGGGGCGAGGGCTGCCCCACCGAGACGCGGGCGCAGCGGGCTCTGTCTTTGCGGGGTGAGATCCTGGGCGCCGTGCAGGCTGCGGCCGCGCTGCTGCCAAAGCAGTTTAAGGGGTGCGGGCTCAGCTCGACAGCGGGTCTGCTGCCCTGGGCAGGCCACCTTTGCGGTGCCTCTGTGGGCTACGGTGCTTCCGAGCGCTACAGAGAGACATTTCTCGCAAGAATTGCACTGGGGTGCTAACCATGACTTGGCAGGCACCTTTGCAACGTTGGCAGGCAGGGTGTCTGTGCTAGCGTGGGGCACGGCGCAGCAGAGGCTGGCTGCCGTGCTGAGCAGGGCGGGTGGAGTGGAGCAATGGCTGGGGCTGGCCGTGCCCCTGCTAGCCGAGCACGTTCCTGAGGGCCCTGAGATGCCTCCACCAGGTTGCTCCACTCACTACGCCGGGAAGCCACCTTGCCTAAAGGGCAGGCGTCGTGGTTTAACCCCAGCCAGCAACTCAGCCCCACGCAGCCGCTCACTCACTTCCCCCCACCCAGTGGGATGGGGGAGAGAATCGGGGGAAAAAGGTAAAGCTTGTGGGTTGCGATAAGAACAGTTTAGTAGAACAGAAAGGAAGAAACTAACGATGAGACTAATAACAATAATAAAGTGACAGTGATAATAAAAAGATTGGAATACACAAAACAAGTGATGCACAATGCAGTTGCTCACCACTCGCTGACCGATGCCTGAGCAGCACTCCCCCCCTGGCCAGCTCCCCCAGTTTATATACTGGGCATGATGTCCCACGGTACAGAATACCCCTTTGGCCAGTTTGGGTCAGCTGTCCCGGCCGTGTCCCCTCCCATCTTCCTGTGCCCCTCCAGCCTTCTTGCTGGCTGGGCAGGAGAAGCTGAAAAGCCCTTGACTGAGTCTAACCATGACTTAACAACAACAGAAAACATCAGGGTGTTATCAGCATTCTTCTCATACTAAACCCAAAACACAGCACTGTACCAGCGACTAGGAAGACAATTAACTCTATGCCAGCCAAAACCAGGACAGCAGGTAACCCGAAGGACTCGGGACGCTTTGGCCCTGGTGGTGGGTGACTTCCCCCTGCCAGCTGCCTCCCTGCTAGCATAAACATCATCTCTGCCAGCTGAAGAGAGCACGTTGTGCCGCACAGCTCCATGAGCGGTGGCAATCCACAGCTCCTCTGAGGACATGCAGCTTTGCGGCAGCGTGGTCTGAGCTTTCAGCAAAGTCCTGACCCACTCGAGTACCCCCCGCTGCCAGCACTACACTATCCGATGGCTGAAAAGCGTCCCACTGTTAAAAGGGGGGATGAAACATTCTGGCAGCTGCTAAGAGCCCAGAGGAGCCTGATTTGTTTTAAAAACATCATGTTCTGATGATTCCAGAACAAAATACTGCAGGGTTGGGGTTTTTATTTTCTTCGCTGTTAAAGCTCTATGTAGAGTTTTAGGATTTCCTGGGTTTGGGTTGCTTTTTTTTTTTCTGGAAAATTATTATAAAGCAGAAATTTTTTCTCCTGATGAGCTTCGCTTGCATTTCAGCCATCTGTTGCCCAGGCAGCCCCAGCCAGGGCTGGTGACGGCGTGATATAATGGTCCCTTCTGGCCTTCAAAGCTCTGAAACCAGTGCGGCAGGATTCTGCTCAGCAGCGAGAGCAGGACAAACATATGGACCAAGCTCCACTGCTGCTTCTCTGGTCATGCCGGACTGCTGCTGGCCAGCACACACTGGCCTTCCTTGGCATCTCGATTCAAGCTATATATCGTGATAATTTTGCTTTGTTGAGCAGCAACTTGATCCCAAATGTTTGCACCAAAAATGGGATTGCAGACACTAGGGCAACAAATCTGGTTCAGTCGTCTGCTAGACCTTTTTTTCGATGTTCCCCCACAGGCAGTGGATGCTGAGGTGCACCATGGTACCTCCTTTCCTTCCCACCAGAAAGGGCTTGGCACGAAGGAAGAGAGTTCTGCACTTGTTTTGCATTGGTTTCCAGGTGAGATGTACTCAGTTTATAAGAAAAAGGAATATGTTCACTCTCCTTTGCAAGCTATGAGGGAATGTGAAAGTCAGGCTGACTTCACAGTTGCAGACCGATTTCCTCCAGAACCACAAAAAAAATCCCTCCAAGACACCTTGCTCAGCATCTCTCTTGGATGCACAGAATCCAACCTCCTTTCCCTGGGCTGTGCTAGTTCTGCACCATGAGTGGGGGTAAAGCATTAGGAGATCTTTCTGCTCAGTAAAGTCAAGATTATTTGCTATTTAAAAAGGGTACTTAATACTCACGTGCTACTGTCAGGTGGGGAACATACAGCGTGTGGCTGGATATAGCCCGTGATTTCACCTCATCCAGCCCGTCATCAGCTGGCAGAAGCCCCTCCGGTGACCACTGCCAGAACAGTGTAAGTTAGATTAGCCCACAGGCTGCTCTAAATTTAGCCTGGAGCTGGGACTCCGCAAGTCTTGGGGATGAGCAAGAGCATCTGAGATCTGTCAGTAACTCCCTAACACCTGCCTTTTTCCACCGTGTATAATTTGATCAGAGCAAGAAAAATCGCGCTTTGCCGTGCAGTCACCCAGGATTACAGCGTTCGCTGTTGAGCAATCAAATGCTGCTATTGGCAGAGAATAGATGAGGTCAAATAGACCTTGAGGTCTGAGCCCTTGTAAAACTCCTTACAGCAATTATAGTAAACTTGGGAGTTCCCTGAGCTGCTTCTGCAATGGGAGGGAAAGAAAGAAAAGAAAAAAAAAAAAGGATAATATATAACTCTAGAAGCCAAATACACATCTATGTGCAGTGTAGTAAGGGCTGAGTTATTTATGAAAAGCAGCTAGCCGTAAATAGACTTGTTTCTTGTCAGTAAGGATACGGTCAAAGTATCTCCCACAAGATGGGAAAACTTGCATGTGCAGCAGTCCATGACAGGCACATGTCGCGCCAGACAGCCCCGCGCTGGAACAGTGCTTGCCTGATGGACATCCAGCGTCGGAGTGATTTGTGATGGTAACGGCTCTGTCTACGGCCTTCGAGCCCGGGCAGCAAGAGACAAGATAGCGGCTCCAACCGCTGTAACTTGTTCCTTGTCGGCCGGGAGCTGCTCGGCCACGCTCGCTTGGCCTGAGGGCTCTCCTCCCCCTCAGGTGGGTCCCACCGTTTTGCCGGGCAGAGGAGGAAGGTGATGCCCGTAAATCTGGATTAAAATTGCCTTAACAGATCTGAGAGGCTACAATAACACAGATGCTGCGAGCCATGCTTCAGATAGCAATTACCTAAGCTTTCCTTGATTAGTAGGCAGCTGTCAGTCCCAGAGGGCATCAAGCCCTCCATGTATTTTTGGTGTGAATATGGCCCTGTGACCACGGTCCTGAGGCACCTCACAACCTGCTGTGTATTTTTCCTCACAGCTTGCCTGCGATGGGGTAGGACTTTCCTTTCTGGTTCACAGGCAGAGAAGCCAGGGCTATGCCTACGCTACCAGCTAGCTGCAGGGCTGAGTCCCGGGTTCCCCTGTTGCTGAGGTCCCTAGAAGAGATGCTCAGGGTTTTTGCCTGATTTCCATGTCTGTCCACACATCCTCGATGGTTTCAGTGTATGTGTGAGCATTAAATCCTCGTGCATCCCCAGGTTCCCCCAGCTTAGCTTTCGCTAAGTGGCCGAACAGGGGCTCTCCGCTCCTGGGCTGGCATCCTAATCCCCTGCTTTTAAGACAGTGCCCTCCACCCCGCGGTATAATTTGTGCTTTGTCCCCTGGCAGAAAGAGGAGCAACGTTGCAGCGTATCGTCTGCTGTGCGGAGGGAGAGTCCCCGGGACCTGCCCCATGAGGACAGCTATTCAGCCCTAACCAGATTCGGGGTATTATTGCTGATGTGCAGTATGCTCTGCCCTGCGCAGCTTCGGAGTATGCTGGGTGTGTGATTTCAAACGTAGTTTGAATTATTAATTGAAGAACAAAGAACGGCTCCAAGCTGCAGCCCCCCGATAGTTGAAGGGACCTCTGCCGTTATCCTCCCTGAGAGCAGAACTGGGCGCAAAGTACATGTATCTGTTTTCACCATAATTTTTAAATGCACATTGATACTCTACGGTACGAAGTCCTTGCTGTATATGTGTTGGTGATGGATTTCCTCAGCATATTTGGGCTTCACAGTGTCACAGATACCCAGGAATGATGAAAAAGAATAGGCTAGATACATGGCAATGCTCTTTTTAAAGCCATATTCACGTTAGTTCTCCTCACGCCTTCCTCCAGCGAGATGGCAGAAGCAATCATAAACCGGGCAGTTTATTTCCCCCTTTGTGTGCCTGTTCATTAAAACCAGCCAAGCCTTTAAAAATGCTCTAAAAACCTGTGAATGGTGGGGGTGGGAGGGTAGGAGGTAAGAGGAGGGGGAGAGGAGGGGTAGAAAACTCCCTACGGGAAAGGCACCAGTTCTTCTCCATAGCTTTGCACGTTCAGCCTCAGGGACACGGGAAACTCCTTCATTTATACCCCAAAGCCAGGTAGGTGGGGGAGCTGCCATGCAGCAGGCTGGTCTCTGGGCAGCACTGCCCTTCAGCTGGCACTGCATGGCCGGTGGTAGCCCCGGGGAGGCTGGAACGCCAAAGAATGTCGGGTTTCGGAAAGCGGTTTCTCTCTCACGCCTGTATTCCCCTCCCCAGCACACTCTTGACATTTCCGTGAAAGTAAAGTGTGGTGATGCAATATGTTGATCTGGAAAAATTGGAAGGTTTGGTTTGCAATATCAGATATATTAATTTGGTTTCGATTATTTCTGTGCTGAATCGAAGATATGTATGTTCGCTCTGTCCTTTTGATTTAAGCATATGATTTTTATGTACACTAAGGACACATTAGACCAGTCTGAAAGCACAGAGGGGCCTTAAAATGGGAGTAAATTATTTTTTATACCCGCTTTAAGGTCTATTTATTCTGATTGAGCAAAATCCCAACTGTACTGGAAATCAGTGGGAATTCTGCCATTGACCTCAGAGGCTTTGGGATTTTGCCCAAGCGCAGTGTAAAATCATTTATATGGAAGTGGCCACCAGCCTTTTTTCTAGAAATTGTGATCTAAAGGTTTGAAAATTCCCATTTACTGCAGAAACAAAGCAGATGTGAGCTTTATTCTTTTTATGCAGAGCTGGAGTATTCACTGTTTTCTGCTTAAAAAAAAAAAAATCAATTACGTTTCAGAGTATTAGCAGACTCCCTGGTTGCCCAGGGAGGCGCAGGGACGGGCGGGAGGCGAGAGAAGCTTGTTTGCTGCTCGCATTGGAAGGCGTTCAGTGTACAACACGGTACAGGAGAGAATTTTTTTTTAAAAAAAAGAAGTTAAATTTAGCCCGTAACACGGTACAGGAGCGAATGTCTCCCTGGGGCGCCTCTACGGCGGGCTAGAGAGTGCCATCGCCGGGCTCTAACAGATGCCCAGCAGAGAAGCTCCAGGCCCTAAACCTCACTGTAGTCTCTTGTGTTAATGAGGACTCTTGATGCAGTTTAAGGTACACTGGTGAGCGGCCCTAAATCAGAGCTCGTCCTGCTCGGGAAACGTCCCGGCGGCTGCGGAGGCGGGTCTGTTTGCATTCCAGATGTGGTGCCTCCAGCCTGCCTCTGACCAGCATTCATTTCTGCACTCCACAGCTGGTCCATGTAAATGTGCCATATTGCAGCCCATCTGCTCAGAGAGTGCACAGTGGCACATCTCTCTCTGACAGTGGGCCATTTTATTGAACGCTATAAATATTGAAATTCATAGGCATGAAGCAGCAGATTTTTAATGTTACTTAGAGAGACATTTGAGCCACAACCTTTGGCAGCAGCACACGCTGCTAGTATCTCAGTACACTGCGCGCCATTTGGTTCAGACTCATGAACAACTTTTCCAGAGATTTCATGGCTCTCCAATCCCAGGTAAAATGGAGTACAGACCCTGTGGGATGATATTTAGTGTGAATGTCACCCTGCATACAATGTGCATTTGGGATATGGACTTTCCAGCCCTGTGCTGTGTTAAACCATATGTTAATGTTTTCATACTCAGAAAAGATTAGATCGGGGACCAATAAAGTTTCAAAACTACAAATAATAGGCTAACCAAAATGAAATGTGAGGTATTCCTAAGCCTGAGTGTTGTTTTTTTTCTCCCAAAGTCTCTGCAGGTTTTGTTTTTTAAATTGCAACACTGTATTTTGCAACAAGAAACTGGCATATTCATATTTTATAAGCTAATACGTGTAAATTTTGTATTAGCGAGTAAACATCTCTATTAATTTGAAATTCATGGCATCTGATCTGGAAAAGAAGCAAAACACCACTTTGCGGTTTTCTGTTTGTCAAGTAGTCCCTAGTAAGTGTTCAGTGAGCTGGAAAGAGCCGAACCCCAAACTAGGATAAATGTATATATTATTTCTGATGGATTTTTTTTCCTCTTGCCAAGCCAGCAGTTCCTGCAGAGCATCAGGAACCAGCCTTTTCCCTTTTGGAATCAAAAGGAATTTTTCCATCTACATTAATTAGAGAAGGATCAGGCCCTTAATGAGAGAAACTGCATTAAAAAGGGAGAACATATTTGAAATTCTCTAAAATGCTTTGGAAAAAATCATGTTCATTTTTATGTGGGGTGTTGAGCCTGCCATGATATCCGTGATGTTTTCCCCTCCTGGAGCTGTTCAGGCAGTAAGTAACACCGCACTCAGCAGGGGGTAGCTCGGGGAATGAGATGGGGTGTTAGTTTTATTCAGGGGTGTGTATCCCAGCCCCTGTGACAAGCAGGCTAAAAAGTTTTCTGAGCATGTGGAGTAAGGTGGGGACTGGGGAAAAAAAAGCGCAAAGCAAAAAAGGTCTGCTGAGGATATTGTCTTGGCACGTATGTTTCTCGAAACTGCGCTGCTTTTTAGGTTCGCTTCATTATCTCTTTTGCAGTTGCTCTATTGTCTTCATTATAATTTAAAAAGAGGGAGGAAAGACGGCATCTTTAATAGTGAAGTCGTACCGTTTGGACAATAAGCTGTGTCACTGCTCAAGCCGGTCCCCCAGTTCCCAATCAGCAGTGTTATGTAAGGTGGCAGGTTAATAAATGCGACACACTGAAATCATTTGTACCAGATTATCTCTCCTTCCAAACTCTGACAGATGCTAAGTCCAGCTGGTAAAAAAAGTTTATAGGCGAGTTGGATCTGGGGCCTTCACACACTCCACAATGTTGGCTACCAATGCTTGTTTTAATGAGTCACGAATTGCCTGTTTATCTTCTGCTCCCTGCTGTTTCTGCATTTTCTCTTCCAGAACAATCCTAGAAACACATGCTGCTACAGACGCTGGAGCAATGTGTGTAGACATTTGAGCCAAATTATTATAAAGAACTCTTTCTTCTCGGATATTAAAAAAAAAAAGGCGAGAATTTCACATTGCCTAGCAAATCGTTATCTCAGATGTTCGCTGTGACATGCTCAATATGGCCTACCAGAGAAAGTTGGAGACATTTGAAACCTTAACAACTACACAAAATGACACTGTAATTGGCGGGTTTTGTTGTTCATGTTCTGGCTCTGCGAAAACTGCTCTAAACACTTTGTTTAATGATGTTACATTATGACAACACATGGCTTCTATAGAGCAAGTCATCATGTTGAACATGCGACATCACAGGAAGGGGAGCGGGGGGCCAGTGGGTGCCGGCGAGAGGGGCAGGGTGCCCACGCGTGCCAGCACACATGCATGCACACGCGGGGAAAGGGGCGGCCCAGCGCTGGTGCGCTCCCATGGATGGGCTCCTCCGCCCATCCCAACGGCTTCAAGTCAGCTGCAATGTTTTTCCAGGGCAGCTGCTGGCTGTGGGGTGCATGGGGGCACTGACCCCCTGCGATGCGGCAGCCTCCATCACCCTCTGAGTCTTCTGCTGCCATGGTTGTAGGCCTGTTATTTGGACAGGGCGGGCTGACTTGACAGAGCAGTGCCCCGATGCGCAGGGCTCTCTGGGCAGAGACACGTGCCCCGCCACCCAGCTGGGCTGGGAGCAGCCATGGTCCAGAGCTGAGACTATCTGCGCTGGAGACAGGCTTCAGAGCAAGCCACCACATGACATTTCCATGTGGGTCATGTTGCCCCACAATGTAACCTGAGGATATTTGTCTGCCAGGATCCTGTTTGAGATTCCCCTCACACCCTCTGAAATAACGTGCACGCATGGCATGGGATGCAGGTGCAAGAGAGCCCCACGTCCCCAGAGATGCCCTGCGTGACTGTACGGGGAGCCCCAGGACAACCCTGGCCTGAGCCCCCCGCGCAGGCAGGGGCACTGCTCTCCTTGTGCGGCGTGGTGAGGTGCTGGATCCCTCTGGTCCTGCTGGAAACCTTCTGCCCAAGGGGATGCAGGCTTTCCGTGCAGCAGCAAGGGGTACGTGCAGGAGGGCAATGGCAGAGGGTACGTCCAGGAGGGCTGGCTGGGCTTTGGGTGGATTCTTAAGGAGCAGAAATGGACATGTAGGGATTGTTCATCACAGGTAACACGGTCCTGCACCGCCTCCATTTTTCCTGCGTGTGCTGAACACACAGGGGAAACCTACCACGTCCAATGTTGTGGAAAGGGGGCCCGATGCTGTGAACCTCAGCACAGCTTCAGCTTCCTCGGGCACGCTGAAAACAGCTGGGTGAAGCATCTCTCCAGTGGCACGGGAAACTTTCTCTAGCTGCGGCCGCTGCATTTAGTGTGGCTTGGCGCAGGGCTGCAGCAGCGGCTCCCCCGTTTGCAGGTTTCCCAAGGTTTCTTTGTGTGCCGGCTGCCCGACTGAATGGCCTCCCTGACGTCCTCAGAAAGAAAACAGTGAGGAACCCATTTTTGCCAGTGCTTCTGGTTAGTAATAGAATGTTTCAAATTTGTCTATTCTTTGCACATGGGAAACTGTATGGTCATTTGGCAGATGTTGAAACTCACCGATTTTATATCCAGCAGCTTGGAAAAACAATGGATGTCATACTCTGTTTAACAAAATATATGCTAGGCAGAGTCCATCTTCTGTGCTAGCAAAGTGAATCTTACTCCTACCAATCACTCACTGTCACGAAGCCGAAGGAACCACCGTAATGCCGTAAGATGATTTGTTTGCAGTTCTAGCTTTCACCTTAAACGTTGCAGCTCTCCCATACAGCCAAGATGCAGTTATTGCCAATGCTGCCTTACGTCTGCCTTCTCTCTTTATTTAGCTGGTTTAGCAATATGCTAATGACAGGAAGAAAACATACATATAAAATATTGTAAGCATCAAGACATGGAAGGAGAAGGTAAATTTGGCTCCCAACCATGAAATCTTATTCTGCAGTTGCCTTCTTAATGGCATCTCTTGAGGTCAGTGGCTTTGAATTCTCCCAATTGTATAGGGTCACTCTGGCAGCATTGACCAAGTAGAAAAGATTCAGCCAGGGGAAACAATGGCAGAAGTCACCCTTTAAATGTCCTGCCTTCTATATCATGCAATTGATTCCAAGGCTCCCCACGACGATGTCACTGTTTGACCAGTTTGCTTTAAAACAGCTTAATTAGCTGAAAGGAAAGCTATGTCTGAGCATGTTTGTGAGAAAAAAACAAAAAGCTCTCGCCTTTCAGAAAGCTCATGCTCTGTCTTGTCGGAAATCTCTGGTTCTGAAATGAAACAACATTCCTTTCATACAGAGTTAAGTCCCTGACAACAAATTTTCCCGGATTGGGGAAACAACCGGTTGCGCCGCACACTGATGTCAGCGGCACTCGTTTGGTTTGGTTTGGGGGCCTGCGGGCTCTGCACCTCGGTTAACTGCAGGGACACGGCGGGAGGAGATCGTGGGAGCCGTAAACAGCTCCATTGCTCCCGGTCTGAGAGGCAGTCGAGACTGACTGCTTCAGCACTTCGGTGCCACTTGTGTATTAACGTCCTGGCCATTGGCTGGAGAGGGTTTGAATTCACAGGAAGGAGCAACAGAGGCCTTTAAGTGCTTAAGCCCCACTTGTCTTACGGAGTTCCTCGTTTTCCCAAACCCCAGGTGGAAGCAAGCCCAGAAGGTCGGTGGGAAGAGAACTGATAGGAGCGGGAGGCAAGGCGCCTGGGAAGAAACCGAAACTGCAGGTCCCAGTCCTGCCTTCCTTAGCCTAACCCATCGAAAGCGGTGCTGCCTCGGGGCCTTCAGGCATTAAAATACTCAGCGCACCAAATGATGCAGCTGCTGAAGTAAAACACACAGAGGGACGTGCTGTGCCGCACTGCCTTTGGTTTCCTCATTTGCTCTCTGAGCTGCAGCGTTTGCAGCGAGAAGGTCAAATTACAGCCTTTGGCCCACTATATGTTCTTTCCAGAAACCAGATTCCTCCAGAGGGAAAGAACTTGTGCACCGGGGGGCTTTGCTCTGTGATGGTTGTGGCAGCTTGTTGGCATTACCAGGCTGCTGAGCAGCTCTGTAAGAGCTGCTGCCCCTCCTGAGGGGTAGAAAGAGGTTTGAGTAACTTGCCCAAGGCTTTAGGAAGAATCAGTTTCAAAGTTGGATCTGCTACGCAAAAAAACCCCAAAACCCAAAAGGCACAGTTTTTCTGTTCACTCTGTTAATCCACAGTTCCTTGTCAGGGCTGTTTGCACGTGTATTTGCATGGTGCGCCTAGTGCCAGTACTGATGGAAAATATGGGAACCCAGCATCAGAGGTACATGGGGGAGTGAAGTGCATAAAGCCAGAGCAAATTACCAAAAGAGCCATTTAGACAGAGAATAGGATTAGGTTAACATGCTCCCTGAGACTGCCTGCACGTTGTGATTTTATGCATGTATGTAGCCATACCAGGTTCAGTGAAATTACGTGCTAAATGTATTTACAAAGGGGAGTACAACTTTGCAGAATCAAGGTCTTAGTGTATTTTGTAAGATTTTGACAGCCTTTCACCTCTGTCATTCGTTTTCCTGGGCATTTATGAGAAATTTCAGTCTATTGCAGCTCATTTGTTCGTGTCCAGAACAGAAAAAGTATTTTAAAATCATTTTGCTATCACTGCATGAAGGATTCTGGCTGAGAAATGAAGTAAAGGTGTGCCTCACTGCTGAATTAAAAGCTTTAGTTAAAATATTTTCTTTGTCAATGTTTTTTTCCAAAAAACCCAAACGTCTTTTAATTCATGTGCTTATATTTGAAACAATATCCTGCTGAAGATGAGATGTTTATCAGCATTTTTTCCCTTCTTGGCTTTACTGAAAGGTGAAGGAAAGGATGATTAAACCAGAAACAAAGTCAGTAATTAGCAGTATAAATCTCTCAGTGATTTCAGTAGGTCATGAAATTAACTGGTACAGGCTTCGGACACATCTGCTCTTTTGGCAAGTGGTGCCCTCCGTGAGCCTGCTCATTGGCTTGCACTAACCATATGATGGGTCTCGGGGAACTTATTTGCACTCCCTAAGCTAAACACAGCGCAGCGATGAAACCCTATGATTTCTCAAACGCTGAAGCACGTACGAGGGCTGAGTGTTCGCGGTAACCGAGAGGCAGCCTCGCACGGTTTTGAAGCGCGGCGCTATCGCCCTAGGACCCCTGAAGGGAGGGGGGACGAGAGTTTATTATGTGTGGCCGAACGCTGCTTTGCAAGGCTCAGATTCAGGAAATTATCTGAAGGTTTAGGGAAGAGGGACCTGGTTGCTGTGCCGCAGGCTGCTATCAGGAAGGGGGCTGTGCTCACAAGCCAGCAAGAACAGCCCCAGCACCAGAGTTACTGCTCAGTTTTCATCTTGGCCACAGCTTCACTCTCCTGGTGGCAGAGCGGCAGAGAAGAGGCTTAAAGCACCAGAAACAGGGAAACAGGGGGAAAGGGAGGAAACCAACAGTTCTGCCTCCTTTCAGCCTCCAAGTGTAAGGGAGCAATGCAATGTTGCATTGCATCAAGTCTTAGCTGTTACGTCATGCCAGGGGTCAAGTGCCTGCTGCAAACCCATCTCTGGGCTGCTTGTTTCAAGTAAGGTCTTCACCTCTCTGCCTGTTGGCAGGCAGGTGAAACAGCAATAGATGCTGTCAGTCCAACATGCATTCATCTTCCTCTGGCTGTCGTTACAGATGTAACTCATAGGTTCTGATCTGAGTAATCAGCCCACTTTGGAGGATGAAAGCTCTGAGCTGCTGTTCCAAGGGATTGCACTTGGGACTCTGGTCCCTTTTCTCACTGTTTCATCACAACTTAGAATTATGGCTGGGCTGTGTGGCAGCATTCAGCAGCAGCAGAGCTATCTGAAACTGTCAGAGCAAGGAGAGCTGGCTCTGCCTGGGCTGGCTCCTAATTTATAAAGAAATTCAGCTGGAAACTTTGACATTCTCGCTTTTGTGTAGAAATCCCAGAGACCCATCAATTATGAAATTAATGGCTGTAACTCCAAATATATGCACTTTATATGCAGAAACCCTAGACCTAGGCTGGGATCCTGCACCCTGGGAAGACTTTTAGGGAGCACAGAGTAGCAGTAAGTGGGCACATGAGACTCTGAAACCCAGTAATGTTTTCTCCCTTTCTAGTTTCATTGCAAACCTCTGACTTCTAAGGCCATCAGCGCAAAGGCTGGCTGTGGGACCAGAGAGGGGCTAACAGATTTTGCTCAAAGCAAAGCATGCCAGTGCTAGGCAAGTGGCTGTTCTTTGGGTATTTGCAAGAGGGGGAATGTTGAGCAGCTGCCTAAAAGCAGAGCTGGTCACTAGCTGTGCTTTGCAGGGGGAAACCTGCAGAGCCATTGTGGCACCAACTCTGACCTATTCCAGAAGGAAAGAAAAAAGAGAGCCAAATCGAAAAGATCTTCTCTCTCTGAAAGCTCTCTTCCCTGTCACAAGTGGTGTTCCCCAGGGCTCAGTATTGGGGCCAGTTCTGTTTAATGCCTTTATCAATGGTATGGATGAGGGGATTGAGTGCACCGTTAGCAAGTTTGCAGACCACACCAAGTTGGGCAGGAGTGTTGATCGGGTTGAGAGTAGGAAGGCTCTACAGAGGGATCTGGACAGGCTGGATAGAGGGGTTGAGGACAATTATATGAGGTTTAACAAGGCCAAGTGCTGGGTCCCGCACTTGAGTCACAACAACCCCATGCAATGCTACAGGCTTGGGGAAGAGGGGCTGGAAAGCTGCTCAGTGGAAAAGGACCTGAGGGAGTTGGTTGACAGCCGGCTGAATATGAGCCGGCAGTGTGCCCAGGTGGCCAAGAAGGC
>JAVKLA010000081.1:25530055-25564664 GCA_034782735.1 Sagittarius serpentarius
AGGAAGGAAGGAAGGAAGGAAGGAAGGAAGGAAGGAAGGAAGGAAGGAAGGAAGGAAGGAAGGAAGGAAGGAAAACAGGCCAAGTGGAAAGGAGGGAGGGAGAGTGGAAGGAAAAAATGCATATGAGCTCTGAGGCTCTTTGCTAATACACTATTATCAGATAGTTAAATAACATGCCAGACTGAGAAAGCAAACTCCTTGAGCTACTTGATGCATTTCTCACTGATGACTAGAGAAGGATCTCTTGCAGAAACAGAGACTTCAGGAAAAGACTCTGATCAGGAACTCAAATGGAAAAGGAAACATGTAATCTCCCCAGGACGGAAAGCAGGAGCTGCCCAGAGGGAACTGGGAAACCCTGATGCCCATGTAGGATGAAAACGAACTATAAATTCAAGCTCTGAAATGCCAGGTGTCTGTTCTCTCTGATTTTTCCAGTTTAGCTGATTTGCCCATGTTTGGAAAATACTACAAATGAACAACTTGTGAATCCTCAGAGGGATTGATGGCTCGTCATTGGAAACGTGTTGTTTTACTGAACTCATCTAAACCCATGCAAAAGCAGGATCCATCAAAATAGATATTCTCATATTTTGGTATTATTTTTTCCCCCCTTCTAGTACCATTCCACAGAACTGGAATTTTTCTCTTCCCCTTTCAAATATGCATTCCCTGATCCTTGTCATTAATAACCTTGTTTCTGTGCTTACTTTGGATCTCTTCTCTGGTTTCTCAGAATTTTTTCATCCTGTCCCCCTTACTAACAGCAGATCCGTGTTCACCCAGCAGACATTTCTATTTATTTACATTTTTAATTTTGTTCTTCCCCTTCTCTTTCTGAAAGAGCAAGTTCAGAAAGCCAGGCAGCTCTTACTACCTACCTATCAGAATGTGAAAGCCCATTTAATCTGTGCTTGCTGTCCAGAATCACTGTATTTTAAGCTAGCAAAGGTGTGTCTCTCTCTATTTCCATCTCTCTATCTCCATCTATCTCTATCTCCCCTATCCCTACCGCTATCCCTATCCCTATGTCCATGCCTATCCCTATCCCTATCCCTATGTCCATCCCTATCCCTATCTCCATTGCTATCGCTATATGTAATATACATATGCACTTCCCAGTGGTTTTTAAATGTCTTTCATCCTATGAATTACTGCCCAAAATGATGAAGTAAAGCAACACAGTGGTGTAACCTTGCCCTGCCTTTTGCTCACACTCGGACACACACACCGGAGCACGCACGCACGCATGCACGTACACGCACGCGCACACGCACTCAGCCGCGTGGGGAAAGCAGGAATGCGGGCGAGTTTTGACCTCCGGTGTCCGCACAATGAGCCCCGGACGATGTAGAAGGTTGGCTGCTTCTATACAGACCTGCTTTTGTGCTCTTGTCCAGGGCTTGATCCTTGGAGCCCTGTGTGCTCAGTGGACGCCAGAGAGATAGATGTGATCTGTTAGCCTCATCCAGCGCCAGCAGCTGAGCCATTTTCACACAGGCAGGCAGGTATGGCAAAGCCTGGGTAACAGATGAGAACCCATGGGGAGCTCTTGACTATGGAGAATGAAAAATCAAAAGAAACCATATTGGACACAGATACAAAAGGAGTCCCCTGTTCCTTTTCTATCCCCCCCTTGTTTCTTTTCTCCTCTTCCTTACCAAGCTGTAATGAATGTGGAAAATGGCTTCCCCCCTCAAAGTATTTGAGGACATATAGATTCCAGATGCTATTCTATGCAAATACTTCCACTCTTCCTGCCCAGCAGCATCCTGAGTTAACCCTTCTGCCTAGCTCTTTGCTGCCTGTCGCTTTCCACACTGCGGTAGGAAACAAAAAAATACCTGTAACCCCCACCCCCCTTGATCGTTATTCTCAAAGGACAGATTATTCTCAAAGGACAGATTTACACCCTATGTAGTGCCTTTGGGCTCAGCACAGCTGGAGGCACAAAGCAGCAGTTAACACATTTCTGGCATTGAAGTTAGTTTGATGTTTTCATCATGTAACTTCATGAAAAAAGAGAGGTTAATTCCTAATAGGGTTAATACTCTGAGCTCTCTCTTGAAATCACTGTAGCATGTCCAGAGTAAAAAATATTTGCCTCAGTGAAAACAGTCTGTAGAAGACTTCTAGCATAAATGCATGCAATTTAAGTTGAATTAAAGGAGCGTACTTAAAGCACAGGAAACTTAAGGATCTGTTCCTTGGACAGCTGTGAGTCTTTTGTCTCCCACTGACAGTTTTGTGAGCCTTGCTTCACACCAGCCATAACCCAAAATGTTTTTGCTAGGTAGGTAATGCAGGAATGATTGCCTTACTCCTAGTGACTGCTACTTGCGTACCAGCCTTCCAAGAGCCATTTCCATATCCAAAAAGAAAAGAGAGATGTGGGGAGCAACAGGAATAGCTTATCTAACTGAAATTGCTTTGCTTTCCCAAAGAAAAAGAAATCTTTCTCCTGAGATTTTATCTCCTGAGACTCTTCTAACCACCTAAAGTTGCTTTCATGGGCTTCCTATTTATAATCCTTTAGCTCATGAGCAGGTCCATCTGGATGCACATACCCCAGGATCACCCTAACGACAGCAGCAGTGCAGCTTTAGGGTTTTGATCAGTATGAACTACAATTTGATTTAATCCCTCCCTGAACTCAAAAATGGATGACTTACTTTTTTTGTGACAGATTGATGGTAAGATTTCAGAGAGTATGGTAAGAGAGAGAGAGAGAGAGAGAGAGAGGTCTCAGGCTTGAGTACAGAAGGCTCAGACATTGAGACATTTATTGATAGAGGGACAGATACATTCTCCTCAACCAAATAACTCCTCCTCACTTTTTGCGTGGCTCTCACACAGTGTGATTCCCAGCAACAGCCCTCTCTGCATCTGGTTGTGTGGGAACGAGATACTTGTGAGGCTGTTTTGTTAGCATTTCACCAGGCTTTCCAGGGTTTCCTTAAGTTGCAGGGTATATTCTGCCCCATGAAATATGTTTTATCTAATTTGCATTTGAGATGTTGCATAGAGATGACATGGACTCTCTGCATTGATTTGCACTAGACGTCAAGAGCACACAATACTTCTTTACGAACCTTACTTTGATCATACAGTGCAAAAGCGTCTTAAAATTTGGGGGGTTTACCACTTTGGTTGTAAGCTTTTTTTTACAGTCTTTCTAAAAACTGAATCAAGAAAATGTGCTAAGCAATTGAATGAGTCTTGTGTTGAAATAGTTTCCTCTGTTTCCTAAGTGACGTGGAAGAGGACTAAAGATGCTCACCAGATTTTCCAAACAAGTTTGCTCCTTCCTGTTTCAAGCAATCAGCTGAATGGCAGAGAAGACTGTATTTCTGTTTATTTACATATTTATTTTAGCTTTCATGCGCAAAGATGAATTTTTAATCCACTGCAACTCTCAAGTTCCTTAAAGTATGGTATTTACTCTGGTAGTTACTTATCTCGCATAGATGGCGTGACACTAGATTAAGAATTTTATGTGACTGTGAGAGGTGGTAACCATTTTATTTGTTCTCAGTTATGCTGGTTTTGTTTAAGAAGCAACTGGTAGGAATTCCCTGAAGGATGGGAAACTTGAAGATGAACCCGAAGCAGTAAAGATTAACGGAGAAGAACCCCAAACCCCCACAGTTTGGCTACATGTCTATGTGTAACAACTTTCAGTCTGTGCTAGGCTTACTCCAAACCCAAAATTTCACTGAGCTGGATGATTTACAACTTCTGCTAACCTGATGTGTGCCTCAGAGCCCGTGGGAGTCCTGTCTTTCTGTTGACTCCAGCAAAACGTTCTAAGAAAAATTCATCTCCTTTCCCTGAGACACCTGTTCTCTGTGGTCTTTATTTCTGCGGTGATTTACCGGACTCCAGCCTTACTGCTCTTCTTGATGTGAACCAACAAACAGAAGCATGAAAGCAGCAGAGACGTCGCAATGCTACGTTTTCTCTGCTCTCCGCCTGAATGCTTCTACTCAGCCACGGAGCTGTGCCAGTCTGGCTTTAGTTTTTGCTCCTCTGGCCATGAAAAGGGCAACGGAAACGGACTGTGAAGACCAGTAGTAGTAGCCTTTGTGACTTGAATTTGGTTGTGAGCTATGAGAAAGGTGAGAGTTCTGTAATGCCTCAAGAAACAACCGTCTCCCCACTTAAAGAAAGCAGAACAGAACCATCCCACAGGTGCAATCAGACAAAAACATTAGGGGTAAATAGTCACGTCTAGCTAGAAGCTGTGGAAGACTCACCTCACATTTCTCTCCTCCATACAAATCCTTCTTGTTTTACATTTGTACTCTAAAAAACCCATGCATTTAGGGGTGGGGTAGGTTGTTGTACATGTGACTTTGTCTCTGTGGTGATATGTGCCAGAGCTTGCTACCATTAAAATTTTCTCTAGGAACTGTGTTTTAACACAGAGGAGGTGTTCCCCTGTGTACAGTGAGTACTTTTTTCTTGTCTCTGTTTTGAATGCTTCAGTGAGACCTTATTGTGTAATCTCAGTGCCTGCCTTGCTAAGGCTTCAGTATCTCAAAACAGCCTTCATACACTCTCCATACCTCCATTTGGTGTCCAGGCTCCGTGCCATGGAATATCTGTGTCCTTCCAGGCTACAACTCCTTTCCCTTCAGAGACACTCTGCTGCTTTCTTTCTGATCTGGATTTTGGATTTAATTTACAATGGTTCTTGAACTTCTGGAAATAGCTTAAACTCAGAAACAACATAGCCCTTACTGACTGCCTTGATTACCCAAACTGGTAGGAAAGCTGTCTTTCCAACAGGCTTCACTGCCAGAGTTACCACATCAAGGTCTTCCCTGGGTGTGCTGTTTTCTAGTGACAAAGATGAGAAATCTCAGAGACTGGGAGCTTGATAGAAGTAATGGAGACAGCTCATCGTTAAAAAAACCGTCACTCACCAGACTCAGTTGATAAACAAGGGGACTCCCAAATATTGTGGCATGCAGACTTGGGGTTCTAGATGTTGCTGCTATGGCGATTCTTTACAGAAGATGTGTGGGTCAATAAGTAACGTGAAACTTAAGTAGGGGCGTATGAAAAACATTGAAAACAGTCACTGATCCAAAAGCCAGAGAGCAACAGATGCTGGACCTAGGAAACGGCTGAGGTAATTACCTGCCTTACATCTGCATCTGGTAAACAGGTGGAAACGATGTGGAGGATTTTGACATTCGTAAAGGGGTTTTCATGCATATGAGAATTTTTCTCTTGTCTTTGGAAACAGACATGGAACTACATGGATGAAAATAGAGCTTCACAGCTTTCCCAAAGTGCAAGAACTAGAAGTCCCCAGCCTGGGAGTTGTCCAGTGCACAGATATTCAATGTGCCTAAAAGGCAGTGTGTTCTACTGAAATGAAATCCACTGACCATAAATACAAAGTAGTATGTATGAGAAGCTTTATTGGAAACCTAACTGCTTATGGAAGAAGATTGTTGAAACCTTCTACTTCTCAGAGTGTTTCAGTTTTTATGAAATGGCAATTCACAGATACAAAAACGGTCCAGCACATATCATTTGAATGTGTCAACATCATAAAAGATAATGGAGAGCTCCTTTATCTAATATAGTCAGACTTTCCATATGGCCTGGCATAAAATCTTATGAAAGAATCTGAGAATTAGGAATGAAAAATATTGCTGAGAGAAAGGAAGCAAAGAATAAACGGCATTTTGTCATTCTGACACAAGCTAATGGTGGTCTCTCCCAAGGTTATGCACATTATGTTTATTGTTGTAAAGCTAGTTGGAGAAACACTAGTGCTGGGACTAAGTAGTTCCCCACAAACTAAAATATCTCACAAAATCTGATCAGTTCAATTTGGAGAAAATTTGGAGAAAGAAAAGTTGTGCCAATGTTCCATTTGAACGTTTGGGAAATAAAATATCCATAGCGCATTTGAATAGATTTTCTTTCCAAAAAATAAAGATTTGTCTTCAAATAGTATGTTGTGCCATATTATGCCCTATAATTAGAAAAAACAAATCTGAAATTGAAACTCCGTTTGCGTAGATGAAGTATTTTAGGTAAACCCAATGATTCTTCTGTAATTTTCCTTTGTAGATAATTTCAAACTAAAGACTCTTGCAAGACAATACATAGCATGTTGGCAAAAGAACTGTGGTGCCAAGAATTGAAAAATTTATTAAAGGAAAAAATATTGTACATATTAGAGGAAAAATAGCACTGTGCAACTGTAGTCAAAGAAACAATATTAAGGTGCCGTGAAAAACTGACAGGGATAGTATCAAGACCAGTGCTGGGACCTGTTTTTATAACAAAACAAATGACAAGGAGATGAAAAAGTCTGAGAGTGCCTGTTTTAGAAAGAAAATTGACAAAGGAAAAGTAGGAAATCCCAGTCATCACCAATAACAGACTAGATAGAACTGGTGTGCGATGTGGCATAGTATTTCCAGGGTGGCAAAGCCCAAGCGAGTAGCTGTGGTAAGACCTGCCTTAGAGAGAGAGCATGACTTTGAACCATGGCTGAGATTTGAGGATTTGTGTATTAGAAACCCCTGGTGTTATTTTTGCAAGCTGCTGGGAGGGGGCAGGTCTGCTGGAGGGAGGAACTGGTTCACAAAGAGGTGAGATTGGTTCCCCAATGAAAAGCATATCAGATGACAGAGGAGGACATTGCTGACTTTTCCGGATGCTGAGTTGGTTGCCCACGCATCTCAGCTCCTTTGGTCCCTGAAGCACCATCACAGGCCAGCCCTGCCTACCAGTGCTGCCATCCTGATGGCTTTGATGAGTGCTAGGTGCACTCCAAAACAAAAAGCAGCACTGGTAGATTTAAAACAGGAGACTGATTACCGACTCATTTTACTATTGACGGGTCACTCCTTTCTCTCCCTTTCCTGTCTAAAATTTCTCTGCAGAATAATTTATTTATACATTGCCACATCAACATCTACGTATAAAGGACAGGAAATGTTCTTCTTCATGATGGGGTGGCTTAAAAGAGCTGAACTCCAGGTTAAATTCACTTGCTGAGCAAATTCCCTTTTTAAATTTGCAAAACAGCAGCAACAAAAAGGTCTTGGAACTCATCAGCATAGGGGGCAGTTTAATTACAGACTTGGGAGTAATTACAAGTAAGAAAAAAATTAAAATGTTCCATTTAGAAAGCATGAGCTCTCCCTTTGGGGTTCATAGGAGCGTTTGAAGTGTTTAGGAAGGGTTCTGATTTAATGCCCAAACAGCGAGGGGTTTGTTTGTCAGTGTTGTGCTATTGTATAAAGGGTTGCTGCCTTCATTAGTCCAGGGATATCTCAAGCTGCCTATGCAACCAAAGTGTATTCAGGCTTGATATAAGCTCTGTGTAACATTGATAAGATTTTCCTGATTTTCGATATTTTCTGTCTAGTTCAGAGCAAGTTGGGGTCCTGTGCACGCACGTTGGCTTGTCCCACCGGATAGGGAAGGCAAAAAAAGCAATCGTGGGCGATCGTTGTTCCCAGCTCTGCAGAGCACACATAGAAAATCATGTCCGGAGCACTGCAACTCATGTCCTGCATGGTCTTGTCTATGGGCAGGGCAAGGTAATTTAATTTCACTCAGACCCCAGACATTGCTGTTATTATTTATGGCATTTTGATCTGTGCTTCCCCACCAGTCTATCAGCATTAAAGAAATGGTTTCTCATCATTATGGTGCCTCGTGACAAGAAGGATGGTGCCAAAGTGACTGACATCACCTCTCCTTGATCTGTAACATATGAGGTCATTTGCCCATCATATTCATTCTCCCGGAAAAAAATAAAACCAGCAGCTCCCATTCCAGCCCATTTTGGGAGTCTTGCCTTACCCAGGTTGTATTCTGGGCATGAACTGGATAAACTCAATCAATGCAAAAAAGGCTCATTGATGTCAAATAGATGGTTCCTAGTCCCAGATGTGTCATGCTCAGTTAGTGAATAACAGAGTGTCAAATAAAGCAATAAATCTTCTTACTTGCTGACTGCTGTGCAGGGCTGCCATGCAAAGACACTCACACGCTCACTAATTCTGTGTGATGAGTGAGGCTGGCTGCATCCCCATCATTTCCAGAGGCCAGCAGAGAGGTGCAAACATATTGAGTTGAGATGAGTGCTGGATCAGTGTCCCTTTCTCAACACCTTGAGGCCATTATTGGAAATCTGACAGCAATATGCCATGGAAACAGTCAATTTTAAGCTTGATTTCAGCGAGGCTGTTCGTGGTGCAAGGTGGTGCCTAGAGCAAGAAGGAACAGTACAGATGGGCTATGTGTTTGCTAAATAATTGACGTTGTTCTCACTTCTTAGCAAACACTCATGCTGGGGGACACTGGCATGCTCTGGGCAGAGGGTACGGACAGACAGGGCTCAGAGCGGAATTCCAGCACAGACCACACTGAGTCCCTCAACCATGTTCTGGATGAACCCTACTGAAAGAAAAATGAACTCAGTATTTGAGGCCAACCAGTCTTTGAGGTCTCTGTTGAACCCCTGCATAAGAAAGCTGAGGCAGCCTACAGGGGTGGTAGGCAGAAGCCACTGATTCACTCCAGGCAGAAAGCTGACAGAGAGGTCTCTGGTTAAAAGCATGAAAGCGAGGAGTCTTAAATACCTTAGGGACATTCCAGTGGGAAGGCAAATGCAAGGGCTCAGACCTCAACAGGTCACTGCACAGCCTCTGAGTCTTAAAACTTTTGGCATCGCTGCCACGTGGTGATGAACCCCAGCTGATAGTGGCCTGCCTGGATTCAGACTGCTGTAGACTTCTGTTATCCAAACTACAAGACCTGTTGTGTTAGGGCTGTCAATAGAGAGACTTCAAAAGAACCTTCTTACATCACGCAAAGACACTGGGTGTCATAGCTGGAACCCATTAAAAAATTAGCCCTTAGCCCTTTCTAGAGTAATATGTAGGCAGGCGTTCATGTAGATAAGTCAGTATGAGACATCATCAAGAAGCAAAACCTGTGTTTTAACAACTACCATTTATGTTTTAGCCCCTTGTTGCAGTGGGTTTTGCCTGTGTCCATGCCTGCGTGTGGTAGCTGGGCTATGCTCTATGTCTTTCAGTGAAGGATGTCTGACTTGCCCCACATTACACTTTGCTATGTTCAGTTTGGGTAAATTATGCTGCACACTCACCGTCTCCCTTTTTTTGTTGTCCGTGCCCTGAGTCAATTCAAACTTTGGGTGTACTTGAGAAAAGAAGCAATGCTGGAGGCAGAGAAGAACCATAGTTTCTAAGTTTACTTAAGTTGGTCCAACACTTAATGCCTCTGAGGACCCAGAATTACTGCTGGCATGAAGTATCAGCGCTTGAAAATGAATACTATCAATTAACATGGAATAACCAGCCTGCCCAGGACCACTGTTGGAGTGCACAAGGATTTTGCTTTGAAATACTTTCTGTAGCCTCCATTCAGAAAAGCACTTTTGTCCATGCTTCATTTTAAAGCTTCGTTTTAAAAATGACTCCAACAGGACTTCAGTGCACGCACCTAACCTGGAGCAGAAGAGGGAACCCCGCTGCCAGGAGGGGCTGGGGACAACTGCACCCCTTGGCCAGCACCAGCGGCAGTGGAGAGCTTGGGCAGCCTGCCAGGCACTTGTGATGTGTCTGGTAGGTTGTGGGTGGGTTTCTGCTGTTAATGGTGGCAGAAGGAGAAGAGAGGCAACAAGACAACACTGCAAGACTTGGGTTTGTCCCTTGGAAGTGTTTGCAGCTTGGCTATCTGTCTGGGAAGTGGTTTTAGATTTGGGGTTCACTTCTTTCTGTTTCAGGACAGTTACGCCTGGCAAATATCTGCAAGGTGATCTGGACAGAGCAAAATTATTTCCTTTAACTGTCTTATCTCTACCTTAATTTTTCTCTAAGATTACTCTCACCGTGTAAATAGTTCTTCAAGTCTCCAGAGCGCTGCACAGGTAGGAATCCCACTTCATTGACTATGAGGTAAGCAAGCGCGTCGTTGCCATTACAGCCCTGATTCAAACACAAGGTACAGAAGCACAGCTTTTATTTTAAGTGTGTCACTAAGTCCATTGCCTCCAGAAAGGGAGGTGTGTGCAGAATGAGGATCTCTGCCCATAAAAGTGAAAGGGATAGTCAGAGGGGACTGGGAGCACAATCGGGGCAAAACAGAACAGAAGTCTTGGTGCCTCTTTCCTGAATCACAGACCAAAACACTCTGCCTCCGTTCTGAGATATTTTGTTTCCTCTCTATCACTTAGCATGGGAAGTCTGATACTATTTCACCTTACTGAAAATAAAGGGTATGTTTTGTAAATTCTGGAGCAGATCCTTTTCTTTCCTCCCCTAACTCAAATACTCCCTCAGTTTAGAGGAGGTAAAGGGGGAAAAACAGAGGGAAAAATGAGGAAGTGCAGCAAAGGCTTTGATTTGTCTGTGGCATAAAACTGGATTATAATGTCATTTGCTAACTGACAGATCATTTAGTGTCCTGGAAGAGTCTGTTTTCACACCGCTGAAGCTCTCACAGGGGAATTCTGTGTGGGCTCCTTATTGTCAGAGCTATTTTTCACCCAATTTGTTTCCAAATGATGTCTAACCTGAGGTCTTCCCACTGAGAGAGCTTTAAGCAATGATTAATGAGAAGTGTTTTGCCAGACCCACCTGGGGAATGGCCCATCTGCGAACTCAGGTAAGATGGAGCTGCCTACAAGGCACTGGCTTGTGAATGGCGGGCAGCTTCCCATGGCTTGAGGCATAGCTCACAGCAAAGGGAAGGTGTTCACTGTTTGCGTCTCAGTGATTCATAAAAGGACCGGAGATAAATGTCACTCGCTCTATCATTAATGTCTAGTTTGAAGAAACAATCTCCCTCTCTGGGGACTGATCCCCTTCCTGCTCCATATTCAATTATATTATGCATTCAGCATATGTACAGCACCTACGTGGGATACATTTGAAGTGGCCTAAGATCGCCAGCCGTGCTACGTCTATTTAAAAGTGGCAAGTTAAAGCAGGCACGTTTCACATATCCACCTGGCTCTCAAATACTTTCTTGTTTGAGCTACGAGCTCTCGTCCCTTCCTTCCAGCGGTGGCTCTGCGTGCAGCTACACATTCACCTCTGCCTATATTGGCTGCATGGTAAAGCAAGTGGGAAAACTGTGATTTTTAGTCTAGATTCATTTCGGCAATTGGACAGTATTGTTCTGCCAGAAAATCCAGTTATCCCTGACCTCCAAAATGGAGATCTTTTCAGACTTGAGCCTCTTAGTTATGAGTAGGCGGGACAACCTTATCTTTTACTTTCCTGAAAGACTTCTCATGTCCATAACATTGCTAATAGTAAATGTGAATTTCTTGGTAGCTGCCTAAAACGATCATTAAAATGTTCACATAAAAGTTAAGAAGCCCTGAAAATTTGGTTTCTCTCTGTATTTATGAGGCTGAAATCTGAGCATATTTCTTACAGAATAATTTCCCTCCCCTGATTTATGAGGAAGCTCCAGGCTCAGCCATCATCTGGAAATACATTCCTATACAGTCTGTGTCATTTAAATGCAGCATCCTACTGTCCCGTCTGTCAAGACCAAAACATAATGGGTCCAACTGTCTATGAATAAAACAGATTGTTTGTAGGGAATATTTATTGCCGATAAAGAGCAAGAGTTTATATTGGCAAAAGCCGTCCTTCTTGTAAATAGCTAGAGGCTCCCGACATCCCCTGACTTTCAGCAGCGTTTATTCTCTTGAACATGGATCCAAAACATTTCTCACTCACAGCTTGGCAAGATGAGTTTGACAACGGTTTTCTAACCAACTGTTGTGACACCGGCAGTGCATTTTGCCTGAAATTTCACCTGCAAAGCAATCTCCCACTTTCTTTAACTACTTCTCTTGCCAGAAACGTGTTTACCATGATTTAGATGTCTATTATACGCATGAACGACTTGTCTACTTAATTTCATCAAAAAAATGAACCCTCATAAGTGGCACAGATGCTGGTATGATGGTAATCAAATTAGTTTTTGGACAGGTTTATGGCCACTTGCTGTCAGTTAAGCTCTCTTTGGCTATCTTCACTCCTAATACAGTTTTGATGGTGATTAATGGCTCCATTAATACACTGTTTGTGCTGTGATAGACACCACATTATGGTCTTGTTTGCTGACCACAGCTGATCATGTATTTTTGTAAACTCAGTTCTGAAGAAAATATTAGTCATATTTAATATGTCACCATTACATATTGCCATGCAGAGGTCACACAGAGTGACCTTGCTCTTATACCCTCCGCACTATGGATGAGCTTCTGTGCTGCTAAGAGAGGCAGAAGCCCCGCGAAGAATGTGCTTGGATTAAATGTTCATCAAGTATCCTCATGCTGGGAACATGCCAAGGATCTGGCTACAATGATTTTTCCTGGCTATGCTGCCATGCTACTTGTCCTCCTTTTCTCTCTTGCATCCTTCTAACTTAATTCCTTTGTCTTGAGATCCAGGAAAGATGGCTGCTTTTTTTGGTTTTTTGGTTGTTTGGGTTTTTTTCCCCTTTTCTAGACCTCTCTCTGCTCATTTTAACCTTCTCCTCTCAATCCTCTCCCTTTCACAGGCTTTTCTGAGCTGTCCACAATCAACAAGTGAGTCTAGTCAAACCATTTTTAACTCATTTTCACCATTGCCCCTCTACCACTGCTCTGTGGAAACAGGGTAGAAACTGGTATTTCCTGTGGAGGATATAACGTAGTAAGTTGGTGGTCACATTAGCGATGGACAAATTACAGCTGGAAGGAGACCATGGGAAGTAAAAAGTGCCACTGAATTTCCCACAATGCATGCTGGGACGCAGTGCAAGAGCAGTGTCTGGGTGAACTTCTGATATTAAAAAAGCTGTAGCTATTTTTTAACCCAAGTGTCGCTGTGAATGCAGACTTTATCTGGGAATAGTGCAGCAGACCCTGGCATTTTGCCATCCGCCCTCACCTCCCTGCATACCCACAGAAGCACACATGTATACTCTTCAAACTATTCACTTACAGATGAAATAGTGCAGGGCACTGGAACAAGCCCACATAGTCCTTTTTATTAGTCGCTGAGGAACAGAAAGAAAACTATGACCCTGGAAAGAGGCAAATGGACATATTAGAGATATTTGCACTGATTTTTTAAAGTAGTTGAAGAAATATGGGGGCTTTGCTTTGTTTTGTTATCCTCCGGTAATTAAGCTTAGTTTCTTTCTAGCCATATTCGATTTTTATGTTCATCTGTGCACTCGCGTAAACCCCACCCACTTGCTCCTCTGCAAATATTTATTATGCAAATGGTTTGTTTTGAATTGGGTGATCTGAGCAGATGCCCATTTCTGCATAACTGTTCTTTAGGAAAATTGCAGACTAGCTGGGTAACATATTATTGAACTAGTTAAATAGTTATGATTGGTGTTGAATTGCTATAAATGCTCCTTGTAGAGTTCTGTTTTCCAGCGGTGGTGGTTAGACTTTTTCTGCCTACAGTTACCTCTGACTACATGCCCCTGTTGGGCCAGTACCTGTGATTCTCCAGCTCTTTTTCTGGAAGCAATGGCTCTCCCCACTTTCTTTAAATCCAATAAACTTTCTGTGATATCCCTTCACATAGGCAACCAGGGTCCCATTGGCCACTAAAATTGTTTTGAACTTTTATTCACTTTCTCTTATGATAATGAAAATCTTTATTAAAGGCTGTTACTAAATTTCCCTTCCTCTACGAACAGTGAATCCTGTCTGGCCCACCTTAAAATAACTGCTTCATTTCCTGATCTCCTTCTGGGCTCCTGATGAGTCCAGGAGAAAAAAAAAATGGAACAATTTGAGAACTTCTACGCTTGGAAGAGGCAGAATCGAGAGGTGCGAGGGGACAGCTTCCACAGTGCAGCCATCTGGATGGAGCACGGCAAAGGCTCCAGATAAGACAGGCAAGAAGGGAGAAATACTGAAGTCATGTAGAGATGACTCTTTTCATCCATTCATCTTAAAGGTAACCTAAGAGCTTATTGAATGAGGGCAGGTCATTTACGTACACTCGCACAGAGCGGCATATACTCAAATATGCATACACATGCATAGACACATACATGCCTGTGCACATACATATTTATGTATAAACACATACAGTTTCTACTAGACAACTACCTCATGGGCTTTCTGTCACCTGATTCCTTCTTCCTTTACTCAGGATGCTTTTGCTAAGGTAGTTACAGACTTCCTCATTTTTTTCTAAACACCGTATAAAATCATACCTCCAGAAAATATCCTCCAGTTTGTCTGATACAGCACTGTTATGAAATCAGGCGAAATAACCAGAAGCCAAAGTTATTTCACAGGCTGTCCTTCATTATCCTGCTACACTGGTGGCTCTCCCCGTTTATTACCTGCCATGCATACAGGTTACAGACCTATTGTGAGACCTTGGCACCGTTTCTTGTTTGTTAGAAAGTGAAAGAGATCTTGTTCTTCTTCACTGCAAGGAGGTTCCCTTCCCATTTTCCTTCCCTTGGCCCTATAATAGATATTACCAGCATGTTGTAAAATCATTTACTTTGTGTAAGAAGAAAAATTTTTCAGTCTATTCGAATCTCAGCTATGAAAATCAGTGTCGCTTGGGTGAAGTAATACATATTGTTATATTGCATGAGAGTTAAATCTAAACAGGCCATATGTGAGTTAATATAAGAGGAAAAAAGTTTTTGTGACATTTTAATTAAGTGATTGAATACAGCCAACAGTTAACTGTTTCTGAATAATTCCCTTTGGGTTACATCCTGAATATAACAAATAGCAAAACCACCTATAGTTCAGAATTCACAGTTTCTATGTGAATATGTAAGTTACCTTATCTTACTTTACCTGAATAGGACATTTCTTGGTCACTGTATTTACTTCTTCTCTCAGCTTTTCAGTGGAGAAATTGTATGTGTTACATATACACACATACAATGCAGGCATGGATGCACACAGATGTTTACACATATATTTACATGCTTCTACACATAAAATCCTTCATAAAAGTCAGTAAACTCATATTTGCTGATGACTTTTGCCACCCCATACAATAAGACTGGCTGATGGGATGAAATATTCCAGTATAATCTGGTATTTAAGAATTTTTTTATACTTAAAATGTAGGTAAAACTACACATAGATGTACCCATGTTTATGGGTAGATATGCACGTATCTGGAGAAAAAAAATCTGATTGCTTCTTGCCACACACTCATATAATATGGAAATGGAAGAATCTGTGACCCCTATCTACCTTTGATGTCCAAGGTGACAGTATAAAGAACCCCTGGCACTGATCTCTTTGCCAAAAGCCGGTGAGATGGTTTACTTGAAACAGTTGAGAATCTGCCGTATGTCTCCATAGCTTTCTGTTTTACATGTACATACTCACACGCCCATACACACACAAGATAACTTTGCGGAAAGGGTTTTTTGGGGGTTATTTTAGGAGAATGGGATGAGTAAAAAAACAGTCAACAAACCACATCAGATCAGAACCAACCGTGGGTGTTTTGAGTCCACGGAGAAAATGCTCCTTCTCCCCGACGACACCACAAGCCGGCGGGCTCATTGTGTGCAGCTGTGCTGGAGCCTGGCATTGCTGGTGGTGCACACCAGCCATCCCCTTGCCGGCTTTACTGGTGAGCTTGGCAATCCTGCTGCAGGCGCCGGAGACGTTCCATCTGAACCCAGCCTGGCATCTCCAACCGATGCAGCACCCGCATCTGTGGTCTCGCTGTGGTCGGCTCCCAGATTCATGCAATGGAAGAGGAAAAAGAAGCATTAGACGGTTTAGTTTGACCCCTGCCCCCAGGCCCTCATATTTCACCCAGTTATTCTTGTACCCAACCAAATGACTGTGCCTGAGCCGAGCACAGCTCGTGTTTGGCTGTAGCTTGGTCATCGTCTAATGTCATGGAGGGCCACTTAAAATTTCAGAGACTAAAAGCTTCGTGTTTAGGATACAGATCCAGCAACACATGGGGAAACAGGCAACAGTAGGCATCCAAATTACCACTGGTGGTTTGCAATTCAAAATCAGGCATCTCTGAGCGTGCACGGGGGCCAACAACTACATACAGGAAAAAACTCACAAGCTCACTGAAAGGTGCATTTCAATACTGAAGGAAAGGGGTATATAATAACTGAGCACGCTATGAACATGTCAACTAACCATTTAAAGACTGTCACTTTTTCCCACTAAAACAGCTTTTCAGCAAAAAAACATTGTTTTTGACTGAATATATTTTTTATGAAAAGTGTTTTCTTTCCCTAGAATATGTCATTTTTTTATCAAAATCTTTTACATGAACACAGACTAATTTTTTGGTCCAAACTACTCTGTTTCCCAAAGGAAAAGAAATAGAAATCAGTTTTATGAAGTTCACTGAATAAATTATTTGTCCTAAGTCATTTTATTAACGTTGGTCTTTTCTCCATCTTGAACTACGGGAACTACATGGAGTCCATTTAAAAGCAGAATAATTCAGTAACCCTTTTGGCATTTGCTATTATCCTGTTACACCTTTTGGTCACTGTTTTGTAGAATGGAAGAGATAGAAAATATGGTGACGTAACCCCATTTTCTCTCCCTTCTCACACCCCAACTCCAATGTTTGCCGGAGGCTGTTCCAGTATCTTGGTATCATTTTAGCCCCTGAGGTGCATTACTGCTCTGTGTTGTTTTCCTGGTTGCGCGTGTCTTCATCATTCAGGAAATCCTTCGTCTCACTGAAGTTTATAGCCCACCAGGTCAGTGTGAGATCAGCAGGCTTCACGAAACGGCGAGACTCACAAGATTTCACAAGATGTAGCGGGGACACATTCGGTGTGTCTGCCATGCACTCTGCTACCACCTGATCCAGGGGAGGGGTCCAGCTTTACTACAGACTTCAGTGCAGGCTGGGAGTAGCACCCCTAGGACGGGGCACCGACTCCGGCTTCTGCTCGAGAACAAGACGTGGCTAGTCCATCATTATGAATGTTATGGAAAAATAGGCTGGAGCTCTCTTTGCTTCATTCCTGCACATTCATGGGCAGTGGCAAGTTGTGATTCTTCTCTGCAGTGCTAACCAGGTTTTCTTGTTCTGGCAAGGGGAAAAAAAACATCATTATAAGTCTTCAGAAGTCAAGAATAACCTCAGAAGAGTTAGTGCAGTCATATCTACTGGGGGAGAGTGGTGATATTGTGTGTGTGGCCATTTCAAACCATTTTTTCAGATCGTGTCGAAGTAAAATAATTTTCTATGATGAACCACGTTGTAAATGGATGGTGGGGCTGGGGGGAGGTGGGAGAGAAGGGAATCAAATTACATTTGGAAACAAAAGCTTTAACTTCTGGCACCTAGACAATTAGTTTTTGCTTCTGTTGTTGGTCCTTGTGGTTTCATCTGTAATATGTACGGTGATTGTTTGCAGCCTGGCAACAGCGTGAAGTTGCGTGGGGGAGGGAAAACTCTAGCCCTTGTTAGCTGGGATCCAAACTTCAAAGGCTTTGGGGACATTGAGCAGACAGGTTTCAGCCGCCGTTAAGGCAGACATGTGAACAAAAGGGCTCCTTCCATTGCTGTGGAGCAGGGGTGACTTTTTGGCCCATTTTTGTTGTTGTTTTAATTTTGTCGGGGGCAGGGGGAGGAAAGCTCCTGGCACTGGGGACGATGCTTTCTGCCCATGACTGCGTGCCCTTCTCCTTTCCGTGTCAGAAGCAGATATGGGCATTTATGGCCCCATAAATCACGGGCTAAGCCATACATGAGCAGCTGGTACATGTGCTAATAACTATAATTATTAATCATGTCGATTTCACACCCTTCAAATTTCCGCACGGGGCTTTCTGCCGGAGAGGCAGCCCCGGCGCCTTGAGCTGCTTATGGTATGAAAATATGATGAGCTGATGGTCTTTGATGATTGTCCTATGACAGTATTGATCTCCCTACAATTGGGTTTGTGGGGTATCGCTACCCAACAAAAGTGGCTCTCCTCGCCTCCTGGTATATATCATTGTCACACATGCCCCATTGTTATGGAGGGGAGTGAATTACTTTCAGTATTCGTCCCAGTCTTTAGCTACTAGGTCACCATTATTCTAGCCTTATGTCAGTGTGGGGACATTTACTTTGATGTTTTCTTTTGTATCTTTCTTAGGGTGAAAGCATTTGGCTATATAGAGCTGCTCAAAAAAAAGAAAAAAAAAAAAAAAGGAGGAAGAAGAAGAAGAAGAAGAAGAAAAGTCAGCAGTTCGGGTTGGGGTGCCTGGTGGGAGCCAGGGAAATATTATTGCTAGCGGGCGCAGGCATCCGACCTCCCTGGTCCTCGCTGCTGGCTGCCTTCGCCACTGAGGACTTCACAGAGCAGCAGCCCGAGCACCGTGTCCAGCCCCAGCTTGGGCCCTGGCTGGTGACTCTTCAGCCACCGAGGAGGAAAGAAAGTGAAGCCGTCTCCCCCTGGCCTCACTGCGATGGCGTACGCTTTCCACCGCAGGGCTTTTTCCTTGCTAGCACTTCGCTGTTTAGCAGAAGCACAGCGAGTGAGATGTGGCAATGCAGCAGGAACAGCTTTGTAGGTGACATTGCTGGAGGACTGAACATAGCAGTAACAACAATAACCTCCCTTACAGCAAAATAACCCTTTCAAGGCCGGTGGGAGCACCTCTCGGGCTAATCTGCATGTTAACGTGACACCGTGGTGGCCAATCATCTCCCACTGGCCCGAACAAGGGCATGGGACTCTCCCCACTTGTTCCGAAATCTGCACGGCCCCCATCGGGCAGCTTCTAAATTGCTCCTGCTGTCTTTACAGCTGCTCCATTCCAGTGACCCCCGGAAGGACCCAGGGATTGTCAGGAGAAATTTCTATTAATCAGCCCCAAACAGACTGTTACAATTTCACACTTTTTTCTCCCGTCATTTCACACATTTAATGAAATTCGGGGTCTGCTACTTTCAAAACAGTTACACTCAAGGCCACAAAAAATTAATTAATAATAACGTACAAAAATAAAATGCTGAGGAAAACAAACAACAGCCCCCCAGCTGACAGCGGCAGGACAGAGATCACCCCTTCCAAAGTGTTACCCAAACAGACCCGGAGAGGGGCTGAAGGGGAACGTTGTGCAAGCTGGGCAGCAGATTCCCGCCTCCTCTGAGCCTGACCCTGTCGTGTTTTTTCCAAGAGGAATTTTACGTTTCATATCACTGTGAACTAAATAGGCTGGGAGACAGTTAGAGGCAAACCCCATAAACCTTGTTTGCTTCAGGGCTGATGCCCGCTTGCAATTACCTAGGATTAAAAGGCAGCCCGCTATGTCAGAGCCGCATGATCCCACAGCTGGTTACTGTAAGGTCATTTACGCTTTTCCCTTGGGGCATAAACACATCAGGGGTGCCAAAGACTGGACCACAAACCTCACCTCCTAGTCCATCACTTTCATCCTGTTCAGTGGTGCTGGAGTCCACCGCAGACTCCAGAAACCTTTGAATGTTACTGAAAGCCTCTTCTCATTCCTGAGCTGACTAAGCCAATCCAGATTTCAACTAAGCAAGAGTCCGGCTGGCTTTCTGATGCACTTTTATTCATGCACAGCAGGGCCAGGCTGCCAGAAATAGAGCACAGAGTGGGACTTTGTGCAAACAGCACCCACCAGGCTCGTTCTCAAATTGGGTGCCTGGCAATGAGTTGCCTCCATTCTCAGATGCCTTTGCTGAGGAGGGAGGTGGTGGCTGGGGACGGAGGAAAGCAATGCGAGAGCATGGCACGCTTTCGCAGGCATGTCTGTTTTGCGCTTGTTGACCGTGAAGTTACAGATGTATTTTTACTTTGAGGCTGAATTTTATAATCCTTATGTTCTGCCTTGGGTGTACTACACAGGCCAGTGACCTCCATCTCCAGGTCTCCAAATCTACATAAAAGTTCACCTTTACAAAGGTTGCCAGAGGCGCCAAGGAAGTGAGCTGAGCACTCATCCCTCTGGACTGAGGACAGGAGAAGCACGTCCCCTGACTTTGACATCTTCTCTAGCCATATGAGACATAACGCTCTTGAGCTCTGCCCATGACAATTTGTACCTCTTCTTTTTCCCTTTTCCCCATGCGAGTCTAATGCGGTGCAGTAAGGAAGCAGCAGAAAGGAATATTATCAGTTAACCACAGAGTCATCTAGGACAGAGGGGAGGATAAACCAGTCAAACCTCTGACCAGGAAGATTACAATGCCACTTATTGGACATCCATGAGCAACCGCAGCCCCCCCGACATCACTATCTACGTGCCCACGTAGTCCCTCCTCACAGTCTCTGCTTGCTGCTCTCCCCACGTTACGCAGGCACCACCAGGCAGGCGTACACTTCTTAGTGCATCCTAGATGCTACAAGAGAAACAAGCACATAGGGATGGGTGGCCACACTAAGTGTGGGAAAGAATATCCCTAAGCCATTATTGATTGCTGCAGATTATCGAATTTACCACGTTACTTACCATGTTATTTAGGATGCAAATGCACTTGACAGCTAACCGGTGCCACCTGTGCAGTAAAGTCTCAGCACGATGTACTTGGCATGTATGAGCAGATCCAGGTGCTCTGAGCCCATCTGGAACCGCTGGATCCACCTCATCAGTGAGATGGCATGCAAGAGTACAGCTCAGGTCAAGGGAAGCAGACCAGCAATAAGACGAAACTTCTTGCCCAAGGGGTACTGGGGACTAGCAGGATTTCATTTCGTGTCGTGTTGGTTTGCAGGATTTTACACTCATCTGTGAAGTGGCTCTTGATCCCAGCCGCTGTTAGGTACCTTAGACTCTACCCAATACCTCTGAATTTCTGCAGGTATGCTACGAATTAGAAATGGGCAGGTAATGGTTTTCCATTATGGAAATACATGCTTTTTGAGATTGCTCATATTTCTAACAGGGCACCAGTTCTGACTCTTGCTTGGAAAAAGTGGGCACCCCTCTCAAGCATCCAGCCCTTCACTGAGCAGTGTCCCGTCAGAGGCTGAAGTCAACAGGGGCTTAAATCCCTGCTCTGAGTCAGTCTCTCCCATTGCAGCCAAGTGGTCTCACACCTGGATTATTGCCCGGTTCATGCTCCAGATCCTCTGTGCTTCTGATAATCTGACAAAGGAACTTTCATGGTCACTGTAACTCCTTCATGACAAATTATTCATGTGCTAATTCTGTGTTTTCCAGTATTAATCCCAAGATTGCTTTTGTTTTATCTTAACTGTATGATTTGCCATCTCTTCATTCTTGGCATATTGGCCTGACAGTCTCTGTAAAGAGTCTTCTCAAATGCAGCAGATTCATCTATAGATCCAATACATTGCTTTACAAGGAGAAAGACTTCACTTGGTCAGCCATCTATCGCTATCCCTTTATGCCTCTGCACAGGTACCCTTTATTTCACTCTGCTTGTGGTAGCTGTCTTTATCAGAGACTGGTTGGCCATGTCTAAACTAGTAACTATGGTGTCAAACTAGTAACTATGGTGTCATGGTTTAACCCCAGCCAGCAACTGGCACCACACAGCCTCTCACTCACTCCTCCCCCCGGTCCCAGTGGGATAGGGAGGAGAATCAAAACCAAGTAAAACTCGTGGGCTGAGATAAGAACAGTTTAATAACTAAAATAAAATATAATAGTAATTGTAATGAAAAGGAAGATAATAAAGAGAGTGATGTATAACCCAAGAAAAGACAAGTGAAGCACAATGCAGTTGCTCACCACCCGCTGACCGATGCCCCAGCAGCAATCCACCCCTCCTGGCCAACTGCCCCAGTTTGTACACTGAGCATGACGGTCTATGGTATGGAATATCCCTTTGGCCAGTTGGGGTCAGCTGTCCTGGCCGTGCTCGCTCCCAGCTCCTTGTGCCCCTGCTCGCTGGCAGAGCATGGGAAACTGAAGAATCCTTAACTTGGGATAAGCGCTACTTAGCAACAACCAAAACGTCAGTGTGTTATCAGCATTGTTCTCATGCCAAATCCAAAACACAGCCCTGTACCAGCTACTAGGAAGAAAATTAACTCCATCCCCGCTGAAACCAGGACATATGGTCAAAGTATGGGCTCAGGCACCCTCCCATAGTCGCCTCCACCGATTAGTAGTTACTACCTGCCTCAGCAAAGCTCCGTTTCAGTCAGGCGGTGCTTTCCCAGGCAATGCCTCCATTTGGAAGATAGTATGAAGCGCAGATTGTCCCTGGAGGGTGCTATGGACTAGATCATGGAGGTCTGGGGAGAAGAGAGTTTAGTCATATGGACATGAGCCTCATTGTGCCACTTATCCTCGGAGCCAGAAAACGCAGTGATGGTCCATTTTATTTAGTATAGATGTCACCTGCAGCTCTAATATGAGCATATTCTATGCCTGCTGCATGTAAACAACCTAGAGTTCAGTTTCAACCTGGGGAGTCATAGAAATTGCCCAGATGTTTAATGTCTCAGATAAATTATTCCACCTAGAGTTTACCAGATTAGTCTTGTTTTCTCTCATCTAACCTATCTTCTTATTGCAGGTGGATGGCAATATGGATACCCCTCCAGATAGCAATTCCCACCCTCCCCCACCTGAGATACACCCCAGCTGCCAGAAAAAGGGACCCTCTAGAAATCCCCTGGCAGACAAAGAACAAATAGGGCCACAGCGATGAGTTGAGAGCACAACCCAAATGTCTGAACAGCTCAGGTTAGCTAAGATCAGCATCTCCCCTTCAGTGCACATCCTGCTCAGCCTGATAGACCCCCTCTTCTACATCATTCCCACATTTCTTAAATTCCTCTTGCAGGCCAAGGTGGTGGAGGCCTTTGCTTTGAGTCTCTTTTTGAATTTCATCATCACATTCAGCCCAGTACCCCCATCCCTGCCCTCCCCAGGCACTCACTTTCAGAATATCCCAAACACCTTTGTGCTTGCTGATTACTAGTTGTTCCATAAGTGACTTTTTTTAGAAGGATGCTCAGTATCCTTGACTAAATTACTTCTGAAATGTGACATTGAGGGATGGAAGAGATTACGTTTACAATAGCCTGAAGTTAAGATAGTCATCCTGATCCCCATCCATTTAGGCATTGGAGAAAGCCAGAGCTCTCTAGAGGGCTAGATAATGGTTCTCAGAGTGTCTAAAATTAGGCTTAGTACATTTGGGCACTTTTGAACATTTATCCAAGGTACAGCGAATCCCCATTTGCTGAACATAACTTTATTGCCAATGTCTATAGCAAAAATGCCCCGTAGTTTAATCTGGCAGTTGGTTTCTTGAATGGAGAAGGCCTTTGTATATTATTCTTGCGTGGATGACAGTATTCCTGGAATGTGTTAAAGGTTTGCCTAGTGGTCTGTCTCACAGTCTGCAGTCCCCTTCACGTTCCCACCACCTGGAATTTCTGATGCTGGTGTCTCTGGGCTGCCACGTACAGCCAAGTGGGGATTCAGGTTTCTCTGGCCGAAAACTGTGAGTACTGCACTTGCACCGGTGGTCTGCCTGGTGTTCTTCCCTGGCAGCTTCCCTTCCAGGCTGAGTGATTAAAGCGGGTTCATCTGCTGTACTTCTGCCAAGGCTTCTTGGTGCCATGTTATGGAGGAGTGGCGTGACTGTGAGGTGCCAGTGTTTAATAGGTGACACAGATCGGACCACATTTTTGTATGAGGAATCTTTTTTGTCTTTTTTTTCTTTTTTTTTTTAAGAAAACAAACCCCTTATCTGAAAATGGAAATTATTACATACAGTCTTGGTCTGTGTATGAGAGAGAAGTTTTTGAGTTGTAATTACTTAGTCTGAGGACTTTCAGTTCTTGGCTCTCAGGTCTTTCCTATTGCCACACTGCTTGTTTACCTTCTGTCTCTCCCTCTCCTCCGTCCTCCTCATATTTTCTAATACATGTGGCGATGTGAGGAGAAAAAAACAAAAGGAGGGAAAGATAAAAAAGAAAAAGGTGGGGAGAAAAATAAAGCCAAGATTTTGAAACATGATCTCTGTCAGGCTTCTTCTCTACATTTTTAAGAAGATGAAATCTCCTGACCTTCAGAAACCCACCTGCCTCTTTCATTAGCTTTGGGGAGGTGGATCAAGGTGCTTGTGCATGAGAAGGGTCACTCATTGCCACTCTCCATCTCCACGGTGGCTGTTTAGGCTCCTCACTAGCACTTATGTGTGCATTATCCCAGCAGTGACAGTCACAGTAGCAATCCTGCTCTCCTCTTCCCAACTTCTGCCCTCCTAAACCTACTTCTTCACTTTCACCGTACAAATAAACAGTGGGTGGAATTAGACAGCAATCATTCTCTGCTTTTGGAGGCTTTCCACCCTCCCCAAAACAAGCCGAGTCGGCTCTGCTTGCCTGGGAAGACAGTTTCAGAAACACTCGCGAGGGAGCTGAAGCTCACAAGCCGGGGATGTCATTTTTATTTGCCCGCTGCTTCCGCAGGGTAGGAAACAACAAAACGCTGGGAGAAGAGAGCGGGGCCGGGTGAATGGGTTTCCCGGAGGCTGGCTGGCCCCAGGGTGCAGTAGGTGTATAAAATGCCATTCAAGCGATTCAGGCCAAGAGGGTGCGGCGGACGGGCAAGGCTGCTCCCTTTGAAGATGCTTCTGTCGGGCTGGAAATACAGGAGAAAAGCACAGCTTCTTTCAGCTGTCCCCTTTTGTGTGCTTTCCCATACGAAACTATGTTGCCACCGCTGCTCTGCACTTTGTTATTATGACAGGAAAAAATGAATTTCTAATGAGGTATCTGTGCCAGCTGCAAGCACCTTGTGGATCTCCGTGGCCCAGGAGCTTTGTCAGCCGCTCCATGCTAAATGCTAACCAGCCTGGGGGAGGACGAGACTGTCAAAGCACGGCCCCTGTGAAAAACCCTTTTCTGTACAAATCCAAACAAACGGAAACACCCCAGTTCCCCTAATAAGCTATGCTGCAACGTGTCCTCATTTCACAGTGATCGACTCCAGGGACAGAAAGGGCTCGGGGAGGCTTTGACAATGTGCAAGGAGCTCTGATTCTTAAAGGCAAGGAATGGTACATTTAAAATTGATTAATACCCTCTGATTCCCAGAAGGCTTTTCATATGCAACGCAGGAAATGTTTTGCTCAGCCCCTAAAATGCAGCTGCATCTCTCAAGGCCCGCATCAGCTCTCAGGAGAGCTGCAGTAACGCAACTGCTTTGGAAAAGTCGTGGAGAGAGGGTACCACGTCCACCATCTGCTTCAAGCTGCTGGGCAGGCTGGGGGAGCTCGGCGCTGTTCCCAAAGAGGATTTCAGTGGCCGGTTCAGAAGCTGAAGTTTTAAAAGTTGTTTGGCTGCTAGCACGGGCTTACCCAAAGAGCACAGAAATGTATTTGCTCTTTCGTGGCTTGGCCCACACAAATGGCTCTCCCATCGCCACTCTTCAGCGTGTTTTTGCCGGCGAAGGGCCATTGAGGTCAGCGCTGCCCTCTCCAGCAAGGCTGCAGGCTGAGGGGCTGGTGGGCCAGTATCCCACACTGGTTTTGCTGGGGATCCCGCTCCCCCTGCGCCCGCTGATCAGGCACTTTCAGTTAGTGAAGGAGTGAGTAATTCACTCCAGGGAGGGGAAACTGAGGGATTTTGAAGGAGACCTCGGGATGAGTTTGTGCCAGATCTTCAAAAGAAACCTCTGTGTTTCCCTTCTCACAATGAGCTAAAGAAGCACAAAAGTGGGTGATGAGACTCTGCTGAAACACAGCTTTGCGGAAACAACAGCTTTTCTGTCTTTCCCTAGCCTGGCCAGAGGCATTGTATTTTTGCATGGATTAATCAGCAAAAGCCTTAAGCATTTGCATGGTGAGTATCCACACTGTACGTGACCTCCTGAGGGCTTCTTTATGCTGAGAAACTAAGCTCAGTGTGCAACTTCCCTACGTCATCGATTGGTCTTCGGTGTCTCCACTGTCTTAAACAAGCCTTAAGAATCTTACCGGCTTTGATACTGACTACTCATATCCTCTCCTTCTGCTCATGTTGATGGACAGAAATAAATGACCAAGTGAGTGACTGACTGGAAGTAATGTCTCTGCAGGTGGTGGTGACATTGATGGAGAATGATGGATGAGGGTGACAGGGCTCCACCCCACCCACTTGCCCATGTGCATGACAGAAGGTCCTGCAAGCCAACCCCCCCCCCGCTTTCTGAACAATGCCGCCAAGTAGGTATTTGGAAGTGTAAAAACAATGGGTTTGGCTCCAGCAGTGATTGTGCTACAAGTTTGGGGCCATTTAATGAGTTGCTAATGTGAAAATAATTTTCTTTTCTGACTTCAAAATGGAAGGAGTAAAGACAGATGGCCCCAAATGCAGGGAAATGCAGCCATAGAATTGGTAATGGCTCTGCCAAGGCTTGAAAGGCAGCTCGTCAGGAAAAGGGGACATTCCTGCCAGTGTCAGGAGTTGACAGAAACCTTCCGACTTTTTCCCTTCTCACCTCTCTGGTTGAGGCATTCCTGCCAGGGCTCACCAGACATCACCGGGCTGTTGGTGGCTATTACAAAGGCTAAGCTGCTATTTCAAGTTGAAATGCACCCTGTAGAGGGAAGGGCAAGACGTTCCTGGCATATGCTGGAGAATGGCAACTGATTGCTAATCCAGATACAGGGGGAAGTATTCGGTGATTGATCGTTTGATCTCAAGTGTCAAAAGAAAAAAACTACAACTCTTGGGGGACCACAGGAATAACATTAATGACTGTAAGGAATGTCTGTGTCTTGCATGTTTTTTTTGTTTTAGATGCAGATTGAAGAGATATTTGGCGTTTAAATGGGAACTGTCAGTTCTGTCCCCACCAATTCAGCTTTTCTAAGCTCTCTCACACATACACAAATTGCTAAAAAAATTCCCAGGAAAAAATCTCATATTTTTATAAATAAATAACACTGAAATCTTAATGCAGGGAACAAAAGTGAAGTTAATGTAGTTTGGTGTTAAAGGTGACAGTAGAAAGTAAATGCATTATTGGGGAACAGTGAGCTGTATATCCAAATTCATTTGGTTCTAATGACTACAATAACAAATCTGGTAACATTCGATTTCCAGGAGATGCCAGGTCCTTGCCAGCTATGAATGAGCAGAGCCGCATGACCAATTATTTTTACCGTCAGCGTCCCTTTCAGGAGGGTGGCTTTTTTTGGGCTGCCACTCCTTTTAAAACCCAGGGGCGGGATTTCAAAAGTAACAAATGGTTTCCAGTGCCCAGCCTGCCCAGGCCTCCTTAGAAAGCAAAATGTGAGTTCTCTTCCTTTTCAGAGAGGAAGCGCTCAGTGTTTTCTGAAACCCAGGTGTGAAGGGGAAAAGGGAGGTGTCCAGAACAGCTGAAGGTCTGGCAAAGCCTGCCAACGCCAAGCACCACCGAATAAGCAAAGTAAGAAGCTCTGAAATCCCGTTTGGGAGTCCAGGCGAGTTAACAGTCATCATTTACTCTTGAAAGCTGCTCTATAGCTCCGAGCTTTACCTTCTCACTTTTGCTTACAGAAGAGATGGTAGGTCCTTTCTGTGGGGATGGGACAGTGGTACCTCCACTCCCTCCAGCCACACACAAGCCCACTCCAACCCAAAAGCGCTGTAGTCATACTCACCCTGAGCACACAAATGTATTGATGTCTATTGAACTACATAGTATATATTTCTAGTAAAAATATCTAAGATTGTTCCTATAATTCTGTAATTATTATATAATTTAGGAGTATATAAGTTACAATTATAGGTCTTCCTCATCAGAGCACCTTTCTTCTCAGCCAAGGAGGACATGGGTAAGCACAGACAGGACTGAATGCACCTCTGCTTTTGGACACAGTGGTCAGGACCTGAAAGATGCTTTGGCTGAAAAGAAGATTGTTATTTGCTCAGTATCCCAAAAGGCCATCCACGTTACAACCCCTCTGCAGAGATGGGTCGGTGCCCGTGAAAAAGCCTGAGAAATCCTGTGCTGGGAGATGGACAGACCACGTAGGAGTGACATCTCCCATCTGTCCAACTGAAACCACAGTCAGTCAGTGTCGGCCCACCTCAGGGGGGGCGGAAGAGGAAGGGAGAAAGAGCAGGGATGGTTTGGCAGTGCTGGAGACAGGGGAGGAAGAGCTCCATGCTCTGTGCCCAGTACTGGCAGTGATGGGGCCCACGCTGCAGGCGTGGCTTTGTTAGAACAAACCACGGCAAATGTGGCTCACAGATATATTCATCCTATTTTAAGTAGCAGTTATATTTAGTTCTGTGACTGTCTTCTCTGCCACCTCCACTTCAGGCAAGGTCCCCGACCCTCTTTGCCCACCCACCAGGTTGACTACCTAGCCAGGTTTGGTCCCCTGCACAAAACCTAATCCACACCCGCGTCGTCCCTCCGAGCCATGGCACAGCGCAGCGTGCTGCCGCCGACAGCAGCGCTGGTGGCAGCGCTCTTAGCTGCAAATCTCTGTCTTGTCAAGCAAGCTTAGTACAGATAATGAGAGAGGCGTAAGCTAATCCTATAAGGCTAGATCGTGGCCAGATCTGGTCTGGGAGCACAGCATGTAAGAGCAAGAGAGGAGTCTACTTTGCTCCCTGTCTGGATTTGCAGTTCCTGGGCTCTGGGGAGCAGCTTAGGGCTTTCTCTGCAAAGCTCATGGGGGAAACTTTCCCACCCCATTCCCTCCTACCCACCGTGCCACTAAAATCTTTGCAACTGTAAAAGACTGCGGGGGCATATTCAGCACTTTGCAAAGAAGCATCCCTATTAAAGACCTCTGTGGAGGTAAGCACTAATGATTTGATCTCTTGCATGACTAGTTTTCACTCACTCGTTCATGAGAACCTCTCTTAACAAAACAAAGTGCCGTGAATCTAAGGCATACGAGCCGTGGAAGTGCTCCTCATGAATGTGAATATTCCTTAAGCTGGGGAAAGGGGTTGTAGCATCATCAATTAGATGCGTGGAATAGGCACTGACCAGCAACCCCCTGTCCTATTAATAGATGAGAGAGCCACGCTCCTGCTCCTGGGGAGCTCGCTTGGCGGAGCTGGTCTCCAGAGAGCCAACGTCTACAAAGCGCTAACATCTGGTGCCCATTATTTCACCAGCTCTGTTGTGATTAGTCCATATGATAAGTCTGGCCAATTGCTACTGGTAAGGGATTGTTCCACTCCCTCCACCAGCCTCCTTGAGCTGTCACTTCTGGTTTGTGGCCCCTGCTAATTTGCCACTGCAATTTCCAATATTTGCTCAAATCCCATAAGGAAATCTCCCTGCCTTTCAGACAGAAGGGTAGCACTGATAATAAAAAGGGAAGGTTTATCAATTAACTCAAACCGCTCTATTGAAGCAGGCTCAACCCCCCTCCTGTTTCAATTATGTGAGACTCATGAAATGCTCTGGAAAAACTTTTGCTCAGGCAAGCGTTTCGTGAGGGAGCTGGTGGGATTTACCCAGGCTTTAACAAGTTGGAGAAGAGGTTAAAAAAAGAAATCCTCCTGCTTCCCAAAGGCTTTTTCAGCCACTGCAATAGCTGGATTGTGTCCACCTGAGAGAAAGGCTGCTTCTCAGAGGTGTAGGAGGGGGATTTGGGGCCTTCAGACAGAAGTTTCCCCATAATTTTTCTATTTCTTTCTCTTTTGTTCCTTTGCCTGTTCACTCCTTCATTCTCTCATTCATCCTTTCCTTCTTTCCTTCTTTCTTTTGTTCTCCAAATGCTATCTGCCACACTCAAACACTTGTATTACTGTAGGAAATTTCCATTACCCCCATTTCACATCAGCGGATGAGTAGATGAGTAAGTCACAAGGGACCAGAATGGGAATTGCTGGTTTGCACACACTTCTGCCCAAATATGTGAAACTATTCAATAAATTAATGGGATGGCTTTACATATTATGAAGGTCCCTTGAGAAGATATGAAAAAAAAACCTAGCACAAACAGGCCAAAATAATCCACAACTATACAAGGATCAAATTTTAAGTTTTGTAATTGGCATGTAATATTGGTTTGATTAAATAATTTCCATTCTTTCCCACCTTTTAATTAGTGTCTCTATAATTTCCATATTAAGGAATTTCCTTGCAAGGGCAAAGGTCCACAAGGAGAGCTCCAGAAGTGAATTCAGTGGAAGCATTAGCTCCAGGCAGTGCCTCATCTTTGCAGCTTTATTACACATATAATACACTCCACTCCTGAAACGTTCCATTCAGGGCATGCGTTTACCATCTTTATGTTCCATCATAAACTCATGCCTTTCAACAGTGGATGATGTTTAAGCATAAGTCAGATGTCAAATGTGACAACACTCCACGCTATTGTGGAGATGACGGCACTCAATTTTTCTTCCACTGCAGTCCTTGCAGTGCTGAGGCGACAAGGGCCACTCAGCTGGAAGGGAAGGAAGCTAACATGCTTCCCAACTGAGTCACGAAAGCAGAAGCCACAATCCCCTGAGCTTTGTACTTTCTTCCTGGACACTTTCAACACACGATTTTGGCTGCTCTATCCAGTTTTCATCAGCTAAGAATTTGGCCTATGCCAGGTCCTGTGCTTCACCACCAAGGATCGTGTGAAGATGGCATTTCTTTCCAACAGAAACTGGAGACCTGTATTTGTTAAGAGTGTCACTCCACAGTGCAGCAGAGACCCTCCTGCACAGGAGACGGGCTGTGGCCCCAGGTTTGGCTTACTGCTCAGTCGCCGGCCTGGCCCTGGAGCTGGCCCAAATTGCAGGACTCAGCTGATCGCTTTGCACTGTCGTCTTCTTCATGCGTAAAACACTGACAGTAATTCATATTTACGTACCTCCCGAGAAGCTGTGAAAGTGACGTTGTTTTTACAAAGAATCCAACCAGAAAATTTCAACAAGCTAAGGTGATGCAGTCTGAATTTTTTATCTGCCTTCTTGGCTACAAGAGTGGTCCTTTTGGGTATTGTAACGATCCTACAAGTTTCTTCAGAAATGTTCCTCGCCAGCTTGCAGAAAAGCAGCTAGGTCCCTTTAAGAAGTCAGGAGCAGAGGCCTACAAAAGGTCCATTTTACTAGAGTTTGGGCAGCTCTCACCTACTCAGAGCTCAGCTGCACCAGGCTAATTTCCATAAGCATCATGTGGTGTTACAGAAACCACATTTTGCCAAGCTGTCAACTGTACAGCCTTCTCTTTGCTAAACAGACTCCCATTAAAACTGTCTGCACAATTTGTCAGTTAAATGAGGTACAAGAGGGACGCTCTATTTGCCCCTAATTAGCTGTGCAGACTACCTTTGTCTGTTTGATTAAGTATTCACATTATCAATTTTGTTTAATCTGATTCATTTCACACACCTCCCCAGGGACTCAGCCCATACGGTTAACTAATCTCCGATATCATCTCTCATATCAGCCCGCGGTAGTCTCCCACGGCACACTCTACCCACACACACGCTGCTCACCAAAATCTTTGCTGGGGAAGGTGCTTCTTGACCGGCAAAACCGACGTTGCCTCCCTGGAGCTGAGGGCTGCTACCTTTAAGGGAAAACAGAAAAAGCCGGGCTCGTGCTCGCTATGCTTCCCGAGCACCTCTGCAATGATTTTTTTTTAATCTCTGAAGCTTTTCAGCTGCAACCAGCCCACTCCGGTGAGATGGGGTACATGTCCTGCACCGGCACGCCGTTTCCTGCTCCCCACGGATGCATGCGGCGTGGCCTGCTCCCCTCTTCGGCTGGTCTCCGGTCGTCACAGGAGGCAACGCCAGTGTCCCAATCACACAGTGACATGATGTGTAATAATGGGGGATGGACTTTAAGCAGGAGGTCCTGCCCAGCCCAACATCGTTTAAGAGAGAAAAGGGACCACAAATGTTCAAAGATGATCCCTTGCAAGTCCGCAAGGTCCCAACTAACTGCACCTTTCAGAGAGCACAGCCCATTTTAAGAGGCAGAAAGATGCGCCTGAAAAGGCGTGGACCAGAAAGATCCCTCTCAAAGCCACTTCTGTGGTTTTGCTCAAGGCACCGCTGGCAAATCCCTGGGGAGAAGCAGACAGTCCTGGACGGGGACCAGGCAATGGCTAGGGATGAAGAAGTATTGCCTCATCTTCAACGGATGGGTTATTTCACCACAAAATTTGATGTCCATCTGCATAGAAACCGAGTGCATTCCCATGCACACGCTTGACTACACACTTATAAAAGCTTGCTTGCAAGCATATTAGCATGAGTGCTGTAAAAAATATTTCCAGCAAAAATTTTAAACCTTCTGAATTTGAGATTTTGTTACGGCTGGCTTCTGTTAGAACTTTTCTTAGAAGATGTTAGTCAAAGTCTTACTCCTGGTCACACTTTTGATGAAAATAAAGCTTTCATAATTTTGCAGTGATAAGTTTTACCTGAACAACAAAAAAAAATTTTTGCACCGAGTCAGCTTACAAACCCTGCCCCACCCTCCACACCCTTTTTGTGCATTTCAGTGTGGAAGAGTATGACTTCTAATATTTTCAAGCAGAACTGCAATTTCCAGTTTCTCTATTTTAAATGAAGACTGGGGTGCAACTTGGGTTTGTTTCAGCAGGCCTCCTATCCCCAAATTCCTTTTCCTGTGCTACTAACATTGCATATATGGCAAGTGCAAAAAAGCGAGGTGATTGACTCGACAGTCAGTGACACTCTTCATTGGGTCTGGTTTTCTCATGGTAGTATATGGAAAAGGCCTTTGCAATCTCTGATCAGGGCTTCTGCCCTGAGGTAAACACTGTCATACAAAATACAGGCAGACAAACACTGTTGTCGGTGTTACGCTGCCCAGAACTCCCAAGGCTCTATGTAATGGCATTGGCATTTGGAAAATAATTTTAAATGGTAGAATGCAATATGAAAATCTGTAAAACAGCATAGACTGGAAAAGCAGTGTACCACTATATGTAATTCCGTTCAGTAGTATAATTCAAAGAATTTTATTTTACGGATCCTCAGCTGCCTCTGGGAGACCGGTTTACAGCTGAAAAACTCCTCAAAATGCTTTGCAAAAAGTCTTTCCCTTTATTGATTCTAACCACCATACAAATTGTTATTTTCAAGAGAACAAACTGGTTTATGGTTAATGTAAAAAATTAACACCAAGATCAAACCTTGTGAATTACTTGACTGCTCTTCCCAGCATTAAACTTCAGTGAACAGATACAACTCAGGGTACTTAAAACCAGCAAAGAACATCTGGCTTTTGGTGCTAATAAAATGAGACTTAATATTTTTTTTAAATTTTGAAAGAAAAAAGGCTCACAAAATCTTTTGGTTTTAATATCCCTAGTTCTACAGATCTTTAAAGAAAGAAAACAAATTTTGAGCAATAACTGAAGAAAAAAAAATGGCATGAAATATAAATTAAAAACCCAAATTGAGAAAACATCCATGTTTAGAAGACTACTTTGGTATATGCTTGAAGTTAAATGCAGGCATAAATACTGTCCTGAACTGCAAAGGTATTGAGCAAGTATATAGCTGAGTAAGTAAACAGGCCCAAAGGCAGAAAGCTGAAGAAATGATATGGTGAAGGAGTCATAGTTAATCTTTTAATTAATATTTAAACTAATTAGTCCCCAGCATCTACACCAATAAATTGAGGAAGTAACTATTTCTGCTGTATGTTAGGATTTCCCTGTACTCATTTACTTCTGTTCTCTGATGCCGTTAAGTATCAACACTTATGCTCATTGACATAAATTTTACACCAATCTAATGAGTCATTCTGCATAGACAGAGCATTAATTAAATGTGGCAGTGAGTATGAGAGAGTGTAGTTTCACTCCCAGTTGTACCAGTCAGCTCAAGAATTACAACCAGTTAGGGAAAAGCGGCCGGACAGGGGTGTTCAAGGAGTCTGGGCACCAGTGAGGAAGAAGCAAAAGTATCTTCACAGAAGGAAAGAAGATACATGTTCTTACACTCGTGGAGAATTGAGTTTGAGAAGTAAGAAGTTTTAGACAAAGGAAATGGATGTTTCATTCCCTTAAATATGACCTGGCCTCTGCATACATCTGATGTAAGACTTTCAGTTTCCTGAAGAATTAATATTAGCGTAAGAATCGTCTTCACCATCATCAGTCAAGAGTAACAGCAATTTTAGAGTAGTACTGAGGAGACTGAAGCACGGTCCACAAACCTTTGGCATCAATATGGCAGAAATGCGAGGCTGCGGGTGGATCCACGCAGCAAGGAGAGCACACCTCCTGCTTACAGCCTCCTAACCCATCATCACGTCAAGTGACACCTTGGCCCACTGAAGCCGAGTATCAATATCTGGCTTTACTATGGGTTTATTTTGAGCTCTGTGCTTAAGTATCTGACTAAAACATATGTAGGCTGTTTTGGTGAATGGAGCAAGAACCTCCTGAGCCAGCCAAGTTGTAGATACTGAAAAGCATAGGCATCGATGGCATGGTCAGTCAACAGGCAAGCGCACGTGTGACAGAGGAAGCAGTCTGGAGCTGTATAATACTAAAAGCCCCAAACTGTCTTCATCCTCATGCTGTTGTCAAATAAGGAAAAGATTGGGGGTGTCATGCTGAGATCACATATGAAGTTTCACTTTTGCAGTTACGTACTTAGACGTGCACCCCGGGGGGGGGGGGGGGGGGGGGGGGGGGGGGGGGGGGGGGGGGGGGGGGGGG
>JAVKLA010000081.1:25564674-25582500 GCA_034782735.1 Sagittarius serpentarius
TAGACCGCCACACCGCCCCGCCCCCCCCCCCCCCGCCAAGTACTGTCTTCAGATTAGTCAGTGAAATGTGAGACATGAAGCAGAATATTTCCATGAAAGCACAAAATTAATTGAAAGCACTAGAACATGTTTTACAATGGTCAAATACCCAGATAACAATAATGCCTATATTCAGAAAATGACTGCAAAACAAAAGTTCTGGAAAGCACTTATATCACTTGCATCCTAATCCAAGTCATACTGTCTGGGAGGACACTGCAAAGAGGAGCGTTACTTTTCTTTCTCAGTGCCCTTAAACTCCGTTGATGAATGCTGGGTTGGCTAAGGGTGATTTGCCTGCAGGAGTCTTTTCCATAGAAATGTTTGCAGAACGAGGCTGATGATTTCCTCAACTTCCTTCAAGTTCCTGCTCTACTGCTGCTCTCAGTTGGACAGATGAAAGCCGGGCAAGGTGCAATAAGGCTGCGGATGGGAGGAAAGCTGTTCAATGGCATTATGAGGCTGGACATACACATCAGATTGCAGTGAAGGAAAAGGCATCAAACTAAAAGCTCGGAGCATCATAAGCCAGCATCCTGTAACTGAGCTGATGAAAGCGGAAGGTAACACATCTGCCCATAATGGGACATGCTCCTTAGTCCTAACTCTATCAACAACATTGTCAACTTTTGTTTGCTGTATACAAGGCCAAACCCGGCTGAACATGTGCTAGCCGGTTAAAATTTATCTGCAATAATAACATTAGCATCCTCATTTTTGTAAACAGTGTTATGACTAAAGATGATGAGCAGTTGGCATTTCGGGTTCATGTCTCCTCTGCAAAATGCCATTCTTTAGAAGAACTGGTGCTGCTGTCAGCAACATCCTTTGAGGTCTTTTAAGTTTATTTTGTCTTGCTGATAACAATAGCTATATTATTTGATGAAAACATGACACTCTACAGGAAAGGTGAACATCTGCTATCCCAGAAATATCTATAGGCCTTGGCTTGTAAATGATTGACAATGTGTTATATTGAGACTAATGGATTTTCAAGAGGTAAATTATCACTATTCTGTGTTGTAAAGTACCAATTTTCACTCCAATGATTTTCAAGGTAGATATTCAAATACCATTATTGCTTTATAAAGCTCTCCAAATGTGCCAGGTCAGGGTGCAAGAGCCTGCTATTTTAACCAATATAAATTATTCCATCAAATCTGAGACAAAGAGGTTTGAAAAATGGGGTATTTTGACCACTTGATGACTTTTGAGGGGGTTTGAGTCAAATTTTAGGGAAAGGAGGAGACATCAGACCTGGTTTGCTGTGAAGCTCGTGAAGTGCTCCGTTGCTTTTTCTATTTCCAAGAAATGGTAACTCTGGGGGAATGCGCTCATGGTTACTTAGCACAGCCAGAGCCTTTCACTGGCATGTCGCTGTCTCCGGAGCTTTGCCAAAAGTCTGAAGGATCCAATGCTGATCACCAAGTGTCTGACAGGCTTTGGCAAGTTCCCCTAATTAACTTGAGGACTCTTGCAGAGCTTCTACACCTCGTAATGAGTCCAGTCAACATTTAAAGCCATGTTGCGAAGCAGATCTCCTCAGTCCCCAAAGGGGTTCCTGTTAATCTCCTAAGCCCCGCTGAGATCTTCAGCCAGAGAGACTTCAGCAGAGGGCAAATGCTGCAAGGAATTTCTGATCCCCAGAGGGACTCTTGCAGGGATCTGAGGCAGATCTGGTCAGGTTAACAGGTTTTGTGAAGGCCTCAAGAGTAGCTTGGGAAAAAGGAAAAAAAAAGACAAACTTTGGGTCCAGTTCTAGCAAGCAGGAGACCAAGATATGCTAATTAACACAGCTGCCATCAAGGATGTAATCTAATTTACATACTTGGTAGTGAATAAATGCTTCCATATGGCAGAGTACCAGTATTTTTCCTTGACAACTTTATCAAAAAGCTAATGAAATTCCCATGCAAAAAAACCCTTTTTCCAGCTTGACTAAAGATAACAAACCCAGTAAAGCAAGCGAGACAAATGCAGGGAAAAAAAGATTATGTTCAGGAAAAGTAGATACTAGCAAGCCAGGAAACTAAGTTTGAAATACTCAGCTTATGGAGTGGTGGGAAAACTCACAAATGCACTACAGTGTTCCCCAACTAACTTTAGCTGTTTCCTCATCTTCTTGTCCCAACCAAACCCACGAGACAGCGTTACGCTTGTTCATCCTGCACATCCGCCACTGCCAATTTGAGGCAGATGCTCAAATGCTCAGGTGCCCAAAACGAGCCAGATGCTCAGATGCGGTACTACTGGACTTCCTGATGCGTGTAAGCCCACAGATCCATCCCTGCCTTCAGAGTCCTGGACTAGCACATGATTCACTGTGTGTGGCCGCAAAGCTCCCCGTAGCGCATGAGAGCATTACAGACTGCCTCAACAGTCCTGTCATCCTCCTGGTGCAGGGCAGCTCTCTTGATCAAATCAGTGACATCCAAAACTCTGTGCATACCTCCCATTCAGCTAGAGGAACCAACTGTTGACCATGGCACTTGCTGTCGAAGATGGCCTCAGTGATGGGCCACACAATGGACCACACTGCTCTGAAGTGGCTCGATTATTTCCTGACTAAACAAGAGCTCTGTCTTGGAAATGTTTGTCTGATCGACCACAAGCCGGCCACTGAAGTGGTCACTATGTTACCTATGAACCTCAATGGTCTTGGCCCAACCAACAAGGTAGCGTTAAGAGTGAAGATACTGAATCAGGGGAGCACTTTCCCCTAAGCATGAGCTCTTTGCACACTGGAACAGAAAGCTGTGGTTTGGGAAGATGTAAATTCACCTGGCCGCTTGCATTCTTCAAGCCTTTCAGACACTTGTTTCATTTATCCTCCCTTGCCGTACTTCCAGAGGGGAAAATAGAAAACCTTAGTGGTATGTTCTGAAAACATCCACAAAGCAAGTCCTGCCCCTGTGGACTTTCCCAAGAGGAGATGCCCCCTGTCAGGAAGATGCTGGGCTCTGGGGCATTTTCAACAGCCTTTTCTTTTTGGATCTTAGCCTGAAGCACAGCTGTCTGAGAAATTACTAGTCTACTTGTTGTGTAATGCCCTCCACTCTGGTCCTAAAAAAAGAAGCTGCAGATATTGAGCATGTCTGTCATTAAGTTATTGATAGTCTATCTCTAAGCGGTCAAGGATGCGAACATGAAATTCGTATGACCAATACACACACAAACACAGTACTGCATCTGGGCAAACAAAATACAGGACTAAATGACCTAGCAGGTAGCCGAGTAAGCTGAGTTTAGGCATGCCCATGTAAGGAGGCAGTCAACTGTTCTTGGCCAGATTCTAGAAAGTTTCCGAACCAAAATGTGGGGATAATATTTATACATGTGCCTAACTTTAGAGGTTTGTGTTGTCCTACTCAGACTGCATGCTTGAACGCATTGCTGGATGCAAGCCAGGGCACAAGGCACCTACAGAGGGTCAAGCTTAGTCTAGTTACCATTCTCCTTTTGTACTCATTCTGATCAGTAGTGAAACAGGCATTTCCATAATGCTCACTGGGCACCTGAGTTAAAGTCTCATTGCATTCTCAGGCAGATGGCCTTACCTCAGCTAAGTTCTGTCTCTGTTTTTCTCAGAAAAATATTTGTAGTCAAAGGTAAGGAACAGAAACAGACTTATTCATATATGAAAAATCAAAATAAAAAGCCAGTGCTGAAACTCAGGGAAAATGGAAAATTGCTATATAGTTATAGATTTTGTGCAATAGGATCATAATTGGAGACTTGATTTTCAGCTTTGCTTGTAGATTCCACCTGCAATAGTCTTTAAAAAAATCTCTTTTGTTAAAGTAGTTTAAATTTCATTACAAGCCTGATTCCAGCTAAGCAAATTTTTTGCGTCCTTCTTTTTTCTGGGTGGTTGTTGTCATTGGTGTTGTGTGAATTTGGTTTTGTTTATGAATATTCCAGGAAGTAGCTCAAAATGTTCATTGGAAAACAAAATTTGCACTGGAAGAGGTGGATTTGTGGGGAGGTCCCAACCTTAATGAAATCCAATTACCGCAATATTTTGTTTTTAGAAGACTGGAAGGTTTTCTTTCAGCAAGGTCCAAGCTCTTCATTTTGCCTTATTTAGTACTTTTTATTTTTAACATCAGTTCAGTGACAACAATAAGGAAGTTGAAGCTAAGCAATCCAGCCTTTTTTAAGATATTTCATTTCAGAGGGATCATTCTGGCATTTTCCAAAGCATTTATAATTTCTCTTTTGCAGTACTAAAATTTTTTTTAATCTACCTTTTCCTCAGAGGGTACATTTAGGATGAAAAGGAATTATGCAATGACAGAAACTCTTTGTGAGAGGGAAATTCTGAAACCGGATTTTCTCTAAATCTCCTCTAGCGGGTCAGAACTGGAGCAACAAAATTACAATCTGTAGTAACTGGCACCAATGCAATCTGGCTTTCCCCTGACCAATGCAGGACTTTTGCTACATAGGATTGATACATACACCAGCTTCCCGACGTTCGTGAAAGCTGGAGAGCTGGGAACGCACCCTGTCACCGGAGCCCTTGGAAGGTGGTGCCACCCACTCATGAGTAACACGCACCCCCCCTGCCAGCGGATGACGTGCCTGGAGGGGACCCCTGCCCTGGCTAAGCCAGGTGGAAAGTGAGGCCAGCCAAGCTTACCAGCCCAGATCCTACTTGGGCTTTTAAAGAGAAATTGCTCTACAGGCAGAAGACCCTGAGGCAGTTGCTGTGGGGAGCTTTTGGCTCGGCTCCACACACTCATCTTTAAAATTTCTGTTGAAATAAATCATTTGGGGTTGTAGCTGTGTGTGCCTGAAATGTGGGTGTGCACCAGCAAGGTAATGGCTGCCGTTACAAGCAGCTGCAAAGCTTCCCAAACTGTTTTCTGTCTCAGGTGACGGGGACAGAAATATTTAGTCTCCGTCACTGTGGTCTCCTGTTTCTCCCGTCCCTCCTGCTCCCTGCTGCTGGGGCAAGGCTGCAGTCAGGGCAGACGCCGGGCTGGCCGCCTGCCTTCTCCCCCTGCACACGAAGCCAGCAGCAAACCCGGCTGGTGCGCTGGGACCTTTAGCCGGCCGAAGGCTTTTTCCTGCTGCAGCGCAATGTCGCTAAAGGTCATCTCCTCCTCGTTGCTAATGCTGGCCAAGAGAAATCTAAACTGAGCTTGGGAGAGGAGGTGGTGGAAATGCCATGCAAAATCCCGACAGCAGGAGGAGGCCCCGCTCGTGTCTCCATCTTTCACCAGAGGTCAATACTGGCTGCGGTAAAGGCAGCTTCTCCTCTGTAGTCAGCTCTAGCTGCCTCGAACCAGAGCTGAAGAAACATCATCTGGGCCAGCACAGCCCTTATTTCTTTCATATCCCCCTTGTCAACAGTTTGAAAGTGAGATGGCTAATTTTGTGCCTGACAAGAAAGGACGGATCATTTTCTCGGATGCTGCTATCAGCAGAGTCAGTGCTGGTACACTCTCCGAGGGAGTCCCCAAACTACAGGTTACTGGCAGGCAGACAAACGCTCGCTGACAGCCATTTGTGACCAACTATGAAACACCATCTGCTGTAGTTGGAGGGAAGGAACATATCCAGCAAGTGATACCACTGTGAGAAATGATTTTGTGTGTTGACACACAGCAGTCTTTAGATAGCCCCAAAGAATAAGCCTACTTTGTTTTTCCAGATTTGTGTAAGGGGGAAGGAAACATTTTCTCTTGTTGGGGGTCTATGGGTGAGACTTCCTGGGTCTGTCTGTATTGGAGCCAGAAAAGGAAAGGGTTTGATACATCCGTATTAACAGGTGTACTAAATACAACCGTGAACTGAGCCAAATGTGTCTTTAGCAATATCGTGTTAGGGGGGTGAAGCACTATCTGATGGTCAAAGCACCCACTGGAGTGTGAATCTGCCACTGATGTGCTTGTGACATTGGGCAAGTCTCATCTCTCGTTTTTGGAACTGGCTCTCAGTTTTGAGGAGCAACAGTAACTTCTTTCCTCAGAAGAGTGTTGCAAAGACTAGCTAGTGTTTGTTCAGCCCTTTGAAATCCTTAGAGGAAGGGGATAAATATTTTTTTATCAAAGTTCAGAGGCTGGTGGCTGGTTCAGAGACTATTAAGCAGACAACCACAAAGACTTTACCTTCAGCATATGGGAAAACAGAAAGACAATTTCAGGCTTACAAAGGCACTCTTGAAAAATGAAGGTCATTTAAGTGACTCAAGGGCAAAAATGTACCCAAATATTTCCAAAATGCTATCCAAAAGCAAAAGGCTCCCCTCTGTAACCAACGCAGGCAGCAGATCCCAAAAGTTTCAGGAGAAGGAATGTTCAGCTGCCTCATAGGGGGAAGGGATCTTACTTGCTCATTAACCTAAATAAGGCATGCAGCCAAAGGCATATGCCAACTCTTCCCTCCCTGGTCAGAGAACGAGGCTTTCATTTTTAAGAGTCTTAATAGTCCTGTGTCTCATGATTAAGTAATGAGAACTGGCATCCAAACTATCTGAAGTTCAGCTGATCTTGCATTCTCTTGTAGGCCCTGGCAGACTATAAACCAAAATGTTTTCAAGCAAAATATGGAGATGAAAAATAAATAAGAGATACACCTTAAAACTGCAAATCAATCTTAAAGCAGAGGACTATCAAATTATCGTGCCAGATTATCACCTTATCTCTTTGAATTCTAATGAAACTTTTAAACACCGGTACACATGTAGATGCATTTGTATTTGTATATGGTTTCTGTGTGTATATATGCACACATAGATATAAGTATATGTTTCACATCACTTCTTCCTGATCTGGCCTGCAGTTCTGTGAAATTGCAGTGGCGTTTTTCATCAGAGGCTTGCAAGGATTAAATAGCCTTTCTGGAGGCTAAGATCAGATGTCTGGATTCAGTCTCTTTACGCCCGTAGGTATCACACGATATCAGCTACGGGAGGGCTTGATCCAGACCCTGTTGAAGTCAGAAATGCACGGCTGTGCGCAATGTCACCCGAATAGGGGCAGAAGGGTTTGGGCTTCCCTCTGGCTCGGGGCCGGACCCCGGAGGTGGCCCGTGGGAGCCCAAATCCTGCACACTCCCATGGCAGGCAGGAAGAGGGACCAGAAAGGGGGCCGTGGCGGTGCGGTGAAGGGAAGGCAAACCCCCTTCCCCGGTGCAGCAGGCAACACGGCAGGAGCACGGCCAGCCAGCGGCGGGAGCAGGAGAGAGACGGGGATAGACGAGGGCTCGCAGGAAGCCTTATTTATGATTTAAATACGCTGTCGCTTGTGCCTGTGCGATATGAAAACCAAATCTAAACATTTGTCTGTAGAATCAGGTGATGGCTGGCCCTCTACTGTCTCAAGGGGGGCAGGAAAATGGTCCATGCACCTGCCACCTAATTCAGTTTAAAACCTGACACATTTACCAAGAGTGGGCTGGCATAATGAACTTCATTCATGCTGTCAGTGGAGTCAATAACTTATCCCCAACTGCTTTTGTCTCCCTGGCGGCAGTGCCTCTGATCGGGCTGAGGTACTTATTCAAGTAAAATTTATTTTCAATTGCAGGCCATAATACTACTGGCACAAGCCTTGCTTTGACAGAAGCTTTTGCTCAAGGCTAAACTATTGTTAAAGTTTGTGCCCATTGTCCGGGGTCTTTGATCTGTCAAAGCTGCTTAACAAGCTGGTTAAAAACTGTTTCAGATAACAGGTGTGTCCTTTGAGGACGCAGGGCCATTTTTCAACTTCTTTAAAAGACTAGTCCAGTAGCTGACTAAAATTTACATGCTGGTTGGTGGTGATATATGTAAAGCACTTTTAAAGCAAGAAAAGCGATTTAGGGGTTTATTTCCCTGAACTTCCTTGTGGTTTGCTGTTGATTTTTTTTTTGTTTTGTGGTTGTGGTTTTTTCCAAGGGAGTAAAAAGATTTACAAGGTGTTTCTCTGGGGCCTTGGAAGTATTTCATGGAAAGATGATTGAGATGCTAAATCTACCTGCAGCATTGCAATGACACCCAGTTACAGTAAAGCCGTGGCTGAAGCAGCAAACACCAGTGAACAAGGTCAGGAGGAAGCTTGTGACGGAGAGAAGCAAAAGTGGGGCCGTGGGGGGCAGGGTGTGCAGGGGCAAGCTCGGGGTGGGGGGGACATGGACTGCAGCAGGGCCACTGTCCACGTCCCCCCCGACCCGGAGCCTGCCCTGGTGCAACGGTGTGTCCCCAGCCCACCCCTGCCCCTCAGATGGGTCCTGGGTCTGGTACCGGCTCCGAGAGCCTGCAGCAAGGTTAGCATGTACAGGATCTGTTCTTGCTACCTAGAAAACCCAATTCCTGGGAGAAGGTCCCTGTCATAGCTTGGGTCCCCACTGTATAAGCCAGGCCGTTCATGCATGGCCAATGGCCTGAACAAAATTTCCTTTGAATGGTCCATATGTCAGCTATATTCTTTAGGATGTGTGAAAAATGGTTCCTCCCCTTCACATATGTTTTAAACCACTACTGAGGTCCTGAGGGATTTAACCATTTTTAACCCAATCCAGTATTTTTTTCCCCTGAAAATCCCCATCAAAACCAGACAAGTGTTGTCCACGGTCATGCTGAAATGGATGGAGCGGGCCTGATGGCTTAGGGAAAGGGAGAAGGGAAACTCACTGTATGTGCACTGTGTATCTCGAGGAGTGTGTGGAAAGAAGGGATGATGAGCATCTTCAGGGGTGATTTTCCTCCCCCTCCAGATCGATACCACCTATTTGTGGAGCTGCTGGTGCTTGGATTTTGGTCCACACCAATAATTTCTGTGCTTTCCCAAGTTCCAGTTGACCAGGTAAACTGGGTAGTCAGTGGCTCACAGCTTCCAAACCTGCGCATATTTGCAAAGCCCTGCCAAAAGTCATGGAGTGAATTGGTGTCAGCAATGAGATTAGAAGTACCTCTCTCATGTATGCCCCCAAGACTGACAACTGCAGGCTGCTCTGCAGGTACTCCAACTTCAAGCACAGATGTAGAGGGTGCAGAGCCCCTGGGAGGCTCACTCGGGGCTGTGGCCAGGCAGCTTTGGTTGTACGGCATCTCAGGCATCTCTTTGTGGCCAGTCACTGCAGTCCCCAATGCTGGTGGGCTGCAGGGTCTCCACAGGAATGAGCTGAGCAGAGGGAGGGCAGACAGCACCCTTGCAGGCAGCTCCGCAGCCAGGGTTGGGGGGGCCATGAATAAAAATATGGTGTTTAGGAAACACCTGCCCATCTCCGACCTGCAGAAATGAGCACTTTCAGCCAGTGAGTGCAAATCCATCTTCAATAGAAAAAAAAAAGAGCTGGAAGTTCCCCTTAGACAGCAGAAAAGCTCCGACACTTGTTTTCGTCCTTCCCCTGAGCTGAGCCCAGCAGCTCCCCTTACTGGAGAAGCTTGTGTGCCTTGAGAGCCAAGAATGATAAACTGAAATAACTTTGCTTAAAAAGTGAGTCTGCTTGCTAGGCATATTTTCCTCAAACAACCCCATCTGTACTGAAAATCTGTCATCAGCTTGTTAGTTCAAGTCAGCTGGGGAATAAAAGAAGCACTTTGTCAAATGCAGTAGTTTTGTGAACATCCCTGAACCGAATCAGGAATGAAAGTGAAAAACAAAGCTTTTCTAACACCACTCAGCTATGCTCACCATTAGGATCATTACAACGGTTCAAAGATTACTTTGGCATGTGCCTGTGCCATCAATTAGCTCCAGAGCTATGTTTAGAGCAATTCATTTTCATCATTCAGATATAGCCAGAAAGATCGGAGATCGAGGACAAATCCCCGTGGCAAAGCTGCAGCTCTGCTACTGGCCTCTAAGCAAAGCTCTCTGTGACTTTACTAGATGAAGCATCACCCCACTACATTACCTACAATGTATTTTGAGCGCCCCAGTGATCGAGTCCATGTCTAAGGGTGGGTTAAAGGTCTCAGTGGAGATAAAGACCTGTTATTGACCAGAAACATTAAGACAGGTTTTCACCTTCTCTATAATCTAGATTAAAAACCATTCACTTCTCTGTGCAGAGAAGGCCAAAATACTTCTTGCTCAGATGAAGGGGATATAAAGAAATCTACTGTTCTCACTTCTTCTCAGCATTTTCCTGGTATGAATTATTAAATGTGGTTGGTTTTAAAAGCTGATTTTCCCTTACCTATTGCAATCAGTGCGGTATCTTTAATGCTGTGTTAAAGCATGGAATAAGGGCCTATATTGTTATCTCTCCAGTCACAGAAAAGTATCACAGCTGGGAACAAGGGGAATTGAATAATAGCAAACACTTTGGGAGAAAATATAAGAATTATATATAAAGTAGCCCAAGGACTCTAAACCACTTCAACATTACAAGCCCCTTGAATATTATCATATAATTGTGACCTGCAAAGTAAAATAAGAAAATGCTACGAAGTGGCGGATGTCCAGTAAAGCCACCAGACTATTACAGGAGGGTATCTGTAGCTATTATTTGTCACTAGCTGTTATTTATATTGCATATGATTCAACAGATGGTCAGGCAGATGCAATGGCAAGGTGAGACAACCACAGCAGTGAAGGCTGGAATAGAAGATGCTGCAGCTGGAGGCAGAGGGCTGTGCATGGAGAGAGATGGATGGGGCCGGTGGCCAGGTGAGGGAATGAGCAGGAGACGTTCGAGCGACTGAACCTGACAAACCCAAAGGAAGGGTCAGCTGCTGACTGTGGGGCCCTGCAAGATCTGAGACATGCTGGGAGCTTCACGGGGGCAGGCCAGGTAAAGGAGCCTGTCCCGCTCCCCTGGCAGTATGAATAAGAGCGAGGGAGCTGAAATGTTGATATTGGATTTACAGGAGAACTGTCCTCCTGCTGCATTGCTGGGAACAGAGTTAACCCCAGAGATCTCAGGTAAAATCTACAAGGGCAGAAGTGAAGAAGCAATCAGCACTGATCTGACGCAGGGTGTTTAGTCAGTGCTGGCTTTGCCTGTAGGCAGGATTTTGGGCAGCAAGTTTGGACACAAAGACACCGCAAAGAAGTACTGTGATTCAAAACCATGGATGGCGTGCTGCCAAAGGCATGGAATGCACCACTGGAAGGAAAAAACACTGCAACTTTTTGAGGAAACATAACAAAAAAGGGAAAAGTAAAGTTTTCTCTTTGGACCATAGCTTTACCTTGGTCAGTTGAGATATGCTGAAACAAGTGAAAGATGGGGCACTAAGTGCAGCTTGCCTGGTCTCAGCAGGTGGCAAGACAAGGGGACTGGTCTCAGGGCAAAGCTCTAGGATTCACATTCAACTTGTGACTGGAACTACTTCTCACATGAGCTGTATGACCCTTAAAAAGCAGAAGGCAAAAGCCCTGTGCTTGCCCCAGCTGCTTGTAAATTTGGGAGTGGAAAAACCAAGAGAGGTAGTATCATGGGTTCATTTTCCTTTGTGGAGATGTGATGATTGGCAAGGAAGGTCTGTCTCTGGACATCTGATGAATTCTCATACTGAGAACTACTTTATGTCTACGTGTCATGTCTATGAACTGAAAAAGTCCCTGTGGAAAGTGTGACCTCACTGCCTTGGGCATCTTTTGCCCCATGTTGACATAAAACCTATGGAAGATGGAAGAAGGATTTCTTGCACATGGCACAAAAGTAGAAATAGACGTTCTTTACAGTTTCATAGTTCAATAGACCAGTCTTGCACAACTGGGTGAAGCTATGTGGAGAAAGCCAAAGAGTAATGGAAACAAATCAACTAATGGGAGACTTTGATCAGTTAATGATTCTGATAAATGTCTCACTTCACAAAGGAAATGTATTCTTCTGGTAATCTGGAGAGAAAGACAGAAGGAGATGGCAACAAGGACGAAAGCTTGGTGTAAGAGAGAGAAAGACTCTGAAACTACATCTATACAAAACATGCCTGTGACCATTATCTAGCTCTGAAGCCAACTGGCACAGACTGGCGTGTGTCCACATTATTAAACTCTTGCTTTCCAGGCACTGTGGCTGAATACAAATTGCCTGCTGGGATTGGCCTTTGGCCTATGCTATCCCCAAACCATGCCTGGGAAATATTCAGGAGACAGCTAGTTGTCTAGAGCCAAACCATGCCAGGAACCATTGTAACAATTTGACTCTATAAATAATTGAGTTCCAGTGCCTGGGAACATTATGTGGCACTGTTTAATTTACTAGGAGAGATGAAATCTGTGATCCTAGCCTGGAACAGAAATCTTGGACATCTTAGAGCACCCTGAGAAATGGAAAACCCTAGAACATCCAGCGGACACAAAAGAGTGCTGATGAAATGGAGGCAGGCATGGGTTTGCCTACAGATGTGCTCCACCAGTCGCAGCAGAGAGTATCTGGGTATGGAAACACAAAATCAATCTCCTTGCTTTAGCTAACATATCTGCCTGAAAAGCTGCACCTGGAAAACCCGCAGGGCTGGAAACGAGGGAAAGGTATAACTAAGCTACAGAGGATTCACCATTGATCCTCAGGATCTAGGAAAGCATGGCCAAAGGTCTTATGGTCCTATTTTAGTGAGGGGGTAGGAGATGAGGATTATGTCCAAGAGCATTATGCAAAGAACCAGGACTGAGCCTGCTCAAACTAGGGACATTATAAAAAAAAAGGAGTTGGGGTAGGGACACAAATGCAGCCAGATGTGTATTGCTGAGGAGGATGTGATGACTCCTGATAAGTAAAACCTAGGTGAGAGATTCCCCAATTTAGTTATGCAAAATTGTGTCAGGCAAGTGACATCAAGTCAGGACCGAGATATATCATCTGGTTTACACTACAGTTTAGCTCAGAAAGATGTATTATCCATTAAAGGTGATTGGCAAGTCATTTCCATGACACTTCATGAATGAATAAGAACATGCAGAAGTATCATGATACAGATAAGCACGTGCTGTGAGTTCTGAAGCAGCCGATGCCACAAGTCACGTGCATGAGAAATTCTGGGCATCTGCTGAAAACTGAAAGCCCTGAAAACTTGGTATGGTAATTGACTGAGCATATTATGGAGAAAATCTTCTCATACATCTGACAATCCATCTCTGTAAGTCACATAAGGAAAAGCTCATATCCTGACAGGAGTAATGGAAGATATGAGGCAGTAGGGGTGTACATTTCCGTCTCTGGAAAGGGCAAAGGGACTGTGCCAGAGAGCCTAGGGAATGACAAAACCATGGAAAGAAAGAGCCTGAAGTTTTGAAACTCTGCACTCAAGTGCTTTCGCAGAGCATACCTCAACCTGCTTCATAACTGAACACAGCTAAGCCTCCCCAAAGTACTCCGTGAGAAAGAAAAAGAGGTGCAGGCACAGCTTACAGACATGGTCTCAAGGCCCCGAGGAGCGGTCAGACCCGAGGGCTGTGCAGTCTGTGACTGGCAAGTGTGGGCTGGAGCCTGGTCAGAAAGCACTCTCCAAAGCACGTGCAGCCCCTCAAACCTAACCGTGCCTGGAGGTTAGCCACGTTGGAGGCACCTCGGGAGACAATGGTCACAGCACTCATTTTGGGGAAGACATTGAGGGAAGGAGAGCCAGGGGAGGCAGCACACACCAGGCTCGTAGGTAGTCTGCCGACCCCTCCGGCAGAGCAGCAGCGACACAGCGAGACTACCCATGGCTACCAAACGGCTGCCCCACAAAAGCTGCTCTAGGATAGTCCCAGAGCAGTTGTGCAAAGACAGCGTGGATGCGTCGAGACTTTAGCGACAGAGGTCTGGAAATTACTGCATCCACCTCTCATGGAAAGGAAGCCTTCAGAACCATCTGGTTTTGGTCCTTCACTGATTTCTGAGACTCAGAGGTGTTCAGACACCAGTAGGGATCCGGGCCTTTGCATGGAAAACGAGAGTACACACAAGGCTTACATGGGGTGTATCTGATGGACCTGTAGCCCATTATAAGCATTCGCACTTACATGCTGTGGTGTGGTGTCCAAACTCACCGTTTCTCGGTGTGCTCAAGCGAATCACCACCACACCGATGATCACCACAGTTGTGACTAATTTCTGTTGCTGTCCCTTGCATTTTTGGGAGGAAAGCCAAGTACTGAAACTGGGGATAGAAGCTCCCCCGGTAGATGTTTCAAGCTGCCTTTCCCCTAGTGCCTGAAAGCTCCCTGGCTGTGCAAAGATCTGACAGCGCAGGCCGCAAAACGCACCGTGGTGCCAAGCGTGAGGTAGGGGAGCACAAGGGACAAACGGCATTTTTAGTTGTCTGCTTCCTACATGATATTTGACAGATTTTTTTTATTACCAAAACTAAAAAGTCTGGAAACAGAATGTTTTATGCAGTTGCTTTATCGCTCTTCCTCTGACTCCATGGATGAGGACTTGAGACTCCCTCAGGCCAAAGGTCAGATTTTGTAAAAATAAGTTTTTATTAGTCATGAAACGTTTCTCTGCTTTTTAAAAAACACAAATGAAGTCTCATGTTTTTCGGACAGTCACGTAAGTTTGCAGCTGAAACATGGCAAAGTAGCACCTAGTACATGACAGTCAGAGCCGCTGGGTAGAAACCAATGAAAATAAAAAAGAAATATCCAAAAGAAAAAAAAACCAACAACAACAAAAACCAACAACAAAAAGTAAGTAAGTTTGCAGAAAGGTCATTTAGTGTTGTGAAAAACAGAACCCATTTTTTATAACACAAGCATCAACTTTCCTTTAGAGACTAGTTTGTAAAACATTTCCTCCGGCGGTGTGACGGAAGGACCACCGCATCCTCATGTCCATCCCTGACATGGGACAGGGTTCCCTGGAAGCGACACATACATCCAGAAACAACGGCTCCTTCCCTGCCCTGTTCTGAGGCTGACTGGCCTGTATTTAAAGCTGCCTTTGAAAACATTGCACGTAACATTATAGAAATAAAAGGAAGCTCCTTTTGAAGGACTACCTGTTCTTTATTATAACTGAAAGTCTGTGCAATAATCATGAAACCCTATGCGCTAATATTTAAGTGCTAATAAACCTCCATCTCATTTAGTTGGTCTAGATGACAACTGAGGGGGATAAAATACTGCTGGCTGCTGCTCGTGTTCCTACCTGCCGTAACCAGGGGTTTTTGTGGTTCGACTCTGCCTTACCATTATCTCTGCCTTAAAAATTGAGTTTTATCTGCTTTTGCTAGCTTTTACAAGGCATCAGGACCAGGCCCTATGCAAATCTCTTTTATTGTCAACCCTCTACATGTTTTACAAGGAATCCATTAGTTTTTGATTTGCAGGTCTCTGCAAATCATCATAAATACTAAAATTACTGCATCGCTTGTAGTTTTTCTCTTGCCCATCTGGCAGGGCCCGATGCTGTTCTGCCAGGTAACTTTCAAGATGTACATGTCAACAGCAACAACACCTTGGGGAAAAACAAACATAAAAAGATTGAATTAAAATATTGATCTGCAGTCTTCTGCCAGGGCTATGTAAAACCCCATCCTGAAGCCACAACAGCTTCAGGAGACCTGGGGGAGCTGGGTACAGATTTTGGTCACACAGTTTCAACAGATTATATTAATTTTTAAGAAGTTTCGCCCTTCAGCCAGACTTTACTGTTCTGCAGCTGCAATGTCCTTACGTAGGTGCTTACTTCAATGTAATATCAAGCAAAATGGTTTAGTTTAAACTTCAGGAGAGGGAAATGGAGGGCAGGAGAAGGAAGATTCGTTGGAATAAGCAGGCTGCAGGCACTTCATTCACTCTTCTGGTGTCTTCAGTTCCGTGTTTTCTACTCAGCAATTGTTGGCTGCATCAAAGGGAGCACAAGTGCAGCTACAGCTCCATCAAAACTTGTATCACCCCCTTAAGTGGCATAAGATTAGTAATTCCTCTTTGTTTTATTTGACTCTTAAACCTTTCATGGTTCTAATCAACCTGGTTACTTGAAAAATCAGAGAACACAAAATGGTCAACAGTTAAGGCTCAGTTCAGCCACTTAAACACAGATATTTACTACCACTGAGATACCCTAGGAAATCTCACCCGGCCTCTCCTGCTAGTCCAGAAGAGTATGAGCGTTCAGCAGGTCCTGGGTCATCTTTTGGCAGCACATTGTCCATGTCTCAGGGCATTTCTAATGGCACTGAGTGGAAGCTCAAATCCATAGATTATCACCGAAATCCAGTGAAAGATGTCTGCTTACATTTTTGTATTTAGCTTGTACTTAGTTTCTAGTTTGCTGTTTCCATTTCTGACCTGAGAAGGGTTTGTGTGCCCTTGAAGTGCCCATTTTCCCCAACAATATCACTGCATCTACTAAAGGATTATACTCCCCCTCTCAACCTTACCCCTTTGTTTTCCTCGGCAGAGGAGCAGTGTCATATTGTGGCAGCTCTGTCCAGCTCAAATCACTACCTACCTGCTTCTGCAAAGAAAAAAAAACGGCTTTGCAAAGCCCTTTTGGGGCTGCAAAGAATAATAAGAAACCCCAACACATTTTGATAGGAGCAAGTGGGAAAATACAAAAGAAAGTGGGAGGGAGGCAGAGCAGGACACCTGAGCTTTAAGAGGCACAAATCCACGATGAACCCCTTACTAGTTTTGCTCGGACTGTAGGGCCCCAACCAGGGCAGCCCCACACCGGAGCCGGGCGGGCAGCAGCGGGGGACGGACCCAGGGGAGGGGGTGGCAGCCTATTAAAAAATTACTCTTTTTTTTCCCCATTTCTTTTTTTTTTTCCCCTCTGCAGCTTCAAAGAAAAACGATTTGCTCATTTGGTAATAACTGATGGGGTCCGTGAATTACCGAGCTAGCCCCCAGCCTAGTGTTTATCTCCTCGCCAATAAATCTCTAAACTGAAGCAATGAAGCTAAGTAGTGCTGCTATTTCTGCATTTTATTTCCATATTAATCAAAACACAAGCCCGCCCCCGCCTCCTCCCCAGCCCCGTGTAGCTGGAGAAGATGTGACCAGTGAGGGGACAGCATGGGTCGGACTCGTCAGATGGGGGGTCCGGTGCGGGGGGGGGGGGGCGGAGAGAAAAGAAACCCCACAACTGAGGGAGTTAAACCAAAGGCCCAGGGCCTGCGGGGCTGGTGTCAAGTTTGGGGCAGACCCCTGGAGGTGAGGGCAGCGGGGTCCTCCCCCTCCCCCATGGGAACTGGGAAGCACTGGGAAGGCAGGGGAAGCTGCTTTCCCCCGGGACTAAGAGCAGCACTCGCCATCCCCATGGCCCCGGCCCGGCCGGGACCTGGCGGAAAATAAGTGGATGCAGAAGGGAAAACAAACGGGGTCCATCAACCTCGGATATATTTATATTTATATTTATATTTATATTTATATTTATATTTATATTTATATTTGCTTATGTTTGTGTACACGTGCACGTATTTTATATATGTGCACGTGGACATTACTTATTTTTGTAGCGAAAAATAAACGAATTTCCCGAGGGCGCAAAGTCCCCGTCCCCGCCGGGCGAAGCTGCCGGGGCCGAGCCGCCCCAGCCCCGCAGCCCCGCCGCCCCCTGCCCGCCCCGGCGGCCACGGACGAGCCCAGACGGCGGGCGCTGCCAGGCTCCGCCACCATCGGATCTTTCCCCCTTTCCTGTTTCTATCCCCCAACCCTTTTTTTCCACCCTTCCTTCTTTTCTTTTTTCCTTTTTCCTTTTTTTTTTTTTTTTGATTTTTTTGTTTATTTGCAGGATGTCTTTGTGGAGGGAAACCCTCCCAAAGAAAACCCCCACCGTTCCCCATGGGCATCTTCTCCAGAAGTTGGGGGTTTGATTTGTTTTGTTTTGTTTTGTTTTGTTTTGTTTTGTTTTGTTTTGTTTTTTCCCAGGGGAAGGGAAGGGAAGGGAAGGGAAGGGAAGGGAAGGGAA
>JAVKLA010000081.1:25590850-25648025 GCA_034782735.1 Sagittarius serpentarius
CCGGCCCAGCGGCGGGCGGTGGGTGCGCTCAGCGGGGCGGGGGGGCCGCGCTGCCCCGGGGCGGGCTGGCTGCGCCCGCCACCTCTCCCCACCCGGGGAAGTGCCGGCCGTGCCCCCCCACCCCCGGCCCCGGCCAGGGGCCTTTCGGAAAGGGCTGCGGAGGAGCTCCGGGCTTGCCGCTGTCCCGGTTCAGTCAACAGCAAAACTCCCCCCGACGCCGGCAGCGGCGAAATTAACCCGCGGGAGTCAGAAAATCAAATGTTTTCCTAATCGGGGCGTAGGAGAAGGGCGAAAATGGTAGCTGAGTGGTAGCTAAATCAAATTAACGCGCGCTCCCCCGCCTTTTAATTCCTGTTTTCACAACGGCAGCGAGATTTGGTGCGGGAGGGAAGTGTATTTTCTCTGGAAAGGCAAACTGCTGGGGAGATCACGGAGCACCAGGTGCGAGGATTTAGAGGCTTCTCGGGACGGAAACCGTGTGTTTTCCGATACCGGATTTTAATTAATGGGTGCACTTCAAGGCAGTGCCCGACTTTGAATTCCGGTAGAGTTTAGTAGGGAAATCGGGTGTGCTTTTCTCCTGCGTAGCGTTAGTATGAAAGAATATTAAATCTTGCGCCTCCCTTGACTTTATTGTCCTGGCCGGCAACAGAGAATCGGATTCGTGACATGAAGACTGGTTGAATCAGTATTATGTATTAGTCTTTGGGGTTTATTAGAAGGCTGTTAGCTTTTATGGTTCCTGGCTATTAGTTTTGGCTATCTCTGTTCGCTTTAAATTTCATTTCGACATTTGACAAGCCTGCTTTCTGTATAAAAATAGCTGTAACTGTTAGCCTTGTAATAAGGTAGTTGTTGGTCCTGTTGAAGAAACACGGGTCACTGCGTTACCAGAAAGCTCTCAGCCCGCGGTCTGCGAGGCGGGTGCGGCTAGGAACGGGTTGCGCGGTACCGCGCCGGGTGCTAAAGCCGAAATTTGGTTGTTTCTAAACGGTGTTGATTTTATTTTAGAGAGGACGACCGAGATTCCCTAACCGCGTGCTGATTTTCCTCAAAATACGTTACCGGATTACATTTAGATTGACGGTATAATTCAGATTGATAGCATCTCGCCGTCTGACACTTTGACATCACCGAAGTGAACAGGCTGAAAGACTATTTTAGTTCTTGTGTCTATGACGAATTTGCTTGCCAGAAGCAGGGCAATACGAGGGCAATGTCGAGTCCCCTTCTGACTGGAAACGGATGAGAAGGCTGTCCTGGGCTGCTGCAGTCAAATTCTGCAGCCAGACAAACCCGGAGATAATATCCCTCTGGCTGGATGCGGGAAATTTCTTCTCTGTTCATACATTTTCAAATTCGTTGGCAACAAGGGGTCAGAATAAAATTTCCCCCTGTTTATTAAGTACGAAACTGGAGCCCTTACTCAGACCTTTAAAGTATCCTGCGGAGGACGACAGGATCGGGTCCATACTAGGCACTGCTTCTGGGGAGAATATAACCTTAAAGGAAATAACTGCTGGGCATTCCAGAGCAGCTAATTAAGGATGGCATTTTATTTTCTGTATTTAAATACCGATTTGTAAAACTTCTGGAAAAAATATGGCATAAAACCTTAGTAATAAAATTTAAAATGTCAAAGACCAATTAATTAGAGACGTGCAAATTGCTAATCCTCTGATATATGACATTTGCTACCAAAAGCCTGAAATTAGTTTCCATAAAAAATAAAAACCACTTAATCGACAGTTTGCATTTAATTCCTTTATTTTTTTTCTGTAGTGAATGCACCTGAAACCTGCATTTTATTTACAGAAAAGGTTACAGAAAATCAGTTTGAATGTTTCTAAAGCTGTCAGACATGCCATGGTATTAGCCAACTGTGAAATACTTTACTCTCTTTGGAATTTTAGAAGAAAAAACCTGCCAGTATTGCTGAATATGCATCCATTAAATAGTTTATTTTTAGATGCTTGGTAAAACTTGCACAACCTCCCAAATACAGCCACAGAGACGAGACTGTGATGCACATTTCGCATACGCAGAGCTCAGCCGGTGGTGCGCACTTCACATAGGCAGAATGGGCTAAACCTGGCATTCCTGGCAAACAAACTTGTCACATACTTTGCAATCACGGCTGGCTTGTCACCACGTTGAAGGATAATAACGCTGCTCAAAGGCCTGTGTTTATTTTCTCTTTTGCCTTTATGTTCTGGGCCCCATTCGCACCTAAAACATTAACGTTCTTAAATGGGCAAGTTTTCTTTTTCTTTCTTTCTGGCCTTTCATGTCACTTGCAGTTGTTTGCACTTTCATTACTGTGATCTTTCTCCATCTACTGCACTTGATACCGAAACTCATCCGTCCGTTTCTAAGAACCCTCTCGCTCACTGCTTTACTAGATAGCCGGCAGTTACAGAGTTAGTCTCAGAGTCACGTAGGCTATTTAAATATCAGCTATAAGCAATGCAGGAGATGGACAGAGAGCACATGAGAGCTCCCTCCCACTCCCTCCAAAATCCCCCCCATCAGAAACCTCAGATGCACTGCTGTTTAGTGAGCTGCTTAAATGTTTAAAGTCATCCTAGGCCAGAATGAAAACTTTGGTGTTATAACAACTAAAGATTGAAAAGTTTTGCCGTCTCAGAAACAAGTAAGTTTAATGCAATTTATTTTTCATAGCTATAGTGAAAACAAATAAAGCCATAGAAATTATTCAATAACTCTTCCTCTAGACATTCGAAAGCATGGAAGACTCACTAAAGAGAAAGAAAAAAAATCATTGTCTCATTTTGTATCTCAATTTTAAACAATGCATGTCTTAAGTGAATATTTACATGTTGTTAATAGGCTAGTACAAATTCTAGAAGACACAACAAAAATTATCTGCAGTCTATTCACAAACCTTTGCCATGTCTCAGTGTTTGGGGACGGGCGTATGGACTGCCTTCACCACCCCTGAATAGAACTCTATTGTGTGGGCTTGTTCCATTGGGATCAATGGGACAACATGTGCAATGAGATGCTAATGAACTCCAGAAACGATGGTAAAATCTGGCCCGGCTAAGGCATAGGGCTGTTTTTATAAATCACTTCTGAGTCTCTTGCTATACTGCTTTTAGTTAAACTGTTGAAACCTCAAATGTTCAAGGAGGCTTTACTGTATAAAATAAGTTTTTTGTGTCATTTAAATCACATTTTCCCACACTTACAATTTGAATCGCTTTCCATTCTCATCTTGTTTAAAGTTGCAGCTGAAATGAGGCAGTCCTTTTTCAGAGGCAATTGCACCGTTAATGTAAAAACGGTTCCACAAATGGAAAATAAAATACACTGGAGGAAAATAACGTCAAGCACAAGTATAAAAGAGAAGAATGATGGCCAGACGGCAGGCACACGGGAAAGGATAGTTGGCAGCGTGTAGCCCAATGGTTGTTGCCCCACCACACCTGCAGAACCGCCCCCTAGTCTTCACAAATGTGTCTCTCGCACAAGGCGGGCAACAGTCCCAGGCCCATCTCAGACAAGTCCTTAAGCAGCAGTGGAACTGCAGGGGGAACTGTGCTAGGCGAGTGCTTAAGACCAGGCACAGGGCTGCTGTGCTGTGGGAGACTGGTGGCTGCAGGGCCCATCAGTTCCCTTTCTTGGTCCTGCAGTCCTTCAGCCTGGGTGGGGACGTAGGATTAGAATGTGTCGTTTGACTGGAAAACCTACAAACCTATGGATGTAACACTGGAAGCCTGTGACTCTTGGCAGCTTGGAGCAGGCTTAGAAGTACTCAGACACACTAGTGATGAGGATCATAAAAGTCCCACCTCTGTCTCTTCAAAGAGAGAGAGAGAGGGAGAGAAGACCAGGTCCACTGACAACATCTTTTCTCATCAGCTTATGGCAAAGGTTAATTATTAACTGTTGAAACACGGATGAAGTGTGGAGTTTGTTTGCTTATTATGAGGCCTGTCAGGGCTAGAACCAAACCTTACTGAAGCTGACTGATGTCTCTCGGCTTCAACAGACTCAGAGGTCAGGCCCCTAAAATTCAAATCACCAGTGCAGTTCCTTGCAATAAAGAACCAGTGAGTACTGTAAGGAAGGGCTTAATTACTCCAATGAGAACATTTAGTTTTTAAACAAAAATGCTTTAATTGGGGGCAGGCCCTTTCATATTTGTTTCCCAAGAAGGAAATTGATTAGCAAAATGTTAATAAGATCTTAAGAGAGCCTGTGCCAGCCATAGACACCAAGCTTAGCTAAGGGAGCTCACAGTTTCTTTTCAGCCACTGACGCTGAGCAAAACTGTTTCCAGGGGAGGACCTGTAAGTAAAAAGCAAGCTATCTTCTCTAGTTTGCTAATACTGCTTCTGTAACCATTTTGCCTGTTACTCTTTTGCAACTGAACCAAAGGTGAGTGTCCAATAGCAGCGGTTTCATGTATCCAGATCCAGCCTGAAGCCATTATCTCTTTTTCTTTGTCAGGAAGACACTTCCTTGCAGGAGTGCTTAGCTGGGTCCCTGGTAAACCTCTACCTTCACATGGAAATCAGTGGCTTGAGATACTGCTAGCAAAGTTAATTTGGAGAGGAAATACAGGTGACATGAATGATTCCGGTTAGTGCCCCGACTCCTCTGCCATCGGAAATGCTGCTGGCTGGGAGCATGGGATGGAACAGGATATTGGGAGCTACAGCCCCATCTCAACCAGTTTGTACACAGCAAAACAAGAAGCTGGCACTGCCTCTATGCTACCACCTTTTTTCTTTCAGATATTTTGTATACTCAGCGGAGGCAAGAGCTCTAAGATTCTTCCAGGCACAAAGAATATCATTCTGGAGTGGGATGACACACACAAAAAACAAGGAAAATCCTTTGCCTCTTAATTGCCAGAACACCATTTTGCCCAAAGGTCAATAAATATTTTATCTCATCCACTCATCATTAACTCTCACTAACAGTTATTACCTGTAGTTCAGTGAGACCAACAGACCCAGAAAAGATGGATACGTTGAGATGTGCAAAACCTTCATGGAGGGGAGTGCTATGTAAATAGGTAAGACAGATGGGAAGGACTGGGCAACAGTAAGCAGAATGATAAAAAGTAAAGGGGAAGAAGCAAGAAATTATATGTATTTGTAATTCTGTAGCTCTGTATGACTGGTGTTCACAGCTGCAGTGGGAAGTAATTATTTTTACCACGTCTGAAAATGAAAGTCAATTCAAAATGAAGTTTGCAGGTACATACGTTTTGGTTTGTCTTTTCTTCATATCAGCTTTGTTACTTAGAGAACTTCTTCTCCAGAGCTGACAGGCACCTGAAATGGATAATCAGTGTGTTGCAGTTCCAGATTTTGCAGATATTGCTACCTTTTTCCTAAATTGCAGAGGCCTGGTCTTGCATCATTGGTGTATGTGGACTATTCAGAAATCCCTGAAGATTTGGGGAGAGTATACAGACCTGATAGCCTCCCTGCTTTTCAGTGTTTTAAGAGTTTCCACCTATCTGAAATCCTACAGAGTCACTTGTATGCCACAAAATTTTGTCTCTTATCAAAATCACCAGAATTTAGACACTTACTTCCTTTAATCTGGATATTCATGGCACCCTTTCCCAAGTATTTTTATTGAAGCAGGACTTGGAGTTACAAAAATACCAAGTTAATAAAATATTAGCTCAAACGTGGCCCATTTTATTCATGAGAATAAAGACCCACTGGGCTTTATACTGGCTTACTCTGGTATTAGTAGGTTAATATTAAATATATTGGTTTCAGCTAATACTCACCTAGGACTCCGTGCCTTTTAAAGATAAAAGTAAATGGAAATAATTAAGAGAGTATCTTTGATATTTTGGTAACATTTCTGTTTCCTTCAGCCTATTTCACCTACTGTGAAATTTCTTTCTAGGCTGAAAATTGTAAAAAAATACACACTTATTGCAAATAAAAAATGTCACTGAAATGATTTTCTGCAGGGTATGAAAAGTTTTCCTTTTTTTTTTTTTTTGTCTGGTGTATATGTTCTTGTCCCTTATAAGTCGTAGCAAACAATATAGTATTCCACAAGAGCGTTTCTCCTAGTGAGCAGAAAGTGAGCAGAAAGACTGAACAAAAGAATGAATTAATTAATTAATGGATGAATGTATTAAAAAAAGGCTCCACCTGCTCTGCTCCAAAAAGCTCTCACTATACTACAGGGAGGTTTGTTACACTGACTGATATTAAACCCTTCCTCTTAATTTTTGAACAATATGATTTATCTACATTTGGAGTGACTGCCAAAATGCAAACTATGTTAACACAGACTGTGCCATTACTGATGTGTCTAATATCAGGAAATCACCACTGTCATTGCCCTAAAGGCAACAAGGAAGGCAGTCTATCAAAAATGGAAGGGGAAAAAGCAGATTTTTCTCTTGCTTTATCAGAAATGCCTAACACACTTTTTAAATCTTAAGGTCTTGCCTTGCCCACGTGAACAGTTCACTTACACGTGAAGGATTTAACTTAATATGAGCAAAGGCATCCTTTTAAGAATTTTGTGCCTTTATGTCCTAAACCCAGTCATGCTCCCTTGTCTTCCAACAACAGGCAAGCTAGATTGTAACAAACTGCGTGCGAGAGGACCTTGATTTGCCTACCAAACCTCAGCAGAGATTGCCAGAAGTTCGCAGAAGGGCTGCTCTAAAAACAGAAACAGGAAAGCCAGGATACTTCTGTCTTCATGTTGGGGCTATAGCAGGGCCCCACCGGTGGCAGCGAAGGGAAAAAGTTGGTGGCTAAGGGGTGCTGGATTAAGGGGGGGGGGGGGGGGCAATGGTGTGTCGTCCCCCCCCCAGACAAAGGGCCCGGTCCCCCGCAGGAAGGTGCTGAAATGCAAAGCAAGCTCCCAGCTCCTTTTCTCTCTCTTGGTGGCATTTGGAAGTGTAAAGCTTTGAATACCAATTGCTTGAACTGGACATATGTGAATCTCTTCTAATCCTACTAATCCTGTCCCCAAGTGCTTCTTTGTATGTGGAGGCAACACACATAGATCTAAGTGAAAGTGGCCGTAATCCTGGAAATGTGGAAAAATGTCCCAGTGTGGGAGTTGGGAGAGGGAAAAGCTCCCTAGCGGAGGGGACCCGCTGGAAGAGCATTGTGTTTGTGGGGTGAGCGAGGGGCGGCAGTGGGGGCAGGGAAGACATGAAGAGCTCTCACCTTCCCTGAGCTGTGAGGAGGAAAGCAAACCCACCCAGCGGGAAAGCTCCCTTGCAAACAGCCATCGCACACTTGAGCAAACCCACAGAACTGAGACAAAGTTTCCAAACGCTGGGAAATTCACCCACCGGCAGCTTTCAGCACTGTGAGCTCAGCAGGCTAGGCACTAATGTGCTGACTTCATTATTTCCCAACTTCGCCCCGCTGAATGGCAGATTTGTGTAGGGAATGGTGGCCTACTGCTCTGTCCTTCCCTGGCCACAAAGATAGTGAGAGGACCTGGGATCATGGCCCCACTCAAGGGCCTTGGCTCTGTCTTACTGGGGACCCTCTTTGCGCAGGCGTGAGAATCGGGCCATGCAAGCAGATGTCTGCTGAACACTAACAGCGCAGCAGAGAAGAAGTCAGCTCGCAGGTGATCAGTTGTATTATTCATTCAGTCCCTCTGAAAACTGATTTCAGGCATCAAATCCTCTAACTGTACATAGGTAAAAGCATAGAGAGGGAGAAGTTTCTGTGTCTTTGATTCAACACTGAAACCTCAAGATTTGACTGGGCTGTTACTTAAAATTAACATCCACTTGGATATTAACAAACCCTACGGATTTTCCAAATATACAAGTCATATAATTCAGCCACACGAATTTCCCAAATGTCAGACAGCTAATTTACATTTTCTTGGCTAGTCACTGAATAAAGTGTGTTTATATCCCACAGTAGATAGTGTACAAGGAAATTAATCTGTTTTTTGTATGTGCTTTCAAAAGATTTAAAAATATGGAGCAATTGATAACATTATTTGCCAGCCAAATCTTTATTTTGCTCAATAAATCTCTAGATAAAACCATGTTAGGTAAGAAAATCTAAGGCTATATATTCTCTGGGAGCTGACTTTTTTATTATCTCACCAGACTTTGTGCTTTCATAAATAAGTGTCAGCTGAAATTAACCTGCTGTTTAGAGATAGTATAAAGCATCCCAAAATCAGCCTGGGGACTGGGAGTCAATTTTTTTGCACATGAACGTCCTGAATGTCACAGGGACAGAAAATGAGGACAGATCCTTAATTTTGCATGGACAAAGCAATAAGATTGTCTCTTGGAAACATGCTAAGCCAACCCCAACAAGGCACTAAAATCACTTAACAGGAAAGAACTCGGGGAAGAGTTTTGCTGTGTGTATCAGAGAGCATGTAGGATAAAATGGGATGAGAATAAAACGCTAGCTAAGCCTAGTATCAGTGGAGCTGTGTGGACTTGACCCCGCTGCTGGCCATGGAAACACCTCTCACGTGAAGAACTGTTAGTAGTCCCGGCATACAAGGGACACTGCTGATACCGCACTGGCAATCTCCTCTGATTCCAGCAGTGCCACCCTGCCTGCAGCTTGGCCAGAGTGCCATCCCGCGGGCTGGCACGGGAGGGGGCCTGGCAGAGTCCAGCCCTTCGGGGCAGAGAAAATCCATGGGGCCAGGGGATCCCCAGGGTCAGGGTACACCGGCACACTTGGTCCCTTACATTAGACTTCACAACCAGAGAAGAGAAGGGAACCAATCTGTCTATAGGGAAGCTGCCTTCATTTGTATTAAATGGCCCTGTGGTCCAGAGGTACCTGTGGTGCCCGCTCCCTCGGGACGCTGTGCATTTTACAGCTGAAGCGAGGGGATTTTGATTTGTGAAGGCCTCACGCCCTCCTGCCCTCCTGCCGGCAAGCCTCATCCACTCCCTGGGGTGCGGCGGGGCTGTGGCGGGCTCAGCACCTGCGTCCTGCTACCGACCCCTCCACAGCACTCGCAAGGCACTCACCAGCCCAGCCCTCTGGATGGCAGGGAGAGCTCTGGGGCAGCCTGGCACCTCCCTGGGTCAGTCTGCACTGGAGATCTGGGGCTGCTCAGCCCTCACGGCCCACGTTGCTCCACATTGCGAGCGGCTCAGACCACCATCCCTGAGGGCTGCCTCTGGGAAGCAAAGGATGAAACACGTGCCTGCTTTCCCCTGGGCAGCCATCTCCCCTGGCCCAGCCCCAGGACGGCAGCCCCTGCCCCAGGGCCACCACAGGCCTCCCCCAGGGCCAAGCCCGATCTTACGTAGCAACCCAGGCCTGCCTAGCAACCAGCTGCCTCAGAGCGCTGGCTGGCGGCAGCCAATCAGAATGTCCTGATGACCCACCCCAGGCAGCTGGTGCCATTTTGTCTCTCAGTGCTGGGAGGTGTGATGGATCCCAGACTGCCTCCGGGCCCTGAGACCAGCGGGCAGCGAGTGGCCCGAGTCCATACTGCTGGGGTCCCCTCCAGAAGGAGTTGTCCACATGCGCACTTCTTGCTGGGTGGAAGCCACAGCCATGCAGTGGCCCAGGCCAAAGCCAGTTGGCCATTTCACGGCATGACCGATCCAGCCCTCAGCCTTGCTTCTGCCCCGACACCAGCCGGTCTGTCAGCACGTGTGGTGCTGCGATGTCCCTCAGCTCCTGCTGCACACACCGCAGCTGCTGACCCTATTGCCTCCCCCCTGGAACCCTCTGTACCAAGGCCGTTTTGAACAGGCCCCAGCACACTCCACAGTCTCAGGCTGCACAGAGGGGTGGCAGTGAGGCCTGTAAGAAACAGGCACCGTTGGCACGTGAACACAGGTACTTTTTGGAGGATTGCAGCCTGACAAAATTCTTGTGGTGTTGCCTGTATTTTGTGGACCCTTCTTCCCAGGGTCTTGAAGTCTAGAGCTGTAGGCCTTGGCTCTCAGTGCAGTCCAGGCAGGCCTGGGGGGAGCTGCCTCCTCACCAGCTCTGGCAGGCTTCTCAGTGACAAGAAACTTTATAACAGTAAGACGGCCAGGTGCAGTCCAACTACATGTATGCCCAGGGCCCATCAGAGAAGAGGGGCAATGCCCTGCTCAGCAGCAGTGGGGTTTCTGGACCTTACAGAGCTTTTTCTCTCCACTTCCCTCAGGTGGGTGCTGACCTAGGTGTCAGGCTTCATGTCAGCCCCAGGTTAGAAGCGCTAGAGAGGATGTGGCAAGGCTCAGTTTTGGCTTGCGGGGACCCAGTGTGGTCCCTGATGGCATTCAGGCTTCAAAGGCCAAAGGGTTAAACGTTCATTTAGTCACTCTGCCCAACTAAGACAGGCCTTCAAGGAGCAGTGTTGTTCCAACCAAAGACCCATTTTTTTTTGAGGTGACAGCTGGTAATGGTGCAAGTGAGGTAAATATCTATGTCATGTCGAGCCAAGGTAAACCTGCATTGTACTGGACAGCAGGAATATAGGACATGGGCACAACTGGCTTGACGTCTGGACAAGATTTAAAAGGTCTTTCCAGAAGCACTTCAAATGCTGGTTGGCAAAGGGCCGTGCCTGCGGGAGACTTGAAGGGTAGGACAGTGCAGGTGTGACCCAGCCACCCTCAGCCTGTTGTGTAGCTGTGCAAGGGGGTGGGCTGCTGCCAGTGGAGCAGTCCTCATTTGCAATCAGAATCTGTAGCATACACACTGGAATGTGTCACAGTGAAGAAAATCAAGCCTAGATGTTGTTATCTCTGCTTGTCTACAGTCATCTTGGCACATCAACATTCGAGTGTGGGGAATTTTTTTTTCCCTAATACTGCCAAAAATCACGGGCATTATATCCAGGGTACATAAGCTAGGATTCTCACTGTCATTTTGTTCTCTTTGATGGATTCACACCAGCTAGGGATCTGACCCTGTTTCGATAATCTGCCCCAAATGCCAACAACTAGAGCCTGTTTCAGTTTAAATCAATGAAGCATTAATATTTTTAAAACAATTCAGTTTCAAATGGTTGCAAACAAAATGAAGAGATGTGGGGCACCCTGAAGGCTGAAGGAAAATCACTGAAATCAATTGGGTGAATTTTGAACTTAATATTTACTGTTGGGATCTACACAAATTCAAGAGCCGAAGGCAAGCTTAGTTGGATTAGTGCTTCAGTGGTCCTTCATTATCCATTTCTCCCTCAGTGACATGATTTGTGTCTTCAGTTAACTGTGCTTATTAAACGAAAACGATGAAGGACTGAGGCAAAAGTACATACATAGAAGGAAGATGTTGAATTTTGCTTATCTGTTTAGAACGTTACTGCATTTCATTAGATAGGAAATTTCACTGAGCTTTCCTACATGTTATTCCAGTGTTAAGTCTCAGAGCCTCATTCTGTCATTGGAAAACAGAGACACAGATCAGTTACTTGTTAGTCAGAAGACAGGCAGAAAGCAGAATCAGCTCCACCTGAACACAGGGTTTCTGAGTACAGACCACTCTTTTCTTCCTCTAGTTTACATTGTTTTCTAGGCTACGGTAACAACCGGAGAACCACTTGTGTGTAAGAGAATCCCAGTCTGCCTCCTGCAGGGAAAGCAGAGGTGGAAGGAGCCCCATCATGGTGTGAGTTCAGGCTTGGCTCTGCTGCAGACACTCTCAACGCTATGCCAGTGTTACAGCTGTCTTGCACAAGGAGGTCCTGATGCACTGGAGAATCAGGCTGCTGCTCTGGAGGGTGAACATATACCAGCTTGGCCTGTGTTGTGGAAGTCAGAGCCATGTAAATAACTTGAACTCAACAAGACTTTCTCTTGATACTGGAGCACCAGCTGATATGAACTATGAGGTTGGATCCAGTCACAGGGTAAAATGAGAGGGAAGGAGACTTTCATGTGGCACAGGCAATACAGGGGACACGAGCGTAAACTCTACTCAAGTCTCCAGTTAAGTCTGCAGCTGAATCTGAAATCATCCCATCTATTTAGTCATCATGCAGGTAGAAACTATTTCCCAGGGCACATTTCAAACAGCCTTTTAAATAGCCTGTTAAACCAAAATAAATATGACCACATTACTTTTTAATTTCTCAGTGTTTCAAACCTGGTTTAATTAGGCATACCACAACCTTGGAAAAGTCTAAGAAACTGGGAATTGATATTGATTCTTTATTATCACTTTAGTTGTCTAGTCTGATGTGTTAAAACTGAAACAATCTTCCAGCTGCAATGTCTAATGAACTCCAAGATCAAACAAGATCTTGCTAATTATGGAGTTAATGAGGACAAGTTCACAGGCAGAGTTAAGTTAGTCATTACATGTTTCAAAGCATCTTGAAGCTCAATAAGATCTTCATTTGGTGCTATAATGGTACATATTTTGCATTTCTTCCTGCTGAACATGTTACAGAAGGGCACCCTATGTATGGTATATGCTGCTAATCATGTGCAAATGGCACAAAGACGACTTCAATAAATTAAGAGACTGGCTGTTTATAAATCAACTCAACATTGAAATCTCATTTACATTTCTGCTATCCCATGTAATGTGTTTACACACAAATAATGTCAACATTAGCATGGGAGGGGGACGAATTTAAATTCCACAGCATGTTTCTGAAGCCAAACCGTCAAGGAAAGGTAATCAACATTTTAAATGAGCATAGAGGCAACTAGATATTAAAAAAGCAGCACTACTAAATCAAGGCTTTGATCTCACATTAGCAAAATGAACCTTACAGCTGTATCCATTTCAGGGGAATGCTTACACTGGGCACAAGTGGGATAGGGCAACCAAAGCAGTGCTGTGTTTAAAGCAAGTTATGCTTCTCAGTCCTGCCAGGGAAACTTGTACCTAAAAATTATTGTTTCTAGGACCTTTTGTAATCAGAGTTTATTCTCTGTTTATCTCCTGCTTTCCCAAGTTTCTCTTTTAAAATTGATGGTAACCTTGGACTCTTAGCTGTACCTTCTATCCTTGCACAATAGACGCTCTTAAAGCATCTGCAAGATTTATAATTGCAAAAAACCATGGACAACCAGATTGCTTCACCTGCATTGCTCAGTGCAAGCAGTGGCAGTTTGTCCCAGTGGCAAGAGTTTGACTGCATCCAGCAAATAACCATCCTGGATTAAATAATCCATTTCATGTGCTTTGCATTAAGCAAACCATGTCATATGGAACTAAAGATCACCTGACAACCTGTTGTGATTGCTTTAGAGGTCACAGTCCTGGACCGAGAACAGTAGAGCAGGAGATACCAGGTAAAGGCTCAGGGATACCAGCAATGACCATGAATCCCTGTGAGGTCCAAGCAAGCAATGGAGTCTGCAGTAGCATTGAGTAACACAGCTACCTCTTGATTTAGAACTGTAAATATATATATATAATTTCAAATTTCTCTTACAAGTACGTGGGAGATACATCTCCATTTGAAGAAGTGGAGCGGACCAGGTACACGTCACTGAAATGAAATTTTATTTTCTCATCAAGTCTTTTTTTATACAATGTAGTTCTTCAGGCCTTGGCTATGTGAGCCATTTTTTGGCATCAGCTCTGATTTATTTGATTCTTTCTCTTGCGTCACGTCCTCCATTATGCTACTACAGCTGTTCTTATGAGCCCTATGGCAAACCATATCAAGGAACTGATCTGAGTGAGAAATAAAACTTTGTTATATTTTTTCTGGATTATTTTTCAACCATATTAGTTAATGTCCTCATTTACTATGGTGCCACAAAACCCATTGTGCTGACACAGGAGGGGACAGACTGGAATGGAAGTAGAGATCTAAAGGAAATGTGGGGAAGGACAATTAGAGGTGGTTTAAACAGCACTGGCACAATATGTATCACAGTCTCAGTTTACTGATTCAAAACATACTTTCCTACCCCAAACTGAAGACAAAATTCTGTTTCTTAGCAACTCTCAATACATGAATGAATTTTCCAGCCTCTGCTTTTCTCCCAAGTGGCATCGCCTGGGCCCCCAGCATAAGATTTGGGGAGATATCTGTTACTTAGCCTGCAAGCTAAGCTTGAATTAGATCCATATTTAAACAGTATTTTGAAAACAATTTTTCAGAAACTCATAGGTGGGATGGCAATGTTAAGATGCTTTCATTTGTGGTCAGCTGACATGGCACAGAAATTTCTACCCTTTTGGCTAAGTTTCATTTGGAGGTTGGTATTCACATCAATCAGGAGCTCAGAATAAAAAATAAAAAGTACAATCTGTGTCACTGAAGTTTCCCTGACTGTACCCACATAGGCTTAGATCAGTCCTCAGAGCAATTTCCTCTCTTACAGCTGGTTTATGGCCTCCTGTCTGACTGCATTACTTTGCAACCTTCCTCTGCCAGCACTGGCAAAGGGAGGCAGGACAGCTCTCGCACTTGCTCTCCCTTGCTGCTGCTCCTGTTCGCTGCCCAGCGCTCCGCTCCCTGCCATTTCTGCTAATGGGTCTGGTAGTGTTTCTCTTGGCTGTCCTCGCTTCCTCAGGCAAATTGGTTTCCATTTCATGGCTCCATGTGGGAGATTTGGCATCGGAAATATATATCCCTGCAGCCCCCCCTGACCATGGAGGAGGGTACGAGGTGCCTAGTTCAGCCTCTCTCAGCATTGCCACAAGCTACCTTAGGCACATTTTTGTTCAGCATGCTGGCTGTTGTTCCTCTTGTTTGGTGGTGCAAAACTCTTCCCCAGGCCTGGTCTGAAGAATTTAGACCTCTCACTTGGGGCTAATGAATAGCATGGTGAGGGAAATCACTGAGCCTGCAGTGTAGCAGTGCCAAGAGTGAGCATCTTGTTCCTTGTGTAGATACAGCTTTCTCTCTGGCAGATACTCCGAGAAGTCAAAATTGGCTCTTAGAGCTGGAAATACAAAAAGCTCCTGGAGAAGCTCCTGAGTCAGGGAAAGGACATAAAAGAGAAGCTAAACATGAGGGAAAAACCTTGAGATCATACTGGGTAGAGTGACTCTGATTTTCTGTTATGCTTGAATAGTCTGCATGAGCAAAAACTGGAGCAGCATGATACCAGTCCTTTCTAAGCTGAGGAGACCGCTGGCCATCTAATAGATGAGAATCTTTTTCCTATTACTTCTTCAAGGAACTGAAAAATCCGCTAACATAATTTTAAACAGAATTATCTTTTTCCTTATAGCACAAATTCTAACTCGTTTCGTTAGCTTTGCACATAGTTGTGCAACAAGTCCTTTTAAGCAGTCCCTCAAAGGTTTTCTTATACCACTTAAAATAGGGAATGTTTTCCCATCCTACGTGGTCTTTGGTTTCCATTCCTTTCAATGTGATTTCTGCTTTGTTCCTTTTCTGTGCTAGGAGATGATAATGAGGTTCACACACCTTCTGCTCTGGTGCTTGGAAATCTACCCTGGGTTTAGCTCAGCTGCAGCAAGCTGAGAGGTTTCCCCTTGCATGCCGCCAATTTTCAGTGTGCTCATATGTGGCTGACGCGGTAGGGGGCTAATCCCAACAGCAAACATTATACTCTTTCCGTACTCACTTACACTTTGGAATCAAGGGTAAAAAGTTCTCTTTGAAGCCCTTTTTCTCTGAATGGTCTGGCAAGCTAACGTGGACTTCCCAGACTCTGGCCAGAATTCAAATGTATCGCAGTGCAGCTCAGTGACTGTAGCAATTGTCCCAGGCCCTCCCAGCCCACCAGCCTTCCTGTAGCATGGGATCAGGAGGACAAGCTGCTTTTTCAGGAAGTAGGAAGCCATTTATTTAAGCACAGCTGCAGCCAACATTCTTGAGCAAAGTTTACCCACAGCAAATTTGTCTATCTTTACCAGTCCTTTATCTCCAATGCCTTACATTGCAGCACACACCATTGCGGAAACAGAAAATAGGTGTTTTAGTGAAATTATTTCTGATCACTGGACATAGGTTGAGCTGGCAAGTCTGACCAGTGGAATAATGTTCAAAAGCTCATGCCCTTTTCCATTTCAATAACAATAGAGACACATTGTGTGCTCAATCTGGAAACAAATGTTGCCCATATTTGGATCTCAGTGGGAGCTGTGCATGTGGAATTTGGCCCAAAGAGTCGTGTTGCAAGATGCTGTTTCCCCTTGCCCTGCTCCAAATCTCGATTCTTGCTATTTGTAGACAAAGAACAGCTGACTGTAACAGAGGCTGTGTTGAAGTAAGTATCTGCCTGAAAACAGATTTTTGCTGCAGATGTGCATGTGGATGGAACAGAATAATTCTAGTGTTCTCTTGCGGGTTACTCAGAACTGGACTGGCACAAAAACCGCATCTGTTGTGTATCACCCTAGATGGGCATTTTTAGTCCAACTCCTTTTTACCAGTTCCTTGAATTCACAGGAAGGTCTTCCTTCTAGCTATGATTCCAAAGAAGAGAGACAATATTTGCAGCATTACATATTTGCAACTGTTTCCTATATTAGTCTGATTTTATTGGAACACTAATAAATTTTCAGATTAAGTGTACTGTAGAAAATTGGATGATGCTTTATGCACTCAGCTTCAACTCTTTGAAACCAGGAAAATGAGAAGGATCACATGCAGGCATCTGGGGAGGAATCTCCTTTCTTCCTCACATGCAGGAAGGGGGAAGCTTCCAATGGGACTATTTCAGAAGGGGGCCTAAACTTCTTCAGTGTGCACATGTTTTTAGCTGAGAACATTACTCGTTTAGGTTTCTTTGATACTCACAAATAAATGCATAGTGGAGGCTAAATTTCCTATCAAAAGTGGAATTGGATGACTAGGACATGGTCCTAAAAAATGGGAAGCAAAGGGATTATTCCTCTCAATAGAAAGAACAACTTACAGGTGTGGCTTCCACCTCCTCTGGGTGGGCAGGATCCTTGGACAGGAAGCAGGCCCACGTTGCAAGAGGATGAAGGGGAGAAGGAATTTGTGAATTTGAAGGAATTTTGTTTGTGATTTACCTCTGAACTTTTTCTTCCAGGCAAATCTACTTTCTGAATTTGACCTGAATTTTTGAGTAGATTGGGATGAACCAGACTTGATTCAGAGGTGAATTTCTTAGCAAGTAGATAATTTTCTCTGATACTTCTCTCTCCATGCTACATATGCAGCTGAACCTTTGGCTCAAAATGAAATCCTTGAGAGCAGAGTGTTCTTCCTTCTCCACGAGAGGCCATAGGACATCAAGGATAACAGCTCCACAGTCAGGCAAGCTTAAAAGTGATGGCTTTGCTTCCCTACGTGGCTTACATCTCCTATGCTGCACAGATATTCTACTTTACATTATTGTAGGTAGGAGCAGCATGGACCCACATATTTCTCTTTTTGATCTGTTACTTGTCTTCGCCTTGTCTTGTTTTTCTATACAGGAGGCTCTTTATGGCAACTCGCTCACAGGGCAGTACTCTCTAGAGCTGCTGCATAAATGTGGCTCTGAAAACTTACCTGAGAGATGTTGGTGGACCGGGAACCATCCAAGTCCATTTCAATTGCTTAGAGCCACTCCAGTGTTGCTGAGGGGTTATTAGAGGTGAACAAATGCAGAAGTACATTTCTCCACTATTCTAGATAGTCACTCATGGCACACTTAGCAAAGCTTATGTAAATAAATGTGATTGTGAAACTTTCAGCAGTCACTGTGTAGTATGTAGCCTTAGTCTTGACAGTACTTGGGCATTAATGTTAGAACTCTCAAGCACACTCCCAGCCTCCCGAACTCTGCAAATGGAAAAGCACATGAAGAGGCTACTCCTGTGAGGGAGGACGTAGTACTTTTCTGACACATTATGTGTTAGATTTCAGATGCATTGCACTAATGAGAGCAAGAACTTCCCTGCTCTTGAGGGCCTACCCTATAGGGCTTAGAAATCCTTCCTGTGTAACTGCCTTTCAGCTTGCTTGACTGCTTACCAGGGTCTTTATTTTTCCTTCCAGGGAAAGAAGGGAGGAGGGGACTTTTTCCCTAGACCCCTTGTTCTCTCTGTTTTGCTTTCAGTGTTGCGGTGTGTTTGGTTCCCCCCCTCAATGTGCTCGGATAACCCAAAAGAAAGAGAAGTCTTTTTTTTTTTTTTCATCCCTTTTCCCTGAGGAGACACAGAGAGAGAGAGGGGGGAAAAAAGAAAGATTAAGATGTAAGCTGGCTAGATAAGCCTGGAACTGGGTTTATTACTACTGCTGAATGAGAGTACAAGGATATAAAAGCAAACCTGCTTTACTGGAGCTGGAACGAGGTTGGTGGGAGACCTACGCTGATTGTGTGCCACTCCAAGAAGGGATGTTTCATTAATTACACATTAACTATGTGCACTGAGGAGGAGGCAGAGGATAAAAAATGCAGATGTTTCTGCTGCCCGACAGAATGAAAACCACTCTTGATCCTGTCAAAAGAACATTTTGAATCAAAGGGCTCCACAGAAGTGGAAGAATGAGTTTTGTGGCTGAGTGCAATGGTGCGGCCTTTTAATCATTAAACCCTTTTATAGCGGTAAAATGAACATCCATTGTCATGGCCACTCCAATGGGGCCATCGGAGCTGGTGAAAAGGGAATGCTTTACGAAGGGCACTAAAACAGGACACAACCAGCCCCGCTGCTGGATTTCTAAAGGTAACAACAGCCGTGCATGACAAAGAATGAAAAGATGGCCCAGGTTCGTTTGCTTAAATTACTTTCCTCCCCAAGCCCTTCTTACAAGCTAAACATGCCCCAGATATAATGAGCATTAGGACTTCACAGGCTGGCAGTTCCCCTCCTTTGTTTCTTCAGAGTTTTACTGTCTTGGTTTAATTTTTTCTGTTCTTTAAGTGAAGGCTCCTTAGGAAAACGGATTGAAATGTTGTTTTATTCTTAATCACTCTCTACAGTTGTAGTAAAGCCATTAGCATTGTGAGAGGAATGATCCTCTCTTCTTGTATCCACAGCATCCCCACCTCCTCAAGTATGCAGGGACAGCAATGCTTTAAGACTGTTTTTCAAATAAAAGATCTCCAAACTATTTTTAGAAAGCAGACTTAATTTTAATTTGTCAGGCTATGACCCTGGAGTTTTAGTTATATCCCTTCCTTGCTTCTGTCTTTTCTTTCTCTTTAATTTCTCAGTAGAAATGATTCAATAAACTATTTCTCACATCAGCCTATGAAGAATTGAAAGATTTATTTCCCAAAGTTCATATGAGCCTTGGAAAACCATATTGTCAGGTTTTTTGGAGCAGAACATGTCAGAGAAAAATAACCTCATTTCATGGGGAGTTTCATATCTAGATTTTGCTCCAATAGGAAACAAAAGGGAATCAAATCCCAGCTCCTAGGTAATCCATCTGATGGACACCCTGCTACCATGAATCTTGACATTCTGGACTGTGAAAGAAGCCAGAACAAGATGAAAGCTAAAGATAGCAAGGCTTACTGGCTCCCAGCCAGCCATACAAATGAGCTGCTGAGGATCTGAGTACTTTGGGAGCTCCAGCTTTGGAGGAAGTGGGAGATCAACTAGTCAGAGACTTTCATACCATCAGCAATTTTCTGAATTTGAATGCTGAACTCTGAACAAACTCTGAAAAAATGTCAGTGCAGCTGAATCAGCAGAATGGGATGAAAAATATTTTGATGGATTATTTTAGACCAATTCTTTACAAATAATTTCTGGGATAGAACTGATGTTGAGAGTTTTATAGTTTCTGTGGCATTTGGAATGCAAATGTATTTCAAACACTGTATATATTAATCCTTACATCAAATATAAAAGTAAGTGAATAACAAGATTTCTCGGGAGCCCTGGAGGCTACTTGTGTACTAACTGTACTGTTTAGCTATGAATGCTATTTTATTCTTAGTTAAGGAAGGAAGGAAAAAGCACTATTATGATGTTCCATTACTATGAGTAATACAATCTGAGCCGTGTGCTTCTTAGGTAAAGGGCAGAAGACTAGAGAAACTAATCAGGAATGTCCACATGAAGATAAGAGCTTTATGGCTCATCATCTGTGAGGACTTTTGATGGGATCATTCTCTGGGAATACTGCTGCAGGAATTGTCAGCACACATCAGCTGGAGCCAGCTCTTCAAAGCTCTGGAAGGGTCTAAAATGTGCAGAAAAGTGCTTCTTTGCAGATTTGTCTCATCCTTTCTGTCAACTGAAAATTTTCTCAAAGCCACATTTTTATTTTTGGAGGGACTGAAATGGTGATCCTTAATTGGATCTCTGGAACTCTGGAAGAGGCTGGGCGACTGGCTTACTGCTTTGCTAGAGAGAAAATGCAAACCCCTGCATAAGGAAGTAGCAAAGTAGTAAAGAAACAACTTCGTACAGAAGTAGCAAAGAAAACAAGTGCTATAAAAATGCTTCTTCCCTGGCAGCAATCCAAAGGGGTTGACAGACAATCCTGGGTGCGGCTCTGAGGGGCAGTGAGAATCCAGTTGAAAATGTGCCATTACAGCAGGCTGGCTGGGACGGCAGGGCGATAACTGAACTGCTGGGACAAGTGACCTGCAGGAAGTGTTAAAAAGAGCTATTCAGAGGCTTTCTTTAGAATTACACGTAACTCAAATGTGCAGAAGAGTGCTCTCTGTGCCCTAGTAGTAGTAGTCTGGTTAATTATACAGTTCAGGGAAGGGCTTGGACAGCTAAGGTCACTGATAAAAATTGATTCAGGATCATGCCCAGCCCAGTTCCTATTCAAAATACAGAAGACACATCTGGGCAACTTCCACTCTTGCACTACCTATGAAGGTAAGAATGCTATAGTGGGCTGAGTGTAGTAAACTCCAGCCTCTGATATGGGCTTCATAAGGACAGCGTGTGAAGTAGCAACAGCTCAGGCTATGTACCCTGAAATTTTGCACTGATGCTGGCCTAGAATCATGCTTATAAAAGTTATACCAGTCTAAAGTGTTTCTAGTTTTCTTGGTTTCCCATGGTAAAATCAGAGTTTTGTAATAGTTAGCTTTCTGTTTTGCCTTCTCTGTGCTATCTGTAAGCTTTTAGCTACATTTTCAGAAAAATTTTCAAAACTCAAATGGCAGCTTCCTATTATTTTAGCATTAGTAGTTCCTTACTTCAGAAATTTCTGGGGCATATCAAGATGGAAATAGAGGTAACACAAGCATGGTCCAAATTAAATGAATTCAGAGCCATTATTCTGTGACCTGCAAGGAGTCACACCAGACTAGCCTGCAGCTACTAACAAGCAGCAGTGCGCCAGTCCTTCGTTTTGGCTGTGGTCCATCTACCAAGCAGACTAGGGCTTTCAGTCTCCATCCTGACTTCTCCTTGGTCAGATGGCAAAACACTCAGTGCTGGTGGTTGGCTCAGACAGGTGGATTTCCTTGGCCGGAGCTGAAAAGAAATAAGGCATCTCTGTAAAACTGCTACTGGCACCAAAATAAGGGGCTTCTTACAGCAAGTCATGTCAGTCTGCAGTCACCCTCTCCTTTCTCCTACAAACAAAATTGCTAACAGTGTTGACACATCAGTCGTGGTCTGTAAGCATCTGACTTGGGTGCAGCCCCTCAGACCTTCCTTGCTGCTCTGAATTCGGCCTGAGCTCAGCTCCCGCAGAGCCGGGACATCCCAGATGGCAAGCAGGAGTCTGAGGAGCCGGACCAGACTCTGTAGCGATGCTCTGCGTCCTCATCCAGCCCAAGTCTGCAGGGGAGCAAACATGGTTTCTTTTAACTCAGAAGAGAGGAGATAAAAGTTCACGAAAAGAGTAAAACAGATTACATAGAAATTACAACATAATACTTTTTTCATTCCTTCCCTAAATTTGTATTCAGCTGTATTCTCAGTTCCCTGTTCAAGATAGCTCTGAATTTAACTACTGAATATCCAGCAATGTTACTAATTTCTGACAAGGAATACATCTAAATCCTTTCATACAGTCTGTGTTGGTTCTTGTTAAAATAGCAAGCACATAAAAATGTTTATTTTTTAGTTTTCTTTTTGAGTTTGCCATTGCTTTATATTAAAATGTACTACCATGAAAATTATGCACATGAAGATGTGCATGCTGCCTGAGGAATTTGTGAGGAATAAAGCATCTCAGATTCCTCTGGTATTTACAAAAACTGAGGCCACTTGCTCTCTCTTAACTGTACACCATACAGGATGAGACCACATGTTCCAGCATGCCCATAAAAGTGAAATTATACTACAGTTTTAAACTAAATAATTACAAGTAAAACAGAAGTAAAGAAAACAAGGCAAAGAACTACCTAACAAATTATTTCTGTTCTGCATTCAGAATCCTGAAAGCATTTCCAACAAGACATTTTTGGTGCTCAGCATAGGTTGGGTTAGGGCACATTGATTTTCAGAACTGTTATGCTTTGAAATTAGGGTATCTCGCTTTGGCCACCTAACCAACAGAAGGTACCCCCAGCTCCTGCTGGCTTTGAAAAGCACCCTCCCAAGGCTTTGTCAGAGATGCAACAAGTGAGGGTGTTGAGAAAGTCACTTGTTTGTAAACAAAGCATTTTACAATGCCTTGCGAGACATTTTAAGTGAGCCTATGTTGCATAAAGCTCCTTGGGGATCTGTCACAGCAGCAGCAGTGCACAAAACAAAGTCACTTCTTCTGCTGCACTTTATTCTGTTGTCATGTTAAAAGCAATGAATTTATTTCCCCCTCTCAGCCCTCCCTCAACTACTGCAGCCCTGCAGTAAATCAAAAAAGTAAACTCTCATTCTCATTGTGCAGGGCTTACTTCCAGGCCTCTACAGTTTCCACAGTAACTAATTAGAAATTTGCATCTCTAAGAGAGAATTATTTAATACTGATGTAAGCCCTTTTATTCTTTGGAGCTTGGCCTTTTGCTACTCAACTTCTGGTAGATGTTGGGCCTTAAGGTCATACTGTACAAACTCTGAATGTAGGTGGCCCTAGTCTTGCTTTTTTTATTTCGGATGATTCATATCCTGTGAAGAAAATGTCTTGCCAGGTTTTTGTTGAATGGCATAGATTTGAAAGGCAGCACCCAATTCATTTAGTAGCCATTTGTTTTAAACTGTAACATCTTCCCCATTCCTCATTAGCTAACTCTTGTGTAATTGAGTCATGCATTTTTAGCCTTGTTAAACCAGTGGAGTTAGGTCACACTGATGCACCTTTCCCATTAGTTCCATTTGCTGCCCCTGGCTTTCCGCCTTAAGCAGGCCTTTTATTTTGCGTGGCAGGAAAGAAAGCCTTGGATACTCCAAGTGCACAGACGTGTTTTATAGCTCAGCCATAGGTACTGTAAATCCAAGATACTGTCCCACAGTCTCAGAGAAGATATAAATACTGAGAGGAGGAAGTGGAGGCTGCAAACTGAACAAAAGCCTTCCTTCATGTTCATGCCAGAAAATGGCTTGGAACAGTTTTTGTCCCAAACCAGCAAGTGCCCCTCACAGCTGTGCTACCTCAAGCTTCAGCTGACTCCAACAGGTTTTGCATCAGGCTCGCAGTCAGTTTGCCAGCTCAGGCTCAGCAATTTTTCAGCTATTGCACTTTTCTACAAATCATCTGTCAAGAAAGGAGTACAGCCATCACCATCCCTTTCTACCGCGACACGGATCTTGCCAATCCCCTCCTGTCCAACTTTATACTGCTGTACCTAAAAGGACTTAAGTAGGGCTCATTTTATAGCCTCGTAATCTTATAATTTTATAGTATTACAAACTAATATTATATATCTATTATGTTTAAAACATTACATATACAACCTAGTCATATGTCTATATATACATATACACACACATATATATACACATACACATACATACACACACACATATATATGTGTGTGTATGTATATATATATAATTATATAATATATATAATATATATTATATATATAATATAAATATATTATATAAGCTTATAATGGAAGAGGAACAGGTTTTCTGGTTTCTTCCCCCTTGCAATTTTTTCCAAAGAAGACATCATAACTGAAAAGGAACAACTGCATCAACCAATAGCTCTCTGATTCTGGAGTTGCAAATAATCCATTATTGTAACTTAATGTAACTTAAATTAATTGAGATTGAAATAAATGGAACTTCAAGAGCACGTCCATGCATAATGCTGTTTGTAACAGAGGAGGTGTCTGAGAGACGTAAGGGTTCTGTACTTATGTAAATGAATCACAGACCCCGTTTTTTTCTTCTTTCTTCAAAGGAATCCTGAATTTAGAAACAAACCTCAAACATTGCATGCACATTATGATCCAAGCATTGTGAAAGGCAGCCCAAAAACATAATTATGTGCATCCTGGGTGAGACCCCAACTCCATCTAGGTCAGTATACAGCTCCAAGAGTCACCAAGAGCTGATGCGTAAAGAAGTGTCAAAGAGCAGAAATGCAATACTCTTTCAGTGCACAGTTCCGTGCTGCTGTAGGAGAGTCTTAACAGAAGTGACTTTCTTGTCTTTCCTGGTGTAATAGTACGATAGCCTTTGATGGTTTCTTCTTCCATGAGTTTGCCCAGCTGCTTTCTGAACTTGAATAAAATCCTGGCACCCACACCATCCTGTAGCAAGGAGTTCCACAGCCTAAATACACACTGAAGAAGTCTCATTTGAAGATGTTTTCCTGTGGCAAGTATTAAGAGATGATATTTGCTTGGTATTTATTCCAGTCCAATCCGCCTTACATTGGAAAAAATGCCTAGAGCTTTTATCCTAAAGATATTCTTCACTATGACTGTGATTCAGCCCCCTTGTTTTACTGTCTTTTGCCCAAGACTGGGTCTGTATTTAATATTAATAGGTTAAGATCAGGATTTGTAGCCTTAGTTCTCACAATCTCATGACTCTTGCTGTGACTAAAGGATACAGTGCAGTTGCCTACACACAAGCATCTAATCCAGTTAAGAGGCTTTAGGGCATCCTCCCTGGTTGCCAACTGCTTCTCCAGAAGGGCCCCTGTTTCCTTTTAGGCCTATGTCAATCTGCCACCCCTTTGTCAGTCCACTGAAGTGCACCTTCAGGGCAGCACCTGTCTGATGATATTTTTAAGAGGTTACCAAGATATGAAACTTCTCAGTGGCATCTGAAAAGCCTTTGCCCATTGCAGTCTAGGATTCTGCTCCCTCTTCTACCTCTTACTGTTGAAGGGGAAAAACCACACACACATAACACTATGCAAATGTCAAAGGAGGAGAAGGCTGGGACTGGCAGAAATCTGCCAGCCACCTCCTCAGAGTCAATTTGTGACAAAAGCAAACAAAACAAGGTGTAGAGAGTTTATAACGGTTCCTGTGCCTCATCCTGTCATGCTAGCAAGCCACATCTGAAAAGATGTCCTGAAAATGTGTTTTTTATTGTAGTTTAGGTGCTAACCCAGTAAACACTAAGCACTATCCAGACAGGCAGTTCAATAGGTTAAATAAGAGCTCTAAGAAACAGAGAAATTTTTAATAAAATTTATGATGATTTAAACTACCTGTGAGAAAATAGTCTTCTTTTGGATAACCAGCTGATTTCCTAGTCAAAAACAGAGAGATAAGTTTAATAATAGTGCTTAAGTTCATGCTAAGAACTAAGAATTCCTGTCACTTATTACATAATTGTGTGAACAGCCAGAACACATCGGTGCTTTCTAGTTTTGATGCCCAAAAAATCTGACTTAATATTTTAAAATGGGAAAATAACAGTTTTAGGTACATAAATAAGTATGGAAGAGTACAGGTATATACACACCATGTCCACAAAATTCCTGCTGACTTGGCTTGATAACTGTTCAATAAATTTTTTTTACTTTTTCAAAACCGAACAAAATGGCATCTTTAGGATGAAGCAAGGCAAGCAAAAAGATTTTTGGGAAAAGTTGTGATTCCAGCTAGACAAATATGGGAACAATTATTTTTATCTGAGTGCATGCTGAATAGCTCTTTGATTCTGCCCTGGTCACTTCTCTTCTTTGCTATCCTAAGAGCATTTACAGAAAGAGATGTTTCTGCATGTGTGTGTGAACAAGTGGCTGTTCGCTCGCACAGGCAAGTGATCACAATTAAGGCCAAAACCCCCCACTTCCTTTGTTTTTGGGGTACTTTCTAAAAATCCTCCTTTCCTTCTACAAGGCTTGCTCGTAGCCTGTGCACAAATAAATCATACCTATAAAACTGGCAAAAGCCATCAGCCTTTCATACAGTGCTGGCCAGCAAGTGAGAACAGGAAGAACCAAGAAATTTCAGTTGTGATTGCATCCAGATCTCAGCCACTCGCTTATGGCACAACTGAAATGGAAGAGGTCCCCTGACCTGAGGCAACAGGCTGGCTGGCTGTCAGTCACCTAGATGCAACTCCTTAGTCACAGAGGGGCAGTAAAATGGGAATTTCCCATTAAGAACAACCCACCTTCACACCATTCCTCATCCCTCTCCCTGGAGATACCTCCATTCAAGCCACCTCATTAACACCTACTTGTTGAGAGCAATTAGGCGGTCAGGTAGATGAGTGGGTGTGGGACTCAGGTAGATGAGTGGCTGGGATTACAGAGCAAGGTCCTTAAAGTGAAGCTGGACAGTGAGGCACCTGCACACCAGAGCTGGACACGGGCTTTACAGCAGGAGAAGGAAATGCATAACTAAGGGCACCTAATTAGATCAGTAGGTTTTTGTGCTTTGGATGTCCCATAATTCCATCAATTAAACTATGCTTTAATAGCAGGGTCTTTCATGGCATGTATCCCCAGGCGCCACACAAAATAATAAAATTAACAGCTCATGTAATTATTATGGAGAGTTACTACTTTTGAGGTAAGATTTCATGCTTTCCACCATGAGCCTGGTGCTGGCCTTCTTGTCCCCAGTCGTGTCACAAGAAATTCTGCCATCTCCAGGTCTGCATCTATAAAATGTAGCCAGAAAACAGCTTTATAACCCAGATTTCAGATGTCTCCAAAAGACCTCCCTGAAAATTCCAGTTGTTTTCATTGAAAACCTCTGGCTCAGGATCAGGCAAACTACCACTAAACGCACCATCAGTAAGATTTTTTTTAAAAATAATCAGCTCTGTCCATAACGGTGAATACACCGCCCCCTCCCCCATTTAATTTAATGTTGCCTGAAATACAGCATTTTTTAGTTGCAGAATTCAGAAACTGTAAAAACATTGTACAGGTGGTTTGCGGAGAATTCTCTATGCACTTGAAAACCCTACAAGGCACCCGGATGGTCAGAAAGGAGTTCATCACTGCAGAAGTTGGCCAGCTTGATGCAGCTCATCTTACCACTCAGCAGACAGTACAACATCCATCTCCACAGTCAGGATGACAGTTTCTCGTTTCATCCTAAAAGTGGCAATCCAACATAGAGCCTTGAAGGAAATTGTACTGGACTTGCATCCCATGTGATAGTATTAATATCGCATTAATACCAATATGAATATTACATTCTTCTAATAGAAAGAGGCACTTAGCAAATATTATTCCTTTTTTGGCACCTGAGCCAAGGTCCTAAAATTCATATCCGCTATATATGTATGCTATGGGTTCTAGGGAACTTAATCTCAAAATAAATATGTCTCTGCCCACAGGTGTGGTATGGAAAACTAAACAGAGGAAACAATGTTAAATTTCTGTTAAGTTGAAGAAGACAGCAGTGAATACCATGGCAAAGATGGATGTTGTGCTGTTTTGGTTTTGGTTTGGTTTTTTTTTTCTCCCAGAACTGAGTTTAGCTTTAATTTAATTCATGACTGTGCTGACACCTGGAAATTCACATTTGAAATGCAAAGCAGACATGGCCATGAAGGTTTCAGCATGTTGATTCCCAGTTTGTGACCTGAAGGGACTGTGAAAGAATGTGTGTGGAACATGCCCCGTTCCCGTGCCCGTACCACCATCGCCACGTCTGCCGCAGCAGCCTGCAGGGATGTGGTGCTGACTCCCACCCGTCACGTCACAGGCCAGTGAAAGACGGCCAGTTGATTTTAATTGTATCAGTACTGGGCTGGTTTACAGACTGGGTGCTTTATCTACTCCAACATCCTCCTAATTGGAGCTATATGCCATGAATTAGTACGCTGCCAGGGCGACCCGGCAGCTGACGCTCTCTTCCAGGACATTTTCATACCGGGATAGTACGGGATGGGATCTTTAGCGGCTTTAACCTGGGAAAACTCTGGTGTAGACCAGCAGAGCCAAAGGCCGATGAGAGTTCATATGTGCCAAGGATGCTACTCAGTGCGTCTCTAAATATTTCACGAGGTACCAGCTGACATAAGGAGGCTGTTATGTAAATTTTTGTTATTACATTACAGTTCTGCATTTCAGACAGCTCAAGTTGTTGCTCTTATTTAAATCCCCAGTATGGTTTGCACACACTGTCAGAAGTAGTCACCTAACTGAAAAAAAAGACCCAGGGAATTTAAAACCAAACACAACTACCCCCTCTTTCCGTTTACTTCTTATGAACAACCAGTATTTAAACTGACTTTCTCTGAAGCCAACATGACGTGCTCCTCTGCTGCAACCTAATATGCCAGGTGTTCCTCTCCAAGCCCGTGTTTTCAGCTGAGTCACAAGCCCTTTAACTCACGTTAGGGGTATGACCAGCTGCTCCACCTTAACTGTCCTTACCAGTGTTGTCAGAGGCAACTAAAATGTGCCGTACTGGAGGGCTGGGAAGCAATTCTCTCTAGTTCAGAGCCTGGCGTTCCTGCGTCTGGTCAGATGACTTCTGCAACTTGAATTATTTCCTATCAAAAGGATCTGTGTGCTTCCTACGCCACAGCTGTGACAAACCTTCCCGAGTCTGCTGTGCATCACCGAGAGCTCTTTAAGGTCCACAGCAACGTCTCTATAAAGTTCAAGATTAAAATAATAATTATAAGATAGCAAACAAATATCATAATCAGGGGAGAAAAAAAACCCAGCCGCCCCCTACTCACCACTGCATCCCAAAGAAATTATGCTGTTCCTCCTTATAAATAATAGGGGTGTGCAACGTGTCATTCCTATTCAGTGTTTGTGGGTTTTTTGGTGCTTATTGATGCTGCATCTGTTTTGTCAGTGCGTCAGCTAATGGAGAAAGTTAATTGTGTTGGTTGTAAGGCCACCTGTCACACACATGCCTCATTTCCATACTAATAGCCCAACAGTGGCAGGCAGTGTACTCCTCTGCAGTAACACACACAGCCTCTTTGGCAACCTGGGCCAAATGTGCCTATGCAGCAACTGCAGCCCTTCTCTCTGAATGCCTCCAGTGTTGTGGCAACCCAGCCCTGCATTAACCCCCCGCGGACCTCCCCAGCCCAGAGGGGTTTTTTAAACCCTCGCAGACACGCTGGGTGTCACGCTTTAGCGTGGGAGGGCCGCGAGCGCAGCCCTGCTTCCTCGGCAGGTTGGGTGCCTCGCGCGCTCCCCGACCAGCCCAGTATTTTGCTTTCTTCGCATTGTTGGATCGGGTGCCCATCGCCAGCAAAACCTGGCGAGCGCTGTCAGTAGAGATGTTCACATCCGTGGTGAGGGCCGGTTGAATGTCCATCTCTTTTGTCCCTTCTGTTGTCATTTCGAACGAGGGAGGGGATGCGGATCAGAGCCGGGGAGAGGAAACATGCACAACCGCGCTGGGCTGCAGAGGGTCTCAGACAGACTTAAAAAAAATTCACTTTGGTGATAAAGCCAATGCCAGAAAAGCTATAATTAATGAATATTTTATTTTAACATATGGGAAACTATTCTGCTCAACCAAAATGGTCAGAGGTTTTTGTTCCTCCTTGCTTTTCCTCCCTTCTTGCTTTTCCTCCCTCTTTTCATGTAGAAGATTATGTGAGTAAAGGGATTTATTGTGAACTACCAAGCCTTATCTTGATCAGAGTCCATGACTCTTGTTCATGTTTTTCTCCAGTCTGCAAGAACCCTTCATAAACCTCTGACAGAGTTTACACTAAAGGCATGCCTCATGAAGTAATACCTGGCACCTTGATGGCTTAAGGGGTCTTCATGCTTTTTAAATCACTGTAGCTGAAATTAGAAATGCCATATGTAACTATTGGGCTTGCAAAGGAATTTTCCACAGGCTGAAAGATGAGCAATGAGTGAGCTGCTCCTCCTTTGCACCCTCTATCTGCAAGCATGTTAGATAAAGAAAATACTCCAGATATAAAGTGTTCCCTAATGGTATAACCCAGTGATGCACAGAATACTGTGCATGCACCACTTGAGGCTATTTCCTCTTGTCCTATTGCTTGTTACTTGGGAAAAGAGACCGAACCCCACCTCACTACAACCTCCTTTCAGGTAGCTGTAGAGAGCAATAAGGTCTCCCCTGAGCCTCCTTTTCTGCAGGCTAAACAACCCCAGTTCTCTCAGCTGCTCCTCATAAGACTGGTGCTCCAGACCCCTCACCAGCTTCGTTGCCCGTCTTTGGGCACGCTCCAGCACCTCAGTGTCCTTCTTGTGGTGAGGGAGCCAAAACCGAACACAGTATTTGAGGTGCAGCCTCACCAGTGCCGAGTACAGGTCATCACGGTGAGGAAAGGAAGCACCTGCGTCTATCATGCATGAAGGAACTAGCCAGAATATCCACTGCTTAGTCCATCCTAGATGCAAAGATGAATAACAGCCCAGGGAAGGGGCAGAGGCACAGCAGCACCAGCCGTCAGCCTCTCACCAGGCTGAAAGCAACAGGGTTTCATCTGCAAAACTACATGGTTGTAGGGATTTCCTATTTCTGTATTGAGCCTCTCCAGATGTGCCTGCAAGCATCTGTTTGGCAGCTGCTGCGGGCGTCCAGCTCACCCTTCGTGCTGAGGAGAGTGTGGGTATCTCTAGCCAGCCTCCACGCAGAGGGCTCTGCAGAAAGGTTTGGGCAAGCACTCAGCCAACATGGAAGGACACTTGGCATCGAGACTGGAGGGGTACCAAGGAGCTCATCCCAGGTCTCAGGCCAGACTGACCCTGTATCATCAATGTTGTCTGAATAATGAGGGGATGAAAGATGGTCCATTGCACATCACACCGGGTGTTGACATATCGTGAGCAAAATCCACACAAACGTACAATTAGTTTAAATCATGGGTTGTTCTTTTCTTTTTATTTTGGGTTTTGAGCCCAGTCATTCATGTTTTCTGATTTCACACAGTGACCATGCAGGCCAGAAACCTTCTCTTACTGGGAGCTGGGAGTTTCACAAGAACCAAAGTTTTCAGATGGAGCCTGAGCAAAACAACAGCTAGGACGAAAGCCGACTACACTACCTTATTCACAAAAAAGGAACCTCCTCTATGAAATAAAAAAATGCGACTACTTTTAGAAATTCTGTAGGAGAACCAAACAGTTCTACAAAAAAAATTTAGAGATATATATATAAAAAACCATGAGTATATATGTCTGCACATTTTTCTTGCTGGTTTCTCTTACACACTATGTAGTCAGGTCACCCTGCTTGCTAAAAAATCTTGCATCCTCTGAGAGAAGATGTGCTGGTTAGTTTGAGAGAGGATGCACTGGGCCATAAAATGGGCAGTCTTTCAGGCCAGTGTGTGTCCCATTCTTGCTATGGCTGGTTTTGTGGAGAACAGTACTTCACAGTTGTTGGTGTTGAGGTTTGTTTATTAGTTTTATGTGGGTTGGCTGAGTTAAAACATCAACCAAACATTTACAAATGCTAGAGCTTTATAACCTGTTCATCTATGGGACAAAGGCTGCCTCTTCAGACTGTGTACAGACTACTAGTTTGCATTTGGCTGAAGCAAGAGGTTTATTCTACAAAAAAGATACTGCCAGTGCAGCACAGACTGCTCCTGTGAGAAATGTGTGTCTGCCCAGCTTGCTTTGATGTGTACATGGAGGCTCGGAGTCAGGAGATGCGCTTCCCGTTCCCCCTGCTCCAACAGAGCAGAACTACTCTACCTCCTGAGCAGGTCTGAGGAATTTATCTCCTAAGTCTTCTAGCTTCTCCCCATCTGGCTGTTATTCTCTTCCCCATGGAAAGTGTATAGAATTATCTGTAAAAAGGCAGCACAGACTATTTGGGACAAAAGAGTGATTCTCAACTCCTATATCTGGGCACACGCATCTACCACCTTCCAGCTACACAGGAAGATGAAGAACACTATAATGCCGCCTTCTGTGCTCGTTTCCAAGGGAAAAAACCTGGGTAGCACAAGGCAAGAGCCACACAGTAGTTTATTATCAGGCCTCCAGGCTCAGACCCTATCTTCTCAACAACCTAGACATAGCCACGAAGGTTATCAGAGCTTCAAAGCCAGAGACCCAAGAATCCTTTAGCAAGAATACGACTTGAGTTTTCCACTACCTCTAGCAGTCTGAAATTTTCTGAGAAATTTTTTCCAGCATAGTACAGTCATAGACATGGACATCCTCAGCTCCTGACATGAAATTACACATTAAAAACTAGGCTGGCAGTACTGCCAGCCTTTCTGTGAGACTGGTACTTTGATTCCTCACCTTAAACATTGTGGCTGTTGGTATCACAGTGATAGCACTTTGACTAAACTATGGGATGCAGTTTCCCAACTCATGTTCTTCTGCCTTTTGCATCAAAAGCTTTCCAGGGTGAAGTCTGGCTCTTTCTAGATGTATGCGTAGATCTGAGAAGTACCTTTATTTTATACACGTGTGTTTATATATGTGTGTATGTACATAAGCATATATATAGAAGTAATTTATACACGTCTTTATAAACAGTTAACAAATTTACGGTATATTTATAAATACTGAAAAAAAATATGATTTCTAGAAATGGTAAAAAAACTATTTTTACAAAAAGTAGTGGTCAAAACAAAACCAACACACATTTTTTTCTCTCTTTCAACTCTTCTCTTTTCATGCTCTTCTGTTTTCTTGAAAGTAAAGCCAAAGTTGAAAACTTGAGTTTGTGCATAGCAAAAATTCTCCCTACGTTCTCCCACCAAATAATAACATTTTACTTTTGGTGTTATTTTTTTCCACAGAAATATTTACATATTTCTGAGCCAACACAATAGGTGATACTGTGCTTACGTACCCGTCCACCACACTGCACACTGTGTTTTCTTCACAAACCTCCTGAGATTGCGTGATTGCATATATAACCTGGCTCCACGCAGTGTCAGTATTGTTCTGGCCCCTTTTTTCCCCCGCATGAGTTTTTATGCTCAGCATATCTTGGCATTGTGAACTCAAGGCTTTCTAAAGGAGGGCTCAATTTACCCCTGATTTACCCCTATAAATCAGCTAATAAACCATTGTCAGCACCGGTGGTGTTACGCTTCATGGTGACAATGGGGACAGAATATGCCTGTGCAGACAGAGGCATTCCAGTATTGAGGATTAAAATGAGCAGGACCCTCCATATTTGGAGGACACATGGGGATAGCCTAAAGAAGAAAAAAACCCTACATGATAACTTCTACGTCTATGATTTCCACTGCTGCTTCACTTTAATGCCGGCTACCCTTGACCAGCCACGCAAGCTAAAGGAAACAACTTGCTTGTAATACGGGCACACTACCTCTGCTTACTATCTTTCTTTAAACTGTCTTCCTTTCTCTGCGTATTCACTCCTTTACGTCGCTAGTTCCACAAGTCAGTGTACTCAGTCAGAAGTCAGTTGAAGGCACCACCTTGGCTCAGGTAAAAACAAAACCTTTATTTTCTTGCATGAAATATCTGCAACAGAGATTAGATTGAAGGTGGTCTAATGAGCTTGCAATTTTCCCTCTGCACCACAGCAGCAAGTGAGTGGAGGCTCAAAACTGCCCCCTGCCACCAAACCACCTCTCTCTCCCGTCCACCCTCCCCTGGGTGACATTTGCATAGAAAGAGAAGCCACCTCTGCCAGGAAAAAGTGAGGAGGAGCCCAGGCTCTTGGGAGGATCAGGGATGCAATTAGGATTTTCTCCTTATTCTGACTCTTTTGTCCTCTTGGGGTGTCCCAGTCAGGTGCAATCCCTCAACCAGGGCTCATAGTCATGATACCATGGGGTCCTTAATGAAGATGAAGGGCTCCTTTCAGCTGCTTTTAATGATGAAAGGAAATCCAAACTATTCAGCCAGTGTCAGAGGCCTTAGTTACGTCCTTTCTCTTGTCACCTTTTCCTAAAGAAAAATTTCCTAGTGGCACAGAAGTCAAGCAAAACCAAAGTCTGTGATTAACATCTGAGGTATTTCATTTTTCTCCTGGGGAATCCTTATCTAGAAATGTTATAGTTGCTTTAAATAAACCTAGTAATAAAGCAATCATCTAATTGCTTGGCCAGCCATACCAGGAAAGACCTGCTAGGTGGTCCGTGGAGCTGTCATTAGCAGTCAGACAAGAGGAACCAGCCTGGTACTTCCTCTTCTTTAAGCTGAGCGGGGAAGGCTCAGTTGGGAAAGACGTCTCAGCCAAAGGAAGTGTCAGCCTCTTTTAACACTACATAATGCAGCTCGGGTGCCTGCCAAATTGTAATATGCTGGAACAGACGGAGACGGAGTACTGCGGGAAGTGCAGTGCAAACTGCCTAAGGGTGCAGCACCTAGGTGAGAAACTTGCCTTCACTGTCAGGAAATCCTTCCTTTTCCATGGCTAGGAGAATGTTTTGCCCATCTTTTCTGGTTTTTTTTTTTTCCTTTTTTCCTCCACTTTTCAAGCCCTTGGCTCTTGGCAGTCAGCCTAGCCCGATGAAGCATCACCAAGTCCTGATGTTACAATACTGTGTTTGTTCAGTGAGCAGCAGAAGGAAGATAAGTGTGTTCCTGTTTACATAAGTGTAATATTGATTGTGTTAAAATGAAAAAAGTGTTGGTAATAATAATACTATAAGGAATTTCTCAGTTAATGATCAATGGTAACAGCAGCATGGTTTGGATATTCAACCTCATACATCAGCCCTTAAGTCGACCTCTGATTTCTCAGTGTCAGGGCGAGCCCTACTCTGAAGGCAGCACATCCGCTCCAGCTTACACCTGCTTACCACAGGGTTGCTTTCCTGAAGCAGCCAGGACCAGTCACTGCCACAGAAAGAAGAGGAGACGAGACGGACCTCGGGTCTGCTCGAGTAGGCAATCACCGTGTCCTGACACAGGTGCTCTAATGGCCACAGTACTGTTGTTGTTTTGTGTTCACATCCACTTTTCAGGTATTCATACAGTCTAAGACAATATCCTAGAAAAATATTGTATTACATCTTACTAAAGTATAAGTACAAAAATCAACCTTTGGACTTCATTGCTGGAGATGTTTATAGACTTCCACGCTACAGCCTAGTGCCCAACCCACGTACCATGCTTTTGAGCAGTTTGCATAGTACTTTGCACCATGCCCAGACACTTTAATCACTGAGAAGATTTGGGATTTCATAATAAATACCATTTGTCACAAGGCCTTAATTTATCCCTGTTACACTTGTGTCAAAATTGTAGAAGACCTTGCACGCATAAGCAAACAGGGTTCATTACATTTTTTGGCATGGAATACATGTTGACTGTGTCCTGTTTGAGAGTGGTAATTTCTTCCTGATAGATATACAGCCACTGCTACAGCCATAATGATATACAATGCTAACATTACCTGACTGACTGAGACAGAGGCTTCTTTCTGAGACAAAGCTTTTCTGACCGTTATAGAAACCAGCTGGGAATAAGAGCCTGATTCCTAGCAAACACTACAACATTACGGTGGGTAAAACAAGGGGTAAACCAACTTTTCTTTCTCATGTAGCATAATGGTTAGATAGCCCCTTACATAAGATGAGACAGCATTGCGCTGGTGATGGACAACAGTTGCAAGAAATGTTCTTCTTCCCCTGAAAACATCAGCTGTAAAGGTAAAAGTGGATTTGGGCTCATAAAGGAATTAAAAGGTCTGACATACCATGGAAGCAGTCTGTATGCATGCGGCCTTCCTCTCAAAACAGACAGAAGGTTTAAAAAGCGTGGTTTAAAGCATTTAATCCCTAACCTCGATGCACGCAGGAGCACCTAGTGCCGGGCAGAGCCAAGCTCAACACGCTGCTCGTCCCTGCACGCTGCTGGGACTAGGGCTTCTCTCTAGCTGCAGACAGGCCATTGTGCTTCAGCCTTGTCCATCTTCCCTCCAACAATTTTTCCTCTGAAGGGCCTGCGGTCCAGATTTATCTGTCCATGGTGGAGATTCATCTGTCTTTCACATACCTTCTACTTACTCAAAACACCAGAGGCCAAATTCTCATCTCCTCCATGACCATGCAGCTGAAACAGTGTTGCTCTGAACCAACAGAACCACCTTGCCACCAGACATGACTGCAGCACACAAACCTTTCCCCCCGACGCGTGGTCACCACTGATCAGTCTGGTGAGGTGGGACGTGCGGAAACCCATTGCTTTGTCTCTCCTGAGCCCAGGGGCAACGCCTTAGCGACGCTACCCTCTCCCCTTTTCCTTTCCCCCTTCCCACAGAAGTTTTCCCAGCCCCTGGAACCGCATCCAGTTCCCCAAGCATGGAAGTTGAAGGAGTTGATCTGCTGTTCATCCTGCAGGCTCCAATACGTCCGTATTTTGGGGCACCCCTGAAGGCAAAATGACATCTGCATGCTCAACGCTATAGAACGAGAGCACAATGCTTTGAAGCCTCTCAGAAAATCTACAGGACAGTTAATATGATTTAAGCCTATATTTAAATTTTATGAGACTCATTTTCAAGGCTAATAACCCAGTTTACTGTGCACAATATCAAATGCAAATTTTATTACTGACTTGGTAAAAACCAAGACGATATTCATTAGCATATCTCAGCGCATCACACTTTTTAGCCAAAAGGTGCACCAGGAGTAACAGTGGGAGTTTTTATATGTGCTGTAAATTACAGTTACTATCTCATTAGATAAACACATTTAAAATCAGGTTATCATTCACTTATATATCAGAAAGTTGTTTGTTCAATTGCAGCTAGTCTCGTATTACAACATATGGTGCATGAAATTCTTAGACTAATAAAATTTCAAGGTACAGGGAGCTGGTGTCTTGGAAAAAACTGTTTCTGCTCAATGAATGGCTCGATATAATCTGTAATTGCTTTGAAACAATTATGCAGCAGGCTGTTTTGTACTTAATAGTATTTACATCCTTGGGTTTATTAGCAACAAAATCTAAGTGGAACTTGTGAAAGAGAAATTAATTTTTCTGCTAAAAGATGTAAACTTTTAAGTTAAAGATCCAGCAGACTGTGGAAATCTAAAATATATGCAATAGTCTCTAATTTAACTTATTTCTCATTAAAATGTTTCATTATTCTTTTAGGTACCTGTGGTAGAGTATCTCATCTGCACCCAAGTAATTCCTTAGCTGAGTTCCCCTGGACTTTCACCACTCTGGGCAAGTTTAGGTTTTTGCTCAATGCATGCACTCTGACTTTGCCATCTCCTGGAAGTACTACACAGCTAATGTCCACATATATTATTTAAAGTAAAATTGAAAATTCCTGCACTCGTGAAGTCTTGCCTACTAAGCTGAAGTGGGGTGACTGGAATGGGTGAGTGAGTTCAGTCAGCATTTTGGACTACTTTATATGCTGGCAATTAAATAAGCAGCTAGGTACACAGTGACACGAAGAGAGGCACGCTCTACACAGAGCAACTGTTATGCAGATACGTAGCAGACTTTCCTGTGGTATGAACTGCTGGAGCTCCAGCAGCTTCAGGAAAACTCGGCCAGTTTGCACCAGCATTGGGTTATACCTGACTGAAGCACATCGTTTCACCTGCCATACTGAGCATATCCACATATGCTCCTTCTGGCTTCATGCTACATGCTGATAATATACAAATCATGATATACAAAGCTAATGTCAAATGTGTTATGCCAGCATTCAGCTAGGAGCAAGAAACTCAACTACTCTAGCATACTACCGCTTCATTGCATAGCTCCTACTGGGCTCAAATATGTGAGACAGCTTGAGGACAGTTAAACATTTGGGGGTTAAGGTGGTTTTCTTGCCTTTTCTTTTTAAGTATAAAGAGGATAAAATGCTGGTTTTCCTTGGTTTGTTTGTGATGCCTTGGGTTTGCCTACATTGTGAGCTGTCTCCAACATTAACGGAAGGGAGAGAGTTGAGTGTTTTATACAGACATCCTTTCTCCTGCCAGCTAACTCTGCACACCAGCGGCAGCAGTATTGGAGCCCAAGTTGTAAGGAAGGCCCTGGTGTACCAGTTCTTCTCATCCTGCTCGGTACTGCTAACTTCAGGAGGACTCCAACCACACAGCATTACCACCTTTCAGTTTTCCTTGTAACGTGTTCTAACGTGGTCTTAAATATTGTAATTAAAATCACTGCCTTTGAGTTCAGCTTTACTTATCTGTCTCTTGTGCTGTAACTTCACTAACATTCCCGTTGCTCTCACCTGCAATGAACCACAGTGAATTCACTGCCAGAGCCCTTACCATCTCGCACTCGTGGTTCCAGCTGTACCCTGGGACGATTAGTATATACAAAACACTTGTTATTACCATCACCTAGCAGGGTTTGTCAGAGTAACAACATGATAAAACTTTAAGAAAATCCGAACCCTCTCTGCAAGGGAATATCTCTCATTGCTGCTTTCAAAGGATCTGCAATGAAGGGCTATTGTAAAAAAAAGCTCATACAAAGCCTCACAGCTTTCCTGACTAGTTCTGATAAGAACCGTGTCGGTTGTTAATAAGTACACCCTCCTGACTGCAAAAACCACCTTTAAATTCTGCAACAACAAGAAGCAGGCATAACCTGATTTCATCCCTGCCACTCCAAGGTACATGGAATGAAACCACAAATTACATTGTGGAGCAATGCTAAAAAAACCCACCAGACTGCCTGTGGAAACTAAATCCCAGAACATGGCAAATGCAATCTGTTCCCATTCAACTCACTAACAATTCTCCTGCAAAGGTGGCTTTCCCCAGCCAGGGCTGGGACCCCCTCCTACCTCCCCGCTGCCTACCACTGTGATTTAGAGTGGGGTCCTGGGCTGCTAAAGCCTTTTCTAATGAAGGAGAGGCCAAACCTTGCTGCTAGCTCTGCCTTTGGGATCTGAAGCACATTTGGGCTTCTCTGAGGCTGCCTTCAAGCTACTTTCAACCTGCAAGTGTTCTTGCATTCCTGTAGAACAGTGGCACCTTTTTTTCTTTATATTCATACAGCACGTAGCAAAATGAGAGCCATCTCTGACAAGGTCTCCTACGTCCTGCTGCAAAGTAAATAATGTTAATAGTATTGGATGTGTTTAGTCCGTGGCACAAGTGATCTGTTGATTGAGATTAATATATTTGCCATTTAATAGCATCTACAAGTGAGTATCAATAAACTGGAAACAGGTTCCTGCAGTAGAGCATATATGAATATGGTTTTATCGATTAGTCCTTATCTGAACAGGCTGCTTTTTCCAGATGAATTTTGCCTAAATTTTGTTCAGTAAATATTACCTCATCAAGCTATGCCTGCACGTATTAATGATGGGAGAAGTGAGGTTTAGGGAATGCATCCATTAAAAAAAGATACCTTTGGCCGTGGGCAATATGGCCAAGCAAACATTAGCAAGGATGGATGCTGCCACAGTGAGGTGGGGGAAAAGTTCACAGCCATGAGAACTGGATGTAGCACACTGGGCTGTGCTCACGGAGGCTGAAAATCCCTGATTATTTGTGCTAATAACGGAAGCTGCCAGATATGTGTAGATCCTTCATAGACAGTTTCTCTGGCAATCCCAAATATCTGTTCCACCCTTCCAGCCTTTTTGGCTTGGTATTTTGCAAAGTTCTTGCAAAATAAATGAAAATGCAGACACTTTCTTGATGCTATACCCATTTTTGGTATCCTTGGTCAATTCGGGCCAGGAGCAAGCCTTCTGGGATGGACTGAGGATGGCACATTGAGTCAGGCAGGCTGTTAACAGCTCTCAAGACCAGGTCCCCCCGCAGCTGCCTGAAGGTCACCCCACCAGTTCAGCAGATGTCTTGCCCTGCTCCTGTGCCCAGCAGCCCAATGGCAGTCACATATCCTGGACCATCCCTCCGGACCTGCCGGATACTCCAAACTTCCCAGCCGATCAGCTCACAGGAGGAAAGGAGCTGTTTTCAAATCAGGAATTGTGGTTTTACCTACACAGGGAGGAGAAGGAGGTCGTCACCCACGGCACTTCGATGCTGCCGCGCTGCCCGCAGGCTGGCCCACTTCCACTACTGTGGGGAGGAAACAAGCCCCCTTTCTGGGGCGCCTTTGTTTGTTTTAATAACAGCTACTTAAATAAAGTCATAGCAGGTAGAGCTGAACCTGGCTAAGCTGCTAACGCCGCCAACTTCCCGCCTTTCTTCCCAAACCCGCAAAAAAAATAACACTAAACCAAGCAGTGCCATCTATTGACTACACGGGCTTATGGCCTCGCTAACAGACGGAGCACACGCGTGTGCGCGCTCTGCTCGCAGGCTGCCCTTGCCCCACTTGCAGGCCAGAGCCCTCGTCCCCCCAGGTGGGAGCGGGGAGCGGGATGCAGGAGCAGTTCTCCTCCGCCGTCCCACCCGGCCCTCCTCAGTCTTCTTCCCCTCATGTTTCTTCCCTGCCATCCACCACCACCCTGCCTCTCTGTCACTCTGCCACCACGGCTGTCACCCGGTTGTGACTAAGGTAGAGAAAAATGAGCTGTTTAAGCATGGCAGGCCCCGGGATGTTCAGGAACATGAGACAAATTAACAAAGTGCGAGAAATTAGAGGGCATGAATCTAAGGGCATTAAATCATCGTGCGCCTGCTCTTGTTCAGAAGTAAAGCGACCCGAGCACTGCAATTAAGCCTTTCTCAGCTGGCCCCGCTTTCCTGCCGGATGCTGGCATCCGCTTCAGCCTCCACATCTTCATCCCACCTTACGGTTAACTCACCTCATTGTGGCTTAGTGTCTTCTTTCAGAAAAACCCTACCTTAAGCTTTCCCTCTTCATCCCAGCTTACACCTGACGTTGATGGGAACTGTGGGAATTTACCTGAGCTAAAACTCTGTCTTCACATGATTTTTGTCACTTTTCCCCAGCTAGCTGTCTCATCCATAATCCTAACGATAAATTGTTTTCCTGCCACTGTGGAGGAGGGAAGTCAACAACGCTGACACCAGATACATGAATTAATCCAGAGACATCAAAAGATGGATTAAAAATATAATGAAGTTCGTTGACTTACAATGAAGTTATCCTTCTTGTCTGTAATTAAAATCCTACAGTAACTTTGTGAACATAATTATATTATACCTCAGACATAACACCAGAGAAAACCTGATGCAGGTAAAAGGAAACAGGAAAACATTCCTGATGCTATGTTGTAGCTAAAAGCTCCACTTTTGCATGGATAAAAATGACCACCAACCTGTTTCCTTTTTCCCCAACACACACAGATTGGGTAGTATTTGAGTCTTTGAATGATACCACCAGAATCAGATGCTTGTAATAGTCTGCCCCAAATCACCAGGATATTAAAGTTATGGATTTGTTTTTCAGAACAACATACAAATATGAAAGATGAACACATCCAAATTTGATCAAGATGTGCACATAAATTATCAAACTAGGTAATTACTGGATACTATGACCCACTATCCTCTTTTATACAACAACAGCAAAAAAAAGAGCCTGGAGAAACATTTAGGGGAATAATTTACTTGTTATTTTGCAGTTGCAGCGATTTAGATGTTAGTTTATGTTTCGAATTAGAAACTCATGATTATTTCAATTTTTGTCATTGCAACCCGTGATATTGTTCTTATTTGTATCATTATTCTGGCAGGCTTTTAGGCAGGGTCCTGAGATAATGAAATCCACGTGAAGTCATGTGTCTCCCACACCATTCGCTGAGAACATAACTGTTTGGTTAAATTTGCTACGTTTGCCATCTTTCTTTCCATTACAGAAAGAGGTGTTACCAACCTAGCCTCATTACAGCTTTCTTCATATTTGCTATTTGCTTATTCTTAAACCAAAACATATTATTTATAATCTCTGGGATCTGGAAAGCCCCAGACTTTTTGATCTTCCTTCCTAGGTTTTCTTTTAGACTTTTGTTATTCTCAGGGTGGCAGTGTGGGTAATGGTGCAACAATCTAGTAATGCTTAATAAAAATTAACTGACCTGAGAAAACACACTGATTTATGTTCAACCTCTTTTTGAAAGAGTCACCTTCCTTGCTATCTTAGAAATAGAAGGAGCTGGTGATCACAGTCTAGTTCTTATTTGTGGTCCTCAAAAAAGCACAACACACTTTTGGTATGACCATGTGCCAGCATAGTAGTTCAGGCACTGGAATGACAGATGGTTTTAGTCAGCGCTGACATTGTTTTATGATAATGCCTAAAATTATATTTCTCATAATTCAAATAAGAAATACTTATTTTGGCTTGAGGCACTGTAATTGTCTCAGGTCTGATCTATCTAACCCATTTCAGTTGTATACCTTTCTGTTATTCACAACCATGGAAACAGTTTCTCTGCAGCCACCATCATGGAAGTTAACTCTCCCAATGTCCCATGTTTTGCCGAGCAAGAAAAGAAGAGTGGCTTTGTGCACTCTTGAGAAAAGCAAGCGAAACTGTGATGTTATGACATCTACCAGTTGCTCAAAATGCAAGAATGAAAAATACAAAGCAATGCTAACTAAAGATGCAGGTGTACCGTACCTTGGTAGAAATGGGATCGGTATGTATATTAAGGTTTATTACATGAAGATTATAAACATGAGCAATCTCCCCTTTTTCTAGTGCTGCACATCATCTTGTGACCTGTGACTTGCGATTGCTGTGGCAGTGAATTCCAAAGTACTGTTTGGAAATTATTTAATTTACTGTCTAGTTGTCTTTCAAGGTAATATAAAGCAAAGAAAAGAGTCAATGTAATGTGACGACTTCAGATAATTTCCATGACTGAATCACTGCAACTTTGAAAACAAAAGCCACTTCAAAAACTTTCAACCTTAGCAAAGTCTTCAGGAAACCTGATCAGTTGTGGCCCCAGGTTTGGGGCTTGAGGGTTTTTTTTCAAACTGAGGATACCTGTTGCACCTTATAGGTAACATTTTTTAACTCCACAGTGTGGACACTTTGTGAAAAACCTTCTATTACATTCGTGAAGATATCTGTCTGACTCCAAATGACCCATAAGTTTCATCACTCCACTGTCCAGTTCTGTTCATACTCAGGTAAAAGATGATTTTTCCTCGAAGATTCAGACGTGAAAAACCTGCCCTGTGAGGGGATGCATTTCTGTATGTCCTGCCATATTTTAAAACATGAAGATTACAAGGACTCCCTCACTTCTTTTGTGTCACTCCTTCAAAGCCAGACAGACTCACTGCTAGGAAGTGCTTCCTTTCCCTTGATCAGCTCCATCCTGCTGTAGAGAGAAATGGACACTTTCATGAAATATATTTGTCACCTTGTGGAAAAAGACAATTTTAAAAATTAAAAAAAAGCCCAAAGTTCCAAGGGTTTCTGATTTACACCTGCCAAGTTGCTATTCTCAAACCACCGTCTATGCAGGATTTTTATTTTGGCTCATCCTGTAATGAATTCACTGCATGACATGACGTGTTGTTTCTCAAGACTGGAATTAGCCTCCTGCACTGGGTTCAGAAGCGTTTTAGCTTCATTTGGGGTCTGAGGTTTGAAGCAGGACGGCTCTTGTTGACTGTTTCCAGCTTAGAAAAGGACTTGTTTGATGGTTAAAATCCTTGGCAGGGGTGAGGGGAGTCTTCTCCTCTGTGTGAGGGCTGGATGCTGTTAGGGAAAGGACTTTAGGAAGAGGTTATGGGAAGTCAGAGCTAGTGCTGAAACAATTTCTTTCACACAAACTCTTCTGCTTTCTGTAGTTCTTAGGGGTTGATCACACATGGTGGAAGGCCCCTGTGTTGCTGGAGGGATTCTATTTGCCCCAGCAAATCTACTTCTCTTCCCTTTCCCCCCGCCCCACAGGCTTGCCTGCTTAAGGATCCCTGCCAGGGAATCCCCAGGCTGGTTTTGCTTCCCAGAACCCCCCTGCCAAGGGATTTTCCACAGGAAGGGCAACCAGGTCAGAATTTTTTCTTTGCAAAATTGATCTTTTTTAACTTCGGACACAACATAAACTGATAGAATTTCTGATCACCTAAAACCCCCTTTAAATAAACAACAGAATCCATTTTTCCAGGTCCCCTATTCCCTTCTCCAAAAAAAATACTGCAGTAGCAGCTCTAACCAAGGGTATAAAAGATCAGGAATAAAAAAGGTAAAGAACAAGCTTTATGTGACTCTCTAAGACAGCAAACAAACAGCAAGAGAGTGACTTCAAGCTTTAAATTACTTTACTTTGGCACTCCAAACAGCAGTCAGAGATGGTTTTTCCTTTTCATTTTACAAGCTGCTTTTAAAAACAGAATTAAAATTCCCAGCGCTTATCTCGCTATCACATTTCCAAGGCAGACGTCCTCCCGCTTCAGAAGCAACCCCTCTCACAGCTCTGTCACCGCGCTTGAAACCGTGCAAATTCTGCACGTGAAGAACACCCTCAGCTACAAACGCCTCCGCCAGCTCCGCAGCAGACTTCAGATGGCAATCGCAAGCAGTGAGGAAAGCGATGGCCAGCTAGCGGCACGCAGGGTAAAAACGATGGGCCCTTTGTGGCCGGTGGAGGCTGGCGAGACGCAAGGACTGCGGCTGCACCCAGCACCCGGCTGCAGGGACGAGGGCAGCGGACGGACCCACGGACGGACAGACGCCCGCAGAAAAATACAACCCACCAAAACTGCGGAAGGTGTCTAATTAAGATCCCCCCTCCCTGAAAAGCTGTCGCTAGGTAAGCAAAACTGTTTAAAACATGTTCATCATTAAAGTGTCCCCCGACAGCAGGATGCGGCAGCAGACTCGGCGACAGAAGGGAGAAGAAGAGAGGCATATGGCCCCCAGCCCCATCCCCTGCTGACAAGCTGCCTCGCTGCAAGCCCCCTTTTCACTGTCGTCCGTGCACGCAGCAGATTGCAATGGCCCAACTTCCCCATCTGTATCCCAGGCCTGTGCCCCCGACAATGTGGCAGCCATACAGTTTTCATCGGGGCCGGGAGCAGGGGAGGGGGAGGCTGCGGGGAGGGGAGGGGTGGGAGGAGGAGGAGGAGGGGGAGATATTAACAACCAATAATCACAATGCTATCCATAATGCATTGTCTCCGTGAGATTACATGGTATATTTCCAGTGGGGATTAGCCCATCCATCACAGCCCTTTATTGGTCCTTTTTTTGTTGTATAAAGCCCAAACACTGTCGTAAAATTCTAAACCGCTTAATTGCTGTGCTGTAAAAATTTGCATATCAGAGATATGTCATTCCTTCGTTAAATGGCGCTAGGCATTTGTTACAAGATCCTAACAATTGCGTGAGAGCACCTCGGAGAAAAGGTCACCTCTTGGCATTATGCGAAGTTCTCAGCTGAATTCTAATCTGCAGCAATTACGGGTTTAAATGTATCGCAACTTAATGGATTTTGATTTTGGGTGATGCAAACTCCCTGGGCGCACAGACTCCTTCTGTCTGGTCTGACAAGGTAAGCGGTGTGATGGTGCTGGCTCAGTCCCTGTTTCTGTAAGGCCTGCAAGCTTGGCTCCCAAAAGATTTCTTCATAAGCCAAACTGTGAACCTTGATGCAAATTTTCCGTGATGGGCATATATTTACAGTGATGTTCTAATTTCTTAGATTAATGGCAAGTTCTGTAGAAACTGCTACAGCCATTGCATTGCCACTTCAAGTATCCATCATTAAAAGCAACCTGAAGTTAGGATCATTATAGTAATGAGTAGCTTTTATATCGTACTTTTAAGCCATAGATCTGAAAGATGTGCTTTACAATAAAGCCAGAAAATACCATTGTCCTGGTTTCACATGTTCAGAAACTGGCTCTGGAGAGCTGGTTTGAAGCTGGAGGCACCCTGGACACCCTGATGGCAAGCACTACAGTCCGAGCTGTTCCCCTCTGCTTCCTCCCACCTGCGTGCCAAGGACAAAGTACCAGCAGGTCTTTCACATATGGTCAGGTCTTCACTCCATACCTTCTCCATTAACTGCAGCAGACGTTCCCCAGACATGGTTTCAAGCCACATGGCAATTTTTCAGTTTTGTCCATATTTTAAGAGTATGTTTAATCCAGACCATTTCACCACCATGTAGCACAATGTCACAAGAAGTTGCACAAGGAGAGAGGCGCAGGTCAGATATTTTTTCACAAAACAGAGCCTAGAAGCTGGATCTTTTTCCTGTGTAATAGCAGGGAGCACCGTTTCTCATCTTGTCGGGAAACTATAAACCAAGGTGACTGGAGCAGCCTAAAGGGATTTTTCAAGTCCCATGCAGATATGAGGGTCAAAGCCTCTATTTCAGGACCTGGGGAGAGCCCTAGTATAACAGGAGAGCCCTTTGCAAGCCCTGGTATAAAGAGAAATTCTGGGCTGTGTGTACATGGCACCTTGGTTTGAGCTGGCATGTCCTGGGTAGTGTGAGCTACTTTGATGACTGTTCAGGTTACAGGAGGTGTCCATCACAGTGAGGATCTAAAGCAATTTAAATATATTTTAATTATCCAGTCTGTTGTTCTTTCCCTCAACTCTCTCCCCACTTACAATTGTCCATGCCTCTACATGGGACAGAAACTCACCTGCCTCTAGACATCATCTGAGGCATCCTCATTGCCCATCCCACAGACGTGGTCAGATTCAGCCTATGCATACGCTTTTGGATGTGGGTAAGTGAGGTACGTCCTCCGCCAAAGGGCTGCTGTGCTCGCTTTCTGTAATGACTGAAAATTTCCTCCAAGAAGGAAAGCAGCACCTCCAAGAAGCACCATGGTGGCATTAGCATTGATGTGTCTAACACCTGAGAGGGACAATGGCAAGTAGGTACTGCAGGCATGCTCCAAACACACCAGAAAGGTAAAATGTTCTTTTAAGCTTTTGAAGGCTTACCAGTCTCTTCTAAGAGTTCAAACCCAGTCTCTTTTTCCAAGTGAGACCGAGGTATGTGGGAGGTGAGGAGATGGCCAACAAGGACTCCCAGCTGCTGCCCGTGTGCAGGAGGTCACTGTAAGAACCCATTTAAGCCACATCAGCCTTTTGAGCCTTCCTCAATGTGCACAGCTAGCCCTGTCCTCTGACCGGAATGAATGTCTTACAAGTATTATTCCCCCAAGAGCAAGTGGATGAAGAAGAGCGTGTCACACAACCTGAACGTACTGCAGAAACTCACATGCCTTCCTCGGCAGCAAGCAAGAGGCAGAGCTAACGTACTGCTGTTACTGGCACCAAAGTGATTTCTTTCCATCAAGCCATCTTGCTTAGCTTTGTAACCCAGCCTGGTGACTCCAGGACCCTGGTAACATACTGCATCACCTCCGGAAAATGTCTTCTAATGCTCCTATTTCAGCAAGCCATTTATGTTTTATGGTATCTATTTTACATACTCGTTTCCCAGACATTTTTCTTTCCACTGATAAGTACATTTTTCAGGTGTGTACCTCTTACCAGTGCTGTAAGCACTCATATTTAAAATCAACCTTACATTGTATTTAATCATCACACTGTGGTAGTTTTATTATTATTACATTGTAATCTGTCAGGTGTTTTATTAACCAGAAAGAATTCTAACACACAACCCAAATGTTCTAACGCAATAAAAACATCGTATCTTTGTTTTCCTTTTTAATGAACAACTAACATCAATGCAAACTTCTTGTCCTACATGTGAACTCAGCCACAGTCGATTCACTTTTATGCGAGCTCTCGATTAACTAGGCCTCCTGCAAAGTAGCCCCACGTACCTTTCCTGAATGAGATTTCAGCTTCTGCCCTTGTACAGATGAAACCCTCTCCCTCTGTGGCACTGGTGCAACTCCTGGTATGGCTGCAGATCTACAAAACCATCCACCCAGGAAGAAAACCCTCCAAAAAAGTTAACCCAGATTATTTCAGATGTACAATTCACAGCGGTTGCCTGGAATCTCTCAGACCAGCTTATTTTGCATCCACAAGCCCGTGCCTCTTTCCCAGCTTTACAGGCGGAGAAGCAAAGTCTGATCCATCCAAGGTTTTCCAGCATTGCAGTGACAGAGCTGGAAATGGGTCTGGGGTCCCGCAAGGCAGCATCACGCGTGACCCCAAGGGCCATTTTCTTTCTTCCTCCTGCTCCACCCTCCAAAAGCTTCCAGCCCTCAAGATCAAGCTCCCATAATCGTAGGGACAGTCTGCAGAGCTCAGTGGATACAGGAATGGGGTCTGCAAAGGACAGAACTGGACGTCAGTTTGCCAGCTGCCCTCCCTGAAGAGCTCATCACCCACTGACATTTATATCTGCCTTGGAAATACATTTCTTACCATAGCCCATCTCCCAGCCCGTCTTCTGCTTCTCTCTTTCATGTTCTGCCCATACCAGACCCGGAGGAGGGTTCCTGCTGCCTTCAGTGAGGTTTGAGATAGGGCTAAGTAATCTCTAAGTGCAATTTATTTTACCCTTATTGAACATTATTAATGTTTCTATTAGGACTGAACAAATTATGTAATAATGTGTCCTTTTCTCCTGCTTGATTCATTATTCAGAAATACCCAGACAATAATTTATGTGAATTATTCTGCAATTAATTTGCCGTGAGTTTCTTGCAAATACCCACTGAACAGTATCTGAACTCTCTTGATTGGTTCCAAAGGTCTGCTGTATGCCTGGGAGTGGGGTCAGACTCAATGGCAGCAAGTTTTAGGGAATGTCTGCATAAGAATATGGGCTATTTCCATTAAATTAGTACACAATCCTGTGTGAGATCTTTTACTTTGTTTTCCAAATGTGATTTTTTTCCCTGTGGTTTAGCATAAATCTGTTTCTAACTGAATTAAGTTAAATCAGTATAATCTGGGTCACTTCAAAATAATTTCCATGTGCTTTTTGCACTGTTTTAACTAAATCAGTGGAAATACACAGTTTTAGTTAAGTTTAGTCAACTCTGCAAGTAAATAAAGCCCTCTGAACCAGGTTTCTGACGCGATAGTTCCATTTTGCTCATCAGCACCTCTTTCCCATGCCTTTTGTCCATTTTTTTAACATGTGATGTTTTGCATCTGCCCCAAAGTCTTTTGAACTCAATGAAAATGTTCCCTCAACATTCATGACATCCGCATCTATTCAACTTACAATAAGTGTCTTACTTGATTTGGAAGACCAGAAGTATAGCTGGTAGAAACTGCCTCCACGCTACTGACTGCAGGTACAGTCTGATTTGCAGCACCTGAGGTGCGAGGTCCCAGGCGGAGCAGCACAGCTGATGGGAACGGCTGGAGAACCACTTAGTGATGCAGGATGTTCCTTCAGAGGCCTCGTATTAATTCGTGACCAGATCCGTATTCATTACATTTTCATTAGTTCCTAGTAAACGTGCCTTAATAAGCTCTTTTTGAAGAAATAAAGTAACTGTCATGTTAAATGCATCTTGAATAAGTATGTGGCAACTGGAGCTGGCCCGTTCTTAACTTCCTGGGACTATAAATGCTAACATGCTCATAAATACATTTGCATTTAGACACAAGACCCACTTGAAGCCTTTGAGGATACCATTCATCCCTTTTGCACAAACATATTCCTGTTATTGTTAGCCTTGTAATTAAAAACCTTTTAACAATGCTAATTGAAGGCTTCACCATTATAACTTTGTCATCTTTAAAGCTGCTTGCTTGATGCAAATCTATTGGAAATGCTGGAGAGTGGGTGGGTCACACAACCCCAGCAAGACTTCTCATCGCACAAGGGAGTAAGAGTCAGCAAGTTAAGAGGCAGGGAGAGTACAAAACCCTGATACATGAATAGATTACAGAAAAATAAGCGGGTTACGGGCACTGGAAGAAAGCCTGTCCCATGCTGCCACCTCAACACCAGCACTCCCCAGCAAGGCCCATTAACACTTCATGCTGCAAAGACCATCTCCTCCGCTCCCTCCCCCGGCCATTCAGTGAAAAGGTCTTACCACAGCAACCTAGGGCACTTTCACCAATAATTAACTGGAACTGAGTTCATTAGGTAAATCAAGGGGTAAGCAGGCATGGGAAGGTCACACCAGCCTGGGATATGGAAAGTGAAGTCGATCCATGATCCATCAAAGCACGGGGTGAGGTAAAGGCTCACGTATTACAGCAGTCACCAAGGTGTATAAATATAATAATAAAGTTCCACAACTGTCCTATTAACATACCAGATTTGATTTGGCTCCATTATATTTCATCAAATAGTTTACAAAGCACCCAGCATAAAACATCATCATAATTGTAATCATATATTTGGCGATTTAACGTGTACATCATAATGTACCATTAGTTACACAAATAACTAATAATTTGCTAATGACAATATTATGTTAAGTCAGTTTAGGGGCAATTAAAGTGAGTGATATTTACATATGCCTAATGAATCACAGTCGATGGCAGATTAAGAGATTCTAATGAATATTCATCCAGACATTCGCAACCAGCTTCACAGTTTATAAACTGAATTATGGTTGATTTGCCCTTTTAAAAATGAATATGTGAGTATCTTCTGCATGGGAAGAATGAACAATTGGGGCTGATTGTAAAATTTTTTTTTAAGCAATGTACTGGTCAGGACACAAAACATTTTTATGCACTCTCATACCCTTGGCTTCTCAGCTCTTTTTATATCACATATCAGCATTGATGAACTATCTCCATTTTCATTCCTACCCACGACATGAAATATAGAAATTGTTTTGTGTTGAATTAAATGCAATAGAAGTTTTATGCAGCCTCACTAAGGAAATAATTACACAGGTAGCCTGCTTTCCCCAAGCAGAGCAGACAAACTCTCTCTACCGTATGCTAACAACACTCTGCTTTTAAAGGTAGCCTTTATGCACGCTCACTTGAGTCACTGACCAAAATACCATTCATTTAAAAGGAAGCTGTGCAAGCTTCTCGTAGGATGAAGAGTTACTTTGACACGTCCTATGCCAGAAGTTTCTACTACTATTACTATCAATGATATTGGTAGCAGCAATAGTAATAGCTAAGAGCACGAGATATACAGTGTCATGGTTTGGCTATTAGATTTCAAAGTGAGCTCAGAGAAATGTGAAGCATTTAAAATCCGTACACAGAGTTTTCCTTGGAAATCCCTGTGAAGTGTTGGTGTGATTCTGAGGGGATCCTTCATGAGGCTGGTCCCTGTGTCCTTGCTTCAGCACCATTCCCAAGCAGCATTGGCCCTAAATTCTGGGATAGTTTTGCATGATTTAAAATGTGGAAAGTTAAAAAGTGATCTTCATTGCTCTCTTCCAGAATTTTGGAAGTGAAATCACTAACAAAAAGTCCTGTGGAGGGGGAGCTTGTTTGGTTTCATTGAGATTAAACACAGGAACTCCACAAACCTCCTCTAGCAAGAGACAATCTCCAGTAGGCAAAGAAACATCATTAAAGGTACTCAGTTTTACTATGTGCAGTTTGAGGATTTTAGGTTTATCACTCCCAGCTTCCAAAATGATTTGGGAGTCCAGAGAGCAAAGACATTTCTATCGACGTCTTATGCAGAAAACTGGGAGCTATAATTCAGCACACTGGTAGATCTACATAGTGTGGTGCAGTATTTCGTGGAGACCTAGCTTGAATCCTGAAAGCAGGAGAGACTTAGTTTTATCCAAGTTGTCCTATGTTCAGGAAAAGTCCAGCTACAGCTGGGAAAAACGCTGCCGGGATTCGATCAGAGGACACGATAATTGCAACACAGAGTCAAAGAACATGAAGGTCTAATAAATGACTTCGCCTTTCTGTTTGCTCTGACCTAATCAGGTTAACGGAGTTGGCCAGAAAACCTGTTTTCCGTAACATTACAAAAATTTTGCTGGCTATTGCGCATTTTTTCAGCCACAGTTCTTATTGAAAAAATCGATTTAATTTTTCAATGAAAACTGAAAATGCAGCAACAAATACAACATCAAGTTTTTTAAAAATTCAATAAAATTATTTTTTAAATTAGTATTTTTTTGTTTAAAACATCATTCATGTTTTCACTTCATTTTGCCTGACATTTACTTTTCAACAACAGGAACAAAATTCAGTTCAGTTCTTAAGTGCTTTTAAATGACAGAGATGCTACAGTTTCCACAGTTGCCTGTTTTCTTCTCATTTGCAATTCTTTAATGCAATGTTTTTTAAGAGAAGGACCAGCTAATACAGCATGAAAGGAATACTCTAAGGCCTGTACTGACTTTCAGAAGTACGTGAACTTATCATCATTATGTTGGCTTTCTCTGAGGCTTTTCTTCTTCCTTAAAACAGCTGTTTGTGAGGCTCTAAAATGACAATTCCAGCTATGCTACTTTCAAAATCTCTATAACTTCACCTTAAGAAGCTATTTACTAATATTGTTTAAAGTTTACTGACCTTCTATATGCTAAACCTTCCACAGTCTACAGCCAACAAGAACACAGGTTATTTTAGCCTTCCCTCCATATTTCTCTCTCCTGAAAGGAATTAAGCTGGTAATAACTTCAAAACTCCCAAAGCCTGAATTTGACTGCCACCACATTGCATTGAGCTCATTGTCCTCACCTTATTGTTTCAGCTTCAGTGTGTCTGTTTGCTTTACCTCTGCAAGTCTGCTCCCTCACCGTGAGTACAGATACAGCCTGTACCACTCATACTGCTGGCAACGGAATCATTTCAGAAAATTCCGTCCCTTACATTTAGCAACTCCAACCACCCTTACCTATTGCAACAGTTCACAGAAGTGTCATGAGTAACTTGATCTGCCATTCAAACATTGATCTCGTGCAGGCTTACGTAGGCTCTACACTAGTTTCCCAGAGCATAAGGCTTTTACCTTCTTTGCTGTCTATTATAGAAGTTACTCATCTTTCTCTCTCACCCCAAAACCACGGGCTCTCTTCTTCGACCATTACTCTCAGAACCATGCTCAAGGAACCAGGGGCAGGATTCGTTCCCATTTTAGGATTTACTGACATGACTATGTCTTTCTGGATTGAGAATAGTCCTAAACTACATGGATCCCAACTTTTCAAATTAAATACTTTGTGATCTTTCTGTTGCCACACACAATGCAGACATGTCTCCTCTTGCTAGTCAAAACCTATGTTAATATTTGTGAGAATATTGTATCTATCTCTGCACAGGGTGAAATCTTACAGTTCGTGACAGGCACAGCCTGTAACAAGGGCTAACAGCACTTCTTAACTGCAGCAGGATCAGGATTTCACCCAAGTCCATTATCGCTATTGCCTGTATTACTAAACTGTTAAAAAGGCACAGGCATTTCACAAGGTTACATTGTTCATGCACACCGTACACAGAAAAAGATGATTCCTCCCTCAGCAGATTTACTGCTTAAAAATTTTTGTTTGTTTGTTTGTTTGTTTAATTTCTCACACATTCAGTCACCCAGAAAGCCTCAGGGTTTCTTCTTAAAATGCAAATTGTAATAATTATGGGCCAGATTTAAAAGAAGCAGAGCAGCCTGGTGAACGAGCCCTGTTGTACAGCTAAGAGACCAAAAAGCAAGGGCTGCTTGTTTTATGCAAGAACAGCTTAGAAAAGAATCAGAATGACTCAACTAGAGTAAGGCAGGAGACATGAAGGAAGGCATCTAGGGGCTTCCCTGTCTGATCTTATCCAACACCCTTCTTTTAACCTTTCATTTGCAAAGGAGCTCTGGAGAAGGACTTAGGTATGACAGTAATGATTGCAATTTACTGTAGCCCATGATAAAACGGGGTCAGAGCAAAGGTTAAACACCAGACAAGCAGTGGATAAAATCATCTGCCTAGTGAGTAATTTTTACCCAGGCTGGAAGAGAGTGAAGTCTCCTTAATTACACTGCTTACCCTGAATTTACAGACAGCTCTGTGGCTACTGACTGTACCCTCTTCTTCATCCCACCCTCCAGAGCTGCTGCAAGTCTGGTACTTAATTAGTTTCACATGTAAAGAATAGGACCCTGCAAGTGCACTGATAATACTGCGTCTGCAAACTCCGGATGCAGAGAGACAAGAGAAGCAAAAGAAACTAGAAGCTGAAGAGAAGAGCTCATCTGGCTTAACACTGGTGCTGAAGATGAGCCCTGCTTCAACAGGTGCAATCCTACAGCCCTCCCTGTCTCCTACAGCAAATGAGAGAACTGATAGGCATTTAATGAACCTCATTCTAACCTGTGTGGAATAATCTTCCCGCTAATCTTCTAACCAGTTTCCATCCATCTAGCAACAACGGTGCTTAAATCTCCTGTTTGCACTTTACTAGCTGCAGATTGTAAATGTTTCATGAGCCGCTGAGCTTGCAGCATTACTATTTTATTAGAATGTTGAATATCTCGTGTTCATTGCTGTCTTACTAGCAAATTTTATCTAAACAAAAATTGCCTCCATACTTCTTCTGAATGACAATTTGGTAGTCTGATGGATGCTGTTGTTTCAGCTTGTTTTGCATCAACAGTTTGACAATAGCCCCTCTGCCTTGCTGAGAAGCAATGGTGTGCCTGCGCTAATGCCAATGAAAATACGTTCACATCATGAGTATATCCAATTTGGCTCCTGAAGAAGGGGCAGAGGTCCTGTCAGCCTCTGGTCCTGGTGTTAAACACATGTGAAAGATTCTCCTGCCCCTGTAATGCAGAAAAGGTTTTCCTAAGTTGAGTGTTCCCCATAGTGTTCTCTCTTCCTTAAAACATCATGGCAGCATTACCGAGTAGATAAACTAGACTGGTACAGAGTTTAGCCACAACTGGTCTAGTGTAACAGCAAGCACTGACCACCAAGACATATGACCATCCTCTTGGTGCTTTGCTCAGTTCTCAGAAATCACGCCTGTCCTTGGTAAGACCTTGTGACGCAGACGAGTCAGTTGAGCAATGAAAATTGCTGGGATCATGGTCTCTGTGCACACTCTCTCTTGCAGACCAGGGAGCTGGGACACTCAAGAGGGAAAAGGTAAGACCACAGAGATGTTCTGGGTGCACAGCTTCTGTGCAGCCCCACTGAGATGTCCCACCAGCCCTGCGGCTGGTACAGAGGAGCAGAGACTGGGAGAGCCAAGCAGTTTACAAGGGCAAAAGGGAGAAGGAACAGTCCTCCCACCTGATGGAATAAATCACGAGTTAGCTCTCTTGGTTATTCCCTCCCTGTGGATTTTGCCATGGTAAAGTATGAGTAAGTATCAATTCTCTTATATGGATCTGAACTTCAACAAGGTGTGTCTTTATCTACCTCTAGGCTCTGCCCCAAATGGCTGCTGAAATGCCAGGCCAGCCTAGATCCACTTCTCCAGTATGGTGGAGGGAGCAGTTTACATCATTTGCTATTTCATTTTCTTTCACATCTTAGACATGAGCACTGGGAATGGCTGACGTGGAGAGCTGAGTGTTCGGGATCAATGGATGTATTGGCACAACCAGCAAGCTGTAACGTGCTTTGGCACAGCAAAGGGTGCCAGACCATTCTGCCCAATGTCTTCCTCACACAACCTCTCCCCACACTGTTAGAGCTCCCAGTTCTGCCCAGTGCCAACAACTCACCCACCACCACACAGGAAAACCCTGCTTTGGTCCTGGTGTTTGCAAACAAGGGCATACTCAAGAGTTCCATGTTGAGATAAACTGTTAAGTGGTGTAAATTCCTCCTTCAGTTCTGGAACAAACAACTGGGATAGAAGAGCTGCATAAACCTGAAAATAAAGCTCTACAAGGATGACAAAGTCAAGTGAGTGGCATGAGCAGTAATGTAGTCAACTCGCCAGTGTGGCCAACACACTATCCCCTTTCTACAGCAGCCACAGTCACCCTGTATACCACAGTTTCCCCAATCAGCCATAAACTAAGCACTCCCGTATCTCCCACTTCCCCTTCCCACTGACTCCCCCCCTCTCCACCAAAATAGTCTCAGTCCTGCCCGTATAAAGTATATCCTCCTCTCCCACTGCTTCCTTCTGTGGGACCTGCCCACCTGCCCCATACCTCCTGTTACCCCTACTGATACTCTGCTCCATCCCAGAAGCAGTGTACAAGACTGTAACAAACCTACTCATTGGCACTACAGGCACCCACCGGAAGCATTCTCGCAGGAGCAGGGCCTGCTTTCAGGCAAACAGTTGGACAATAGGCTATATGAGCCCCCTAACTCATATAATCAGCATGAAAGCACCCACCATTTTAGTACCAGCCAGCCACCCAAAAGTCACAGGTGAGGTGGATGTCTACCCCCACAGCTCAGGGGCAGGCCAGGCAGTACCAAGAAAAGATGATTATTGGGCTTCAAAGCAAAGGAAACCCAGTTTTCAGGACAGTTCTTGTTCACTTGCTTTTATGAAGGTCCTTACTCAGCGTCAGAAGAAAACAAATCCGAGATTTTTTTGCCTATTTCATGCAGTGGTTTCCAGTCTGGTTTTCAAGCAGAAGTTAAAATATGCATGTAAGCAACTGGGAGCTTTCTCAATGGAGTATGTCTGTGATTCACCCAGACCCACAGCGAGCCCCAGGCACACGAACAGTATGCCCTCCCCAGTGACTGGCTTTGGAAATCCCTGGTGCATGGAGGCCCATTGCAAAGCCAGGATCAGTCTTGAGCTTTTAATGTCAGATGCCATTCACTGAAGGAAGTTGCTGCTTCCTAGGCACTGTTAGGAGGCAAAGCTGCTACTACCATCCAGGGCTAAGCACCAGTACACCCTGTGAAAGAATGTATTTTGCTACTTTTCCAGCTATTCATTCGACTCTCCAAATTGTTCCCAAACCCTCTGTCTTGTCAAAGAACTGGCTCGATATGCTCCCATCTGCCACTCTTCATGTCCTTGATGCCATTATTTTGGGGGGGACTGGGGTTGGCCTTGCCACATTTACTGTTCCACTGTTTGGAGCGAATGGGGGAGGTGATGTTTTCCTCTGTAGAAAAAAAGAGCCCAAATTCATCAAAGAACCTGAAATTTCCTGAGGGCTCGGCAGCTCCCGTGGCAGCTCTGCCACAGGCGACTTTTGCGGGCCAGCCTGTGAAAACCAACGCGGATTTACCAGAGAGAGGGAAGGCAAGCACCTCCCTTTAGGGCAACGTCAAGGAGGAGGCTGCCAGGCACCGCGGGAAACCCGCACCCCCCACCCCGCGTCCCCCCACCCCGTGTCCCGCGTCCCCCACCCCGCGTCCCGCGGCCGCCGCCGCCGCGCTCGGCGCTACTGCAGCGCCCCCTGGCGGCCGCGCCCGGGTGCCGCTTGCCTTTTTTTTTTAGGGTGTCAGAGCTTCTTGCGGCGCGATCGCACCGTTTTCGGGGGGGGGGGGGGGGGGGGCCC
>JAVKLA010000081.1:25648125-25667766 GCA_034782735.1 Sagittarius serpentarius
GGGGGGGGGGGGGGGGGGGGGGGCGGGGGCCGCTGCCCAGGCTAACCTCTGCAGCCGAAGAGCCAGCTGAGGGCGTACCCCGGTTCTCATCCTTAGGTAATATTTGTATGTAACGAAAAGCACGTATTTACAAAGAAAGGACGATCTGCTTCCTTTTTTTTATTGAAGGCAGAGGGAGTCAGACTGTTACAGCGCAATAACCATTCTCCGCTAAAATATTTATGTTCTGCTAAACACAGAAGTCATATAAAACCAGAACATTCCTTTAAATCTGCTCAGAAATACCATTCTATAAATGCTTTGTTCTCCTGTGGCGGGGGAAAACCCTTTCCACCCACTCCCCAGACAAAACCCCAGCAAAAGAAAAACTGCTAAGGGCTGTCTTCAAGGAAATGCTTCCAGCTGCTGTTGTCTTTATTAAAAGAAGTAAAGAAAGAAACAAAAAAAAGGCCCTTCCAGCTCCTGGGAGAATCTTCAGCTATTAAAACCACATACTCATTTAGCTCCCAAAAGAAGTCTTTCATAATTGCAAGCAAAGCCCACAGCCGAACCAACCTCTTATTGCTTCTCCCCAGTCAGACTGCATGTGATCGCTGTAAAACTGACTCGTAAGTGTTGCTTTATGGGTGAGATTACAAAGGAGTTTGGTGAGTGCAATAACTAACTCCGCATCCCGCTAGCCGCTGGAATCCCCAGCACTCTCTTTTCTGCACACTGAACAAGGAAGTTAAGGACATAAGAATTAAGTCCTCAGAAACTGCACGGCAAATGAGGGACATCTAGCTGGTCAAGAGGCAAGTTCTAGGTATGCAAAGAGATATGGGGGAACTCTTTGCAATAGCGTGCCTGAACAGAGCTATCTGACTGTAGTCATGATTTCCTAGAAACACCTGCCGCTATTTGCTGAGTGCCGGGCAAGGTCATGCGGACCTATCTGGTTTGGGGGATGCTTTCTGCAGCAATGTCTACAGTAGGACCCAGTCAGCACAGCTGTTCTGGTACTCAGTGCACACAAGCAAGAACAGTGCAACTATTAAGTCCTCTAGAGGGAAAAGGCAAGGTGGCAAGAAATAGAGGTCCACAGATGCTGGATCTATCTTCCACAAGACGAATGGCCTTTTACCATCAGAGTTGCTTGGATTACAGTGGTGAAACACAAGATAATCTGATTAACAGTATGCAATTTTTTGGATGAAACCCTGCACCTCTCACCCCAAGTTCATCACCAATTCATGATAAAAAAAGTGGACGAGTTAACGCCCCAGTATCTGCTATATGAGCACAAGTTACGCACTGCCTGCGTGAATTAGTGGATAAACTCCTGATCTAATTGCCTCTTTCACCGCGTGTTGCGCCCTCGTCACGATGACGTTACCCCGCTGCCGTCACGCCTCTCCCGCAGCAGCGGCAGCGGACCCGCCCGCCGCGCTGCAGTACTGAGCTCCGGCACGGCAGGGCAGCACCTGTCGCGACAGCACTCGGCCGGGGCCGGCAGGGACGCGGCTTCTGTGGGGACAGGAGCGCTGCGGCAGAGCCGGTGTCCTGGCGAAGCCCACCGTCCAGGGGCTCTCCCTGGCGCGGGTCAGAGAAGGCCTGCGGGGAACGGCGAGGCTGCTTTTACCGCCTCAAGCAGCCGCCCCGACAACTCCGCCGTTCATTCTAGCCCTGCAGGAACGGTTCGTAACACCTGTTCCTACGAACATTTCTGGGGTCCGGTGCTAAACGGGCGCCGGGGAACCGTGCGGGAGAATGAAGCAAAGCTTGGGACTGGCTGGGGAGCAGGAATTCAGCCGTACGGCAACACCGAGCTATGGGTGTTTGTTGGGGTTTTGTATCCTCTGGGAAAAATGGACCGGTTCCAGAGGGTTTGTGGGAGCTGGTTGGACTTGGTTTTCTTCCTAAGATTCTTTTGGCGAGATGTTGCAAGAAAGCGATTCCCCCCTGCTCCGCCTTTCTCTTCCCACCTCCCTGGGCTGCCGGCGTTCCTCCCTGTGGCGCGCGGCCAGAGCCAGGCCGGAGGCTGGTGCCCACGGCTGGTGGCTGCCCGATGCTGGCACTGGTGGGGTGCCCGGCAGAGCCAGGACAGCCCAGGCAGGGCACTTCACCCCATCCCCGCCGGTCGGCCGGCCCCTGCTGCGGCAGCAGCCCGGCTGGCACCCGGCCGCTGCCAACCCTCCTCGGGCAGGAAACCTGTGGGGCAAAGGTAACGTGTTTTAAATCACCTGAACCCATGGCAAATTGCTGCTCTGTGTTGTTTGGCCAAGGTATTTGTAATCCGGCCCAGCCCCGCTCTCCCACGCCCATGGGGAGTGCCTGCCCGGGGCGGCGGGTCCCTCCTCGCCCTCTCCCACCAGCAGCCCAGCCACCCGCCAAGAAAAGCGACTGGTTGCACTTCCGAAAAAGTTCTGGTGAATCTGAATTTTCTGACAAAATTTTTTTTCCGCCAAAAAAGCCCTGGTCCTGACAAGGCTGAGTATTTCCTAGAGGCCTTTTGAGCCAGGTTTTGACCAGCGTGTCCCATATTCCAGGGCACAGAATTTTTCTGCCTCAGAAACCACATTTCTCTCTCAGTTCTCCATTAGGCTAATTAATACCACATTACTAGATTTCTGGATTTAATTGCAGCTATTTACAAGTGTATTTAGAGCTAGTATGAAGAGGCCGTAACTCGTTTTGGTTGGATTTTTGTTACGCAAGCATAGGGATGAGTTGGCTGTCGCAGGAGTGAAATAAATTGAGCAAGGATGAAGGGGAGGCGAAGGGTTAGGAAAAGGGTTGCTTTTTAGGATGCAATTTAACTCAGAACTGAAGTACATGCTTTAGTCCAGCCCTATTCAGGCCCACATTCAGAAAAGCAATTAGGCACTTAATTAACTTCAAGCACACGGGCTGTTAAGCATGTGTGTAAGTGGTTCGTTGAAAAGGGATAGCATTAGAAGCATGCTTAAAATTAAGCACATACGCTCAGCTAATTTCCTTGCCAGCTAAGCACACTTTCTGATCATAATGGAACAAATTCAGCAATGACAGAATGACGTAATTCAGAATTACAGCAAGGTCAAACTTGGTCTGTGGATTTCTGTCCTTTGAGATAAGGAGGAATTAAGCTTGCGAGCAAATAAGAAGAAATCAGACAGGTACTGTGAGGTGCCACTGCTGCACATGGAAATGGTACTGTGGGTAGGGTACGTACAGGTATTTATGAGAGCAGAATATATCTTTCCCATCTCATTACCATTCTCAAGAAATTTAAAATTTTTCTTCTTCAGGACAGAGGGGAGAAGTCCAAATGGGAATGTTTCTGCTTATTGGGGAAAAAAAAAGACTCCTTTGGTTTTGTATTTTTAGTGTTTAGAAGAGCTTATATTTCAAAGCAAAATTGCTCGAAATGAGAAAGAAGTGTTTTTCTAAGAAAAATATTAAAAACAATAAAAAATTTTATATCAAAGCTTGTAATTTCCCTCCAAATTGTTCTGGGAGAAATTGATTTTTTTTTAATGAAACAGGCATTCCATTAAAAAAAAGTCACTAATTTTCCTTCAGTCCTATTTTTCACTTCTGCTAATTAATAACTAGAAAGAAAAAAAAAAAGAGCACTGGAATGAACTGTCCCTTTTGCCTTCTCATCCTAATTTGGGCATTGCAACCCCCGGAAGAGTTTTGACAAGAAAAAAAATCCCAATTCACAAATCAAAATCAGGTCAGTTGAGGCAGAGGATCCTATGTGTTTTCTAAAATTACGTGGATACCTCCAGGCGCTAATGAAAAATGATCCCAGTTCCTGAAAACGAAATGAGTGTTAGGATGGGCGTACACACTCGCACGGGAGCTGGGGTGCGACTGCTTCAGGCCCCCCTGCCCCCCCGCCTCACCCCTGTGAAATCTTGTCCCGTGGCTGCCCTGGGCTGGGGAATGCACAGGGAAGGGGCTGCAGAGCCCTTGGCCGTAAGGGCCAGGCAATCCCGCTGCGGCACTGGGGCTCAGGGCTGCCAGAAGCCCACCGCCATGCCAGGACGTGCCGCAGCGCCGGGGCGGCGCGTGGACAGGAGGGGGCACTTCCCTGCTCCCTGTTGGTGGCGGGGTCTGACCCGCTGGACCTCACCCCATGGGGGCAACTATGGGGTCGGGGGGGGCTCCGGGTTTATTTCTGCCCCCTCGCCTGCGGTCCCCAGACAAGGAGAAGGAGGGGGCCCTGTGGCCAGGGGATGTCCAGCGTAAGGTTGCCGTCAGAGCCTGTAGGGCTGCAGGGGAAATGGAGAGAGGGCCAGGAGGGAGAGACTAAACGCATGGAAACCCCACCTGGCTCAGGGAGCCACTGAGATGAAAACTGCTCAGTAATGTCTGCCGTTTTGCTGGGTTTCCCTCCGCCTCCACAGCACACACGGTATTGCATCAGATTGTTACAAGACCTGTTAGGTCTATGGTGAACTTCACTTCAGACACATTGGCCCACCTTGATTATGGCCAGTCATCTGACATTTAGACCTGACAAACAGCTTTGACTAAAATAATGACTTCTGGCAATTCGCAGTCACGTCAGAAGGCACCGCTGGTATCAGAGCTGAGTATGTACCCTCCCCGGAGCAGATACTACTTCAGCTCCTCAGCATGGAGCTTTAATCTCCGCTTAACTTGATCTTCATATGTGTCTTTAGCAAATGAAAGAAATTGATGTATTTTTTTAGAATATCAGAAACTAAATGCTGATATGCCCATTCTCCTATCTTGAAAAAACTTTGCCTTTTACCCCCACAGACAGGTGCAGGTATCTGTTTTAGTAAATTGCCTGGTTGTAAGGACACAGGTATTGCAACTCATAACTTTCAAAGATTATTTCCCAAAGCTACCAAGATCTTGGTTATAGACCTTTGTAGCCTTTTATTAATACATTATGTGATTTTGCTATCAAACGGAACTTATGATATTAATAAACGTAACCACAGTTCCCAAGACAGACCATGACTTTGGGGGAAGGCTATTTTGCTCACACCCATTAACTGACAACATGGTGTAGCAACAAACTTGGTGCCTGAGTCTCACCTGCCTTACCATTGCCTGCAGACTCACAAATCCCAGCAGGCAGGTCAAGAACTGGGCCCCACCACTGTGTTTCCTGCCCCTGCTCCCAGGAACAAGATCAGGCTGATACCGGGTGGCCCAGAGTTGCAAATCTCTCTCCGCTGCCACTTCACACAAACACTATCCATGGGCACACAGGAAAGGTCAGAACTCCATGATGCACCCACAGAAGGTGGAAGCACTTGACAGTGGCATTGCCATTCATAGTTAGCAGGATTATTTAGGGCACAAAACCCAAACACTAATGAGAAGAGATCATATATTGTCCCTGTTGGTCTTCAAAGGGAGGAGGCTGCTTTTGAAACACATGGTTCAACGCCCATGTTGTCCCCGCTGGTCACACTTGGGATCCCCTGTGGTCACTCGACAGCACTGCGCAGCCATCCGCAAAGTTGGGTAATTCCAAGATTCCTGAGACATGCGGTAGTGATATCTTGGTTTCTTCCAAGAAGACTTCTAAGCCTGCTGACCATTTCCACAAACTTTTATGGAAAGCACAAGGTTCAAAATCGAGTGAACAAACATCATTCTAGTCCAAAAATGACTCAAAAGTATGTTTGCTTTTGTTAGTGGGTAACATGGGAAGCCTTTTCTTCTCTGATGGTAAGCAAAGAAGTCAGAAACCAAATGAGATCTAATCATAGCTCTGAACGGTCCAAGGATAAGGTCAGAAATCTAATGGTTCTCATTATAACGTCTTCCATTTCCTCTCAGCATTCCCTGGGAAATTCTTAGGATCATCCCCTTGCCTGAAAAGTACCACATTTCTGGTAGCACCAAAAATGGAAGTTGCGTTATGGTAGGAAAAACTGTTTGTGGTTTATTTAATACTATAGTGGTCATGTCTGTGGCTGGTGTACAAGGCAACTTTGGGTCAAAAAGATTTTTACATATTTTTTCATGTGTATCTCAGACGCACACACACACACAAAAAGACACACATATATGATCCTTTTTGAAATTACTTTTTCTACAAGGCAGGAGCTGTCGAGAGTTTTTGACTTACATAAAAATGTAACCATTTAGTGCTATCAAAACATATTTGTGTTTAGACTAACAAGATGGATTTATAACAGAACCATGTTTATAAAATATTCTTTACACAGGAAAGTGGTTCCCGACTGGTCCTCAAAACTTTTTGCATATTATTCCTCTAACAATGGTTACTGGGAAATTCAGGAGACAAGTAATTGCCTTTTCCCCTTTAAGTGCTGAAATTTATTACAACATTTCAACAATGTGAAAAAAACCTGACCATCTCTAAAGGAAGTGTTGAAACAGAGGTTATGTTTTCATCTTCTTGTAAAGATGGCTAAAAGCACTCACTATTTGAATACTACTACAAGTCTGCAGCTCAAGCCGAAAGGAATGGCACAAAGATACAGGACAAACGCTTTTTTCTTCCTTTTTGAAAGAGGTTAGGGTGTGAAGAAGAAAAAGACATTCTTTTTTCTAAGTTTCTTTAAAATGTTTTTTTTTACCTATTGAGAGAACAAGGGAAAATATTCAGTCTCTTAGTCTGTTTCTTGTAAGAAGAGAATGTGCAAGCTATGTTAATGGCCCAGCCTGAAGGTCATGGAATTTGTGATTGCATGGGTCTGCTATGCTGAGTCTTCACTGATAATGATTCTTCGTTACAGGACTACCATACTGAATTACAACAAAATTATGATGTATCCAGTTTTTTTCCCTAACAAAATATAGGCATTCTCTTTTTACATTTTACTTCTTTTAACAGTTATGAAGAAGTTTGGGAGCCTTTCCAGATGTGAGACTTTAAAGAAGCACACCATGTAGCGACTTAGTTTGAGGGATGTTCAGAGGGCTGTATGTTAAAGCAGAAGGCCCCTACCAGTTCACACGAGGTTACTTCATCCCCTGATCCTTTCTGTCACTGTGACAGGCCCACACAGAGAATGTCCCTGGTGGCTCATGGTGAGTCTCGTGGGAGGTTAAATGGGTGGGCGTTACGCTCTTTTGTCCTGGAGTATCTCCAGGAGAAATCACCCTTAAATTTATGCTGCTATTTTTGTGTGAGTTGTTTGCAATGGAAAGAGGAGTTTACCGTGTACTTTTGTGTTCTATTGTAGACATAAAAGGAAGTATCAAACTTCCACTGCTTATTGGCAAACTGAATAGAGATATTGAAGGGGAAGTCCGAGATGCTTTTCTTTTCCTCCCTTCAAAGTCATTACTTCACAGCACGCACAAACAAATGGCCTTTAGAGAGACAACCAGTGATTTACCCAAGGCTGAAAGCACATCTCTCCCCAGTGGGCTCACAGCAAAGTCAAAAACTGATGTGGATTTTGTAGTGGTGTCCTGCCGTGCCAGGAGACTCACCTTTGAACTCTCCAGGCTCCTGCTTTCTGGAAGCTCATGCTTTAAGAAACATATGGTCCTTCCTACACCTTTTCCAGATGTGATTCTACCAAGAAAAAAATCCATAATCTTTGCTCGCCTGCACAGCAGAGTGTTTTAAACAAAAACATTATGCCAAGGCCTTTTTATGTAACTGACTTGGAGCTACATAATATAAATAAATAGCTATTGCCATATCCTGAAATCTCTACAGCTCTAAGCAGGTTCAGTCCTGCCATCCCACGTGGAGACCAGTGATCTTCACTCTTCTTGGCGAACACAGACATGCAGGGGAACAGCGTTACTCATGGGTCTACGCCTGTGCCAGCTGAAATGGGTGACAAAACTTCCGGGGATTGCAGCAAGGCAGCGTGAAACTCCAAACACACTGTGAAATGATATTATCTATGACCATAGGGCAACCACAGCAGTGGGAGATAAGAACCGTTCCTAAGGCTGTAACCGTTCACCCTGATGGTTAAAAAGGAAAAGGAAGAAAATTATTATACCTTTGGGGAAGAGCAGAGTGCATCTGGGTAGCCAAAGTGCAGGCACAGAAAACCCTTTGGCCCCTGACAACTCTGACAAGCAAATGCCAAGGAACCAGTCCCTGCTGGGCATGCAGGAGTAAGTGTGTATTTACTGCCCTGTTGCCCCAGTTCACAGCTGGTTTATTAGGTTTTATCACCTGGCACACTAGCTTACGCCAGCAGAGTAGAGGTACAGACATCTGTGCATGGGGAGAGAAAGAGGGATGATGGTGGTAATGTCGTAAACCACCGCAGCTGGGAGTGTGAGTCAGAGACCAAAGGCCCTTGACAGCCATCCACCTTTGCATGATGGAAAACGGACTCTGGGTTTAATGCCTCCTTTTCTGATCTGCGTAGCCAAAATGCAGGTTAAAGGGCAGTGCTGGGGACAGAAAGCCGTCACGTGCAGGCATTAGTCTTCTCGTGGATCTGCAAATGGAGGAGGTAACTGCTTTAAAACAATCCACTGGTAGTAGACTGGGGATAAGAAGCCCCCAAGTCCTCTTCTCCATTTTTTCCCACAGCCTTTGGGATTACATTCTGCTCCAGTGTGCGGCCACAGAAAGCCACCTCTTCTCCAGGGTGGGCACGCAAATGCCCTTACGCGGCAGTCGGTGGTTGCTCCGATGCTCGCGCAAAAAAGACTTTGCTTAGACATTTGATAAAACAGTGCTTTTCTGTGTTTTATGCTGTACCCATGCCATATATGTTAGTTCTGGGCTTTCTAGGAAAAAGAACTGGCAATAAAAAAAAGCCTCAGCACACTGGGAGGCACTCTGGCTCTTCTCCCGTGTGGGGAGGTAAGAGCTCAGCCTGGAGAAGGGCTGGGTTGGTTAACTCCCGCAAGAAGTTTGGGAGGGGTTACTTGTAGGCTTCTGAGGAGAAAGTGTATTTTGGGTGAGGGGAGGGAGACAAACTTTCAGTTTTCCAAAGCTCTCACAATGCTGGGAAGGCTCAGTTGGCACAAAAGGCTTCGGAAAGCTCATGAGGGTCTTTTACTGCTTTCGCCTGGGAGCTTGCCCTGTAACTGAACCCCTTGACACTCGGTAAGAGTGCAGCCATCTTAACCACTCCTGAGTCTGAATTCAGTATTTGACATAAGGATCTGGCTTTAAAGTCACTTTAGAAATAGACTGGGAATGAGTATGGAGCCTGGAAGCCCTAAGCACCGATCCTGGGAGCCCTCACTGCAGAGGATGCAGGCAATCACTTGTCGTATTGGCTGGTATTTCCCCGCTGCTCGCGTTGAACTTGCTCCGAGGAATTACAGTAACCCAGGGTGGATGGGAACAATCCTTAGCTCATCCTGACCAAACTATTGTCCAGGCTGAGATGACGGTGTTTCCTAGCAAGGAACTACTATCCACAAACAAAATATTGGCAAAATAAAAATACAAGTGCCTTTCCTATTTCTGCATCCAATCCAAGGTTATATTGCTATGTCACAACCCAGCTTCCCCAGCAAGCACGTGTATTTTGATACTGTTTTGGGCTGTTGCTTAGGCATTCATATTAAAATGTTTGTGTTTGCTAACTTAGCATTTTCCTTTTTTCTGTTTCCTTCTATATGCCATCCAGACAGAGAAAAAAAGAGCAAAGTGCAGTTTTTAATAGGCAGTCACAGGGTGTTTCTGACAGCTGAAATCTGGTCGACGAGTTGATGCTGTGTTCAGTAAGAGGTTCCCCAAACTTTCCCAGGCCGTGCTGGCGGCTGGCAGAAGTGGGCTGAAGTAAATGAGAGCAGCAAGTGACCGTTCGGAGGCAGGGACGAGAGCAGCGAGTGCCAGCCGGGTGCTCGGGAAAGGCACTTCGCACCCGCGCAGGCAGGCAGCACCGCTTGCTCAACTCGTGCCGCCTCCCTGGACGTCTGCGGGACCCCGTGGCCGGGGTCCGAGGGCCACGTTCGAGCCCGTTTCTGTGCCAGGCAGCATGTGCAAGGCCATGCACGTAGAGGCAGGAGCTGAAGCTCCATGCCGTGGGCATGAGCAGGAGCTGCCAGCTCTCTGTCAGAGCAGGGCGGGGGGTAATGCGAGAGCTCCTCAAAACCGGCCCCATCCACCCGCATGGCTTTGGTCTCGGCCGGGCGCTGATGCAGGGGCTCTTTGTGCAGCGTCAGAGCAGCGACAGTCTCAGACCTTCACCGCAACAAGCTGGCAAAACAGTGGGAATGAAATAATCTCTCCCTCTCGCTGAACCTCTTGAAAATGCACTTAGTTCACCCGCGCTCATTCTTCAGCTGTTGTTCCCCGCGGTTACATTTAGCAAAGACACTTTCAGGCTCATTTGGAAACCTGTTGAGTGAAACTGTTCTAAAAATCCTTACAGCTCTTTTCCTAGCCCCGGCTGGGGTGATTGAAGGTGACGCAAACCCACCTAGAGGGGTGGGCTGGGTGTGACGATGGCCCTGGCTCCATGTCAAGGCTGTGGGAATCCAGGCTGGCTGCTGCTGGCACGTGCGTGGCACCAAAATGCAATTTTCCCCACAGTGCTGAGAATCTCTGAGCCAGCTTTGAACCCGGATAATAGGCCTTTAGTGTCTTTCCTTTTTTTACAAAAAAAGATATTTTCTCTACATCAGACACAGCCAAAAGCTCAGCCGTGGTGCTAGTGCAGGTGAGAGAGCTGATGAAGCTGCCCTTGCATCCCCCAGGTCAGAAATGACCTGCAGTCAAAGGTGCTCACCTTTGAGTCTGTCCTGCTTCATTACGGGGGCCGTATCTGTAAGAAAATAGTTTTGTCTTGGTAACATGTTCTGTTAACAGGATCATGGGGGAGAACCATAAACCATTTTCTTTCTCTTTAATATTTGTGACTGCAGAGCAGGCTTTAGGCAGTAAAATAATAATAGCAATGTTGAGCTTGTGGCAAACAAACAGCAAACCTGAGGATTTTCGCCACAGGCTACATAGCCTCACAAACTCAGCCAGACACGCTTGGCCAGCACCTGCGTGCTTGCTTTGCTGTTGTTGGTATAGACTGCGTCAAACTCACAGAGAGCTGGCTTGCAACCGGACAAGGGCTTCAGACACTTCAGCAAAGAGCCTCATCTCGGGTTACGGCAATCAGGCGTCTCTCCTCAGATGTGCGATGTTCAAAGCCCTGAGAGTCCTGGACTTTCCCAGCAGATTCCTCTGGAATGTAAATAGTCTTCAGATCCCCCACCAGGTGCCAGCAGGCTTCTTGGGGTTGCTGAAGGGGAAGTCCTCATGGCATACTCAAAATAATAATAATAATAATAATAATAATAATAATAATAATAATAATAATAATAATAATAATAATAATAATAAAAAAATAAAGGAGTTTGGGGGTTTTTTTTGCCTTGAGGGAGGATGCTAGTTTGGGAAGAAGCAGCAGCTGTCACTACAGAACGTTACTCAGAACAGGCCAACTTAAAATAGTATTTACTGGACATCGGTAAGGTGTATGCTCAGAAGCCTGGCTGTCGATGCACTGACAAAGCAGAGGAGTGTTTTCTTTGGCTTGAAGTGGAAATGTTGAAACAGATGTTTTAAATAAAGACCCTGGCACTGCAGGTAACGAGCACCTCGAACTACAGTTGGATGCACTCTGGAGTTATTAAACAAGTTACATGCAGCAACTTCAGCTCTTTTTTCACCCCATGGACAGAGAAAGGAACTCTCAACCTCTGAGCTCTGGTCTCAGTTCTGGCACTGCCTTCTTGGATAACCTTGAGCAAGTTGTTTCATCTCTCGTGCTTCAGTTTCCTCAGGCACAAAATCAAGGTGTCTGCCACAGGCCTCCTTCATGAAGCAGGCTGCGGAAAGAGCCGTGCGTGATAGTCTTTACCGACGCTGTCAGGCACGGTCATGAAAACGTGAATACTGGCACTGTTCCTGTGGGATGGGACAGCACACCGGGGGTGACAGGTGTCAGGGACAGGGCTTATGGAGGGAGTCCTTGCCAGCTTGGGTGCCTGTATCTCCGTGAGGGTAGCAGGAGTGCTGCCTGAAAGGTACCTTGGCTGGTGCTAAAATATTCCCTGGGAAATTATTTTAATTCCTTTATTCTAAATCTCACCAAGTCTCTGTGTCTTTAAATCATTTTGGCACTGTTCGTCTCTTCCTTTTTTCATTTTCTTTCCCTCTCTGAGTGTTTCCTGTGGGCCTCCTGGCTGCTTCTGCCCTTACCTCTCCCCTCTGCACCAACTTCTCCTTTTTCCAGTCTCTTCCAGTTTGCTCCTCCCTCTGCCAGCAGCTCTTCTGAGCCAGATGTCATGTTCACAGCACTCCACGGCCGCTCTGACCAGGTGGTCAAGGATCCCCATCGCTGGACTGTCCCTTGGTGGGGAGCACCCAGGCGGCATGGGTGTGACGGGTGAGCGGATGACGGTCCCACAATCGGAGGAGCCCTTTGGCCAAACGTGGCCGCTCGTCAGTAGAGCATCCCTGGTGGAAAACCAGGGATGACCTGAGCCCCACTGAAGTGCCATGACCCACCTGGGACCGCCTGGCAGCTACAGCCCCCCTACTCCTCCTGCCCCCTCCGGGGGTCGTAGGGATGCCCACGACAGTGGGGCGGCAGCTGAGGCCCTGGTTTTGGGGGCAGGAAGAAGTGCAGCCCTCCGGCACGGGGAGATCTCCAGAAGAGGCTCCAGGAAGGCTGCCCGGCCTGGCTACCCACCCTAGGCTAGGCAGGGCAGGCACCCAGAAATCGCCCAGCCTGTGCCAAAGGCACTGCTGCTCCCTCGGGACGGCTGGCTACGGGGGCAGCCGTGCCAGCACGGCCGCTGAGGCAGGGGTTGAGCTGGCGGGGCGGGAGAGGTTTGAAGAGGTCCAGAGCAAGGCGGGACCCACTGGTTCGCCTCACCGGCACAGAGCGGCCAGCGCGCTCGTGGCTGCCGGTGCCAGTGTCCACCTGGATGGGGCAGTGCCAGGTGGCTGCGGTGCTTGAGGCTCTGAAAACGCTGCCAGGGATGTGTTCTCCTCCCCCCTCCCCTTTTTTTAATGTAAGCCGAAGAGTTCTTTGCTGCCAAAGAAAAACAATAACAAGAGAAAAGCAGGCATGAAGGCACACAGCAGGAAGCACATGGCAAGCCATGATGGGCCTTGACACTAACTTTCTATTTTTAAAATGGCTTAATATAGTCCTGAAAAAAATGTCTTCATTGTTATGAAGTACCTCCTTGCTCTCCTTAAAAACATCCAGATTTTATGGGCAGCAGAGCAGCCTGGTCCTTTGGCATCCAACAGCGATATTTCGTTACCAGATCCCAGATATATTCTGGCCCCGGGAATTCAGAGTCAGTGCCGAGATCGGAGCCTGCCCCTAAGTAAGGCTCCTTCTGCCTGCCCTACAGAAAGCATTTCCTTTCCTAAAACACAGGCAACCGAAGCAAAGGTTTCTAGTCAACAGGAGAGTGATATTTTTAGACATTTAGAATCATGATTGCAGGAGCTGAAGGAAGGCCAATTATATCAGCATGAGGTCCATCCAAGAGATGCATCGGTTGTTTAACTGCTAAGTACGTGCAGAAAGATCAAAGTCTCCTTCTGTGATGAGCAATTGTGATTCACACAGCTGGGAGGTGCAAAGAAATTATTCTAGCTAGCTAGCTAGCTATCACTTGTTAGCCAGAAAGAACGCATTTCTTTACACTCACTTTAAGGTATCCCTTTTGTTCCACAAATGTTTAAAGTACTACCCTGTAGCAATCAAATGGCAGGTGAAGTAAGAAGAGGAACAGCGTGTTCTTGACAGAAGAAATAAGTCACAGTTCCCTCCCACCGCCAGAAAGGGAAGTCAGCACAGCTGGAATGGCAAACAGCACTGGGGGAAATCACCTCTTTGTTTTCACCTCCCCCTTCTCCGCGTCCTACGGTGGCAGGCCCGCGAGCGCTGAGGTTGCAGGCAAAGGGGCAAAAAAGACCCGCGTGGGCTTTCCAGCTCATTTTTAGTGCACCAAGTGTTTGGAAAAGCAAAGTGAGGTGAACTCTGCCCCTGCTGTGTCCGAGGGCAAAATCCTCTGGTGTTTCCAAGCTGCTCAAACAGCTGGGAGCTCGCGTTTCCCTGCAGACCTGTGTGGCTGAGGGATTTCCCGAAATAGGGAGAAGCCTGCAGCAGCAGCCACCTGGGCGTGATGGCCACCGGTGGCCCTGGAGCACCCACGTCCTTGCCTAAAAGCAAGCTGTCTAGGTAAATAAGCATGACCCCAGAAAAACAGACCACTCTGCCTTCCAGCACCGCAGGACGAGACAGGGAAATGTACTGGAGGTGGTGACATCTTGGCCACTTCTGCCAGCAAGTCCACTGCCCACTCCAGGAAGGAGCTGGGGCTCCCTCCCTCGTCCCCACAGCCTCCTGCCCAGGTATGCCGTGTCCTTCAGAGGCTCCCTGGAGCTCGTCTCCTCCTCACTACCCCACACCTGCTCTCCTTTCCCCCTTGCCTCTTCCAGGGCCCCATAGTGACCCTTCTCCCCGACCCTTCGCATCCCCTTCTCTGTCTCCGAGGTGCCCTCTTCCCGCTCTCTGCACCCCCCTGCGCTGCGTCCTCCTCCTTCCCCTCTCCGCCTTCCCCACCCCGGGGTCCTGCTGAAGGTGAGTGGGGAAGACGAGCAGGGCTGTGCTTTGGATATCGCCGTGCTGGGAAACAGCCATGAATGGCCTTTGCACCGCTGAGCGATGGAGGGAAAGTTGAGGCCCTGACAAACAAACGTTAGGGCTTTCAGGTGTCCTTCAGACCCCTTCCTTGCTGCAAATTTAATTCCCTTCTACAAGCAAAGGGACCCACTCAGCACGGAAGGCACCGCCCTGAGCCGGACACCCCCAAGGCCTGGCGGAGCTTCACGCTTGCACCCCAGAAGGCGGCTCCGGGCTGCGGGGCTGGGTCCAGCCCGGAGCTCCGGCTGGGGAAAGACTCGAGTTTTTCCTGGGCCTCTTCATCGCAGAACAAAGCAACTCACGGCCTGCCATGCCCCGCGTCGCCGCACAGCGTCTCTGGAGGCCTGAGCAGCCCGGGAAGAGGCATCTGGTTGCTCTCTTAGATAAAACCACAGAAACCAACTATTTTGTAGTAAAGGCAGCAAAAGCTGTGTTTTCACAGCACGGTCTTGGTGCAGATTGCTTGGCTCTGCTAGCTCAGTGTAGCATCAGATTGGTATCAGCTTGAGGTGGTTCTGAGGACTATTTTCGAAGGGAAATGAAGGTCCCGCAGAGGGTGCAAACTGCCTCTGCCCCACAGCCCTTCCCACGGCTGGCCCCACACCTCCCTCCGCCAGCGGGCACAAAGGAACACACCGAGGAGGCAAAAGTTCACAGGGCTTCTTCCTACCGTGGTCCCCGGCCGCTCCTTGAAATAAGAGGCGCGTCGGGGAACACAGGTTAAGAGTGAAAACGAAAAGGATGTGCAAAACAAAGCGAAGATCACACGACGATGGGAGGTGAGAGGAGGGCAGTGGGAAGGGCAGTGCTCTGCCGTGATGGCCACATTTTCATTCACTGCCTGAGCTGTGCCTGGTGCAGCCGAACCCCAGGCCTGGGGCACCTTGGCGTCCGCAGTCCATCAATAAAGGTGTTTATTTGATATTTATTTCATCCTCAACCACACACACTCTGTGCTGCTCCCCTGCTCCCACCTGTGCTGTAAACAACACGGAGGATTGCTGATATCGTTGGCTTCCAGGCACCTAAGTGATGCAGCAGCCCTAAGGTGGGAGCCAAGCCCTCCCACACAGTTGGAGGAGAAGATACACTAAGCTGTAAGTCCCATTTTCTCCCACTAAGCCGGCAACCAGTCTCCCAGTTCAGGCTGCCACCTCAGGAAGGATAATGTCAACACCCCTCCCTGTGCCACACACCGCTGGCGTGTCCACGCGTGGTGTCTACCACTAGCACAGAAGGGGAGAAGAGAAAACATCTCCCTTGCTTTCCTTCACTGTTCATCTGTATTTCCCTAGCGCAGCCCACAGGTCTGTGGGCTGTCTTTCCCTTCGTTGTACACCATCTGCTCATACCCCATTGGTGGCACACAGGTACGGCCAGATGCCTTCGTGCTGTCGTTGCCAGCCTTGGGTGAGTTGTTCCCTGACATTGTGCAGGTACAAGGCAAGACGTGGGAGCAAAGGCCACTACTGCCGCACTGGTTCACAGGTCTAAGCCCAGAGAGCTGATGCCAAGAACGTGCGCGGGCTCAGAAAGGGCCTTGCAGACCTCTGCCCGCGCGCCTGCCAAACTGCAGAGTGCTGCCGCTGCCTCGGGGGGAGCAGGGTCTGCTCCTGGGTGTAGAAACCGGGTGAGTGCATGCACTCCGGGGTGCAGATTTTGGAACAAAAGAGATGCGGTATGCGAGAGCCCTGCTAGGAAGGAGGAGAGATTTCTTGCATGCAAAAGCAGAGTGAAGCTGTGAGGCGGTGTGGGAGACGTCCACGGAAGACAGATGCTACCTGACACTGCTCATAATAAGACTTTCAGCTTTTAGGCCCGATTTTTTTCATGCCCAAGTGGCTGCTTTGGGATGAGGTTTTCTTAGGAGCACGGAGGAAACTGCAGCCAAAACCCTTTGCGAGAGTGAGATTGGGCAACGAACACTGTTTAGCCCAGAATTTTGGCAGACATCTAATTTTGGCAAAGCTGCAGTGCCCCAACATGCTGGAGCAGGGCTTCGCATTTAGCAGGGAGATGGCTTTCAGTCAGAAAAGGGAGTTTTGCTGTTCTTGGAACAATCTGCCCAAATTTGGTCAAGATATCGAAGCTTTTGGAGAAATGTCAGTTTGCACATCCTCCGGAAAAAGCTCACTGGATTTTCCCCAAGGATTGTTTGCACTGAGCATGTTTAGCACCGGGACTTCAGAAAGATCCCTGCTCAAGGCTGATGCGGAGTGCTACCAGATTTAAGCACCAGAGCTGAAAGCAGTGGTGCTAACACTGCCGGGGAGCCCTGTCTCCTCCTGCTAGGCCCAGGCAATATGGAGAAGGCAGATGTCTACCTGAATGCAGATGGACCAGGCACCAAAAGCAGGCAGGGAGATGGGTGGGAAAGGTAGGGATAAAAGCCTGGGAGTCAGGACCAGGGGATCAGGCTGGGACTACGTACAATGCGTGTCACTTCTCATATGCCAGATGCTAAGACAGTATTAATTATGGTGATGCAGCCTCTTTGCATAACTGTCAAGTGAATCTGCATCTGCCTCTCCTTCCCATTTTATCTTCTATTCCACATCACCCCCTTCTCCTTCTGTCATCTCCTCTCCCCCTTCCCCAATGCCCTTCCCTCTGACTCTGGCCGCTGTCCTTTCTCTGCCCTTCTCGTAACATCAACATTCTGCTGCCAGCCCCTGTAATTGCTTAGCTGTTTATTTCTTTGTCCTCACACTGTCACGCTACCTTCCAGTGCAGTCCAACCCAGCCACACACCACATCTGACATTTAGGGTACTTGGGTTTCTTGAAGCACTGTGCTCCCTCCAGCATTGCTGAGTCCTCTCTTTTACCTTCACCCAGCACTGCTAATGGATCCATGTCACCTTAGGCCTTTGCCTAACTTTCAGTCCATCAGCACAGACATTAACTTAGATGCTCTTAGATGCTCTTACATGCTCTCAGCTCTCCCTCCCTGATTCTTGAAGTTACCTGTTCTCCCTAACCCACCTGGGACACCCCCCCCCACACCTTCTCCCATGGCAAAGTCTTTCCTGGCTCACCCCAGCCCCTGGTTTGCTCTTCACTTCTGCCCCTCCTGAGAGTGGTCCTCTGGGGCTGAGGACCACTGCCAGTGAGTCTATGACCAGGCTGAATTCCTGCATTACAAATTCATTTGCTTGTTCTTCCTTACTCTTATCGAAGCATTTGTGCATCTCTAACTTCATTTATTCTTGCTTCTGCCTCTCCACCAGCACAGAGGCAGTCTTTTTCTCATAGAAAAGTTCTTTTCTGCCTTCCTTTCCCCTCTCACCTAGTCATTTCCCCCAGGAACCCCAGCCTATCTCTTCATCTCCCTTCATTACCTCTTCTGCAACTTCTCAGGTTGGCATTACACAGGGAAACAGAGCCGATCTCACCTTTCAGGGTTGTGGGAGGGGGACCCTAGTGTCGCCCCATCCTTTCCAGCTCCTGCCGTTCCCTCATCGAGCCCCAGGAGTGCCAGCTCACTGGATATTTCTTTGGGCCAATTCAACTCACTAGCCCTGCAGAAAACCTCCTTCTGAGGCTTTTAGCTGGGGTTTTTCCTGCAGGGTTTTATTGGGCTGAATTTACAATAGTGAATTGAAAGCCAGTGGGGCAGGGCAAGGGGCAGCATCTGGCCAAGGAGAGAAGGGAGGCAGCGGGTGGAGGAGTGGGACCTTCCTCTTTCAGTGGCCACAATCTGTAAGATTGGCTCAAACCACTGACTGTAGCTTCACCCTCACTTTCCTCTGTCTCTTTCCTTCATATTACGAATGTGTCTCCCTGTTAAAGAACAACAGACTCAATTTCTCTTGCTTTTCCAGTGAAGACCTCCAGGTCTTCCTATAAGCTTTCCCTATAAGCTCACTGGCAAATGGGTTTTACATTATCTCCAGTCTAGAGTCTCCAAATGGTACTCTGCTGAGTTTCTGACCACGTCTTTCCTAGCTAAACATCACTGCCAAATATTAACAGGCATCTTGATCTGTCTACCCCTCTCCTCACAGACAGCAGTGGTCCTGAAACCCTCGCCTTCCCTGGCCCCAAGACTCCAGCCTTCTCTGGCACTTGTCCCCCAGTCTTCCCACCTGTCCTCAGTCTCTGTCACCATGGGTAGCATTCAGGCCTGTAACGTGGAAGCCATCTTCATCAGAAAGCTCCCTCTGTGTTTTCCCATTCAAGCTATGTATAGATTAAAGTGTATGAATACCTGAACAGATTCTTTTGCACCACAGTTTTACCGTGAAGGTGTCAGTTTACCCAGACGGCAGGCTCTCATGGTAACTTTGGCAAAGAGACCCTCGGCTTCCTATCTACAAAATGAGCAGATTTTGCTGCCATTTCTTCTAATAGCCTAAGATGCTCAAAGGCTCTACAGAAGGAACTGTATCTTGTAGTATTGTGGCACTGAAAAAGAACAACTGCTTATTTCATTATGGTAAGCAAACCTGAGTTAAGAGCAATTTATACTGATGCAACTGAATCTGTGCTAGTGCTTTTAGTGGCATAACTCTGTTAGCAAAAAAACCCCGTGCTCCTAACTGACATAATGTTGTTGGAAAGATTTTTACATATAAATGGGTCTACAGATTTATTTGCCTCAGACATTTCTACCTGTGGTTCTGGTTATTTATTTTGGTTTGTTGTGCCAAGTCAGGTGCACAGCACGGCAAAATGCTCTGTCACTGGCCAGTGTGCACATCCGAGTACTTAGGCAGGGCCGGGCATTCTCAGCACCTGTGCGATCCCAGGTTTGGAAGCCCAAAGTCCTCTCTGTTGCTCCCTGGGGCAATGCCTTGTAGAGCATTTTTGCAGGAAGTGTAAGATTTCTGTACAGCAGCAGAATCTTGTAAGAGTTTGCATGTGTACCTGACACTTCCTCCATCCTACATTTGCTTCCCATACTTTTTGCACTATTTAAAAGAAATCCTTTTATTTCCATATGTTTTTGCTCTATCCATCTGTCCTGGTTTCGGCTAGGATAGAGTTAATTGTCTTCCTAGTAGCTGGTACAGCGCTGTGTTTTGGGTTTAGTATGAGAAGAATGTTGA